>JAWQEG010000960.1:0-600000 GCA_033782935.1 Petrolisthes cinctipes | reverse complement strand
CAAGGCTGGGACACTCGACAATAAGATGCCGTACTGTCAAAGGGACCAGACAATCATCACAGTAGGGAGGGTGAGCCCTCTCCATTAAAAAGCCATGAGTCAATAATGTGTGGCCAATGCGGAGGCGGACAAGAGCCGTCTCCCACCGGCGGGACAGGCCACTGTAGCTCAACAATCCAAGGCGCTGGCGGATGTCACAGAGCTTGTTAGCCCCGATGGCGTCCCATCTGTCCTGCCAGCAGGAACAAACGGTAGCATCTATGTAGGGTCGAAGGTCCACTGCAGGAACAGGATGACACCTGGCAGGAGGCCGGGAATTGGAGACCACAGCCTTAGCCAGGGCGTCGGCCCGCTCATTCCCATCAACACCCACATGGGCCGGGACCCAACAAAAAGTGACTTTGCAGCCACGACGACCCAGGAGGACAAGCCACTCAAGAATGGCCAACACCAGGAGATGGGTAGAGTTAAAATTGCACAAGGCCTGCAAGGCACTACAGGAATCGCTAAAAATAGTAAACGAAGGCTGAGGGAGAGTAAAAATCACTTGGAGGGCATATAAAATGGCCGAGAGCTCCGCAGTAAAAATGGACATGACAGAAAGGAGCCTGCCTCCACGGCAAAAGTCAGGAAAGACAACTCCAAAGCCAACTCCATCATCAGACTTTGACCCATCAGTGTACACAGGGAGGGATTCCCTGTGAGTGAAGGCATGTTCTAAAAAGAGGGAACGAGCCACTGGAGGAGGAAGAAATTCCTTCTTATCTGTAAAGCAGGTGCAGGGGAAAACCTCTGGAAGAAGCCATGGAGCCACCCTGGGGACCCTCACAGGACAAATCTGGAAGTCATCAATGCCCATCTCCTCCATAGCTTTTCTGACCCGGAAGCCAAAGGGCCATGGTGCATGAGAATGTAAAAGGTAGTACTGAGACATGATATCAGATGACACCGCCAAGCAAGGTAGGGAGTCAGGAAGTCGATGTAATCGATGCCAACAACGAACCATCAAGGACTGGCGACGGAGATCGAGAGGTGGCTCATTAGCGTCCACCAGGAGACTGGGGATTTGGGACGACCTGAAGGCTCCGGTCGCCAGACGTACTCCAGCATGATGAACAGGGTCTAAAACTCTGAGACGGGCATCGGTGGCAGAAGAGTACACCTCACACCCATAGTCGAGTTTTGACCTAATAACAACATGGTATAGACAGAGGAGGGTGGCCCGATCAGCCCCCCAGGATGTATGGCTCAGGACCCTCAACAGGTTAAGAGCCTTGAGGCAAGAGACCTTAAGTGTACGTAAGTGGGGAACCCAAGTCAAAGGTTTGTCAAAAAGGAGACCCAAAAAGCGAGTCTCCTCGACACATCGTATCCGATGACCATACATGAATAAGTCCGGATCCGGGTGGATGCCTCGGATGCGGCAGAAGTGCATAGCAACTGTCTTGGAAGGAGAAAATCGAAACCCATGAGAATCAGTCCAACGTGACACCCTGTCAAGGGCAAGCTGCATGCGCCGCTCCGCCACTGACATACGGGAAGCAGCAAACCAGACTGCTAGGTCGTCAACGTACATCGAGTTAGCTATACCGTCTGGAAGGGATGAGGCAATGGCATTAATTGCTACTGCAAACAATGTGACACTGAGGATGCTTCCCTGGGGGACGCCCTCCTCCTGTGCAACAGATGCTGAGTGGGTTGTACCAACCCTCACAGAAAAACTGCGACCACTGAGAAACTCCTTAAGAAAGCGTGGAAGGCACCCCCGCAGGCCATATAAATGGAGTTGCTGCAGGATGCCATATTGCCATGTAGTGTCATAGGCTTTCTCTAAATCAAAGAATACACAGACAAGGTGTTGATGTCGTGCAGAAGCCTCACATGCAGCAGCTTCCAACCTGACCAGAGCATCTGTAGTGGAACGGTATTTACGAAAGCCAGACTGGGACGAAGACAGAAAATCACCCCGTTCCAAGAAGTATACCAGTCTGACATTCACCATCTTTTCAAATAGTTTACAGAGACAGGAGGTCAAGGCAATTGGTCGATAATTGAGGGCAACACCAGAGTCCTTGCCCGGCTTGAGAAAAGGAAGGATGGTAGCAACCCTCCACCCAGAAGGGAAGACACCCTCCAGCCAGATTCTGTTATATACAGCTAAAAGAAATGAGATCGCTTCCTCACCCAAGTGTCGTAACATTGCATATGGGATGTTGTCTGGCCCAGGAGAAGTGTCGCCGCAGAGAGAGAGAGAGCAGAATGCAGGTCTCTCAGGGTGAATATATGGTTATAACTTTCATTCTCGTTCCCTGTGAAATCCAGGACTGTACGCTCCTTGGCTCTTAACTCATGCCTGACAGCCAGAGGTCGAGAGTCACGGCTGGAGACTTTTGCAAAAGCCTCCGCCATGGTATTGGCCACTGTCAAACCATCCATGATCTTAATTCCATTGACCTTAAGTACAGGTGGAGAACTAGGAGAAAACTTTCCCGCCATCTTACAGACTCTCCTGAACACTTGGGTGAGTGGAGTTTTAGTATTAATTGAAGACACATAGGCCTTCCAAGATGAACGTCGGGCCTCTTTTAAAACTCGTCTAGCCCGAGTCCTTGCCCGTCGGAAGTCCTCTAAAAGAGTTGGGTCCCCACGATTGCGACGAAGGCGAGAGAAAGCAGCGCGCTTCTCCCGCACAGCAGTGGTGCAGACTGGTGACCACCAAGGGACAGGACGTTTGGGAAAGTAGCCAGAAGTTCTAGGGATAGAGTTGAGAGCAGCAGAGTGGAGCATATCAGTGAAATATGTTACAGCCTCGTCAGAGCTACCGAAATCGGCTACAGAAGAGACCGAAGAAGTTAGCTCTCTAAAAAACTGCCAGTCAGCCTTCTCTAATTTCCACCTAGGAAGACGAGACTGTGGTTCGTACCTGTTACCTTCTAAAAGTATAGGGAAATGGTCACTGCCATATAAGTCAGGCAACACTCTCCAAGTAAAATCCAACAGAGCACTGGGTGAGCAAAGGGAAATGTCAATGGCGGTAAAAGTCCCAGTAGGGCTATTAAAATGTGTCACATCTCCCGTATTTAAAACCCCTAATCCCTCATCCTCAATAAAAGAAGCCAATAAAACACCCCTGGGGTTGACCGAACTGTCACCCCACAGAGGATGATGACCATTAAAATCACCCAATAAAATAAAGGGAGATGGAAGGTCCCGTACAAGATGGTTGAGATCACCCCTCTCAACTGTAACACTGGGAGGAAGGTATAGACTGCATACAGTTTACGGGCGGTCCATAAAAACCTTAACTGCAACAGCCTGGAGCGGAGTGTCAAGCTCCAGGCTCGTGCATGGAATATCTCGGCGAACTAGGATGGCAGAGCCACCATGATGACCCTACCCTTCAAATGAATTGGAATAAAATGCAGAGTATGCTGGAGGACTGGCAGGAATGTAGTCCCCAAGCATTGTCTCTTGGAGAGAAACACATGCAGGAGAGAAGCTAGAGAGAAGAACGCGCAGTTCCTCCAAAGAAGCACGCAAGCCACGGCAATTCCACTGAAGGACCTTGAACGGTGTTACTTTAGTACTGATTTATGGGAAGCCTCACGGAGGTACTTCCCACTACCACCTCGACCTGAGGGTTTATTCAAACAATAAGATTTGTCTAATCCTGGGCCACTAGAAGAAGAGCGAACCCGAGGAGTAGTACTTGGGGCAGTAATTGGGACCCATAGACGAGTCCCTGAAGCATCTGATATGTTAGAAGAAGATGAAGGTATATGAGATGGGATATTCTTTGAAACAATTACATTGGTTCTGTCCTGTACAGCAGTGGTATCACTGACACAGGCAGATACATCAACATCCATAATACAGGTGGTAGAATCACTCCGCTGCTCAAGCGGAAGAGAAAGTGAATCTTTTGAAGTCACAACATCCGTGGCATCCACATTAACTTCACGCCCCTCTGATGATCCCGAAGGAAGCTTGCGAGGAGGAACTTCTGTTGAATCAAGAGATTCATCAGAGCCACGAGAACGCTTCTGGTGAAATTGAGAGGAATCTATGGATGAGTCCATAGAGATGGTTGCCTCACAAGGTGGAACATCTATAGAGTCAAGTGCCTCAGAGGAACCACGAAGGCGTCTCTGTGGCAGTTTAGGTGACTTAAGTTTCCTTTTGGGAGAGCGTGTGGCAGCGTGAACCTCTACCACATGGACACCTTTAGCTAAAGTCTGAGAATTGTCATCAGTTGAAGGGTCACCAGAATGAGTGTCTGATAAAGTTTCCAAGACAGAGAAACTATTATGTAGAGTAACCTTAGAAACGTTCTCACTAGAGCAAGAAGCAGCTGCCTCTTGAGAGGGTTGAGAGGGTGCTGCAACCAATTTAGGGCGAAGGGAGGAGGCGTATGTCTTCACACCACCATCTTTCTGTCGCCTGAATAGGTTCTCGTGGTCTTTGCCAAACCAGCAGGGGAGTAGAATAGTATACAGAGTGGAGGTGGAACAAAGAAAGTCTCTATTATTTTTACAATCTTTATTTACTTACAATTGACCCAATAACTATTAATTTACCATGACTGATATATAAATATTCCTCCCTTTGAATTTAAACCCTTAACTCATTAATTATCAAAACAGAGCAAAGAAACATTAATTGATTACAATAACTTAATCAATGGATGTTTAAAGTCAAAAGTCCTGTCACCTCGCTTGCTTCACTGAGGCACACGATGCTCATAGACTCGAGTTTATTAGGTGTAGGAAAAGTGCGTATTTCTCGAGTCCATGAACACTGCCTGTCTCGGTGAAGCAAGTGTGGCGACAGGACTTATGTCGCCGACTGTACAGAGCCAGTCCTCGAATGGCTCCCGGATGTAGGCATGCACATATCGACTTTGGACACTTAAAATATCGATTTTTAGCATGTTTTGAGCCTATATTTTGAAAACATTCTAGCACTGAGTAGGCAAGTACAGATCGCTTCTGGGACCCAAAAATATCGAATTTTCGGGTGTTTTGAGGTTGAATTTGGGATATAAACGGGTACAGAAGATGCATACACATATTGACTTTGGGCACCTAAAATATCGATTTTCAGCATGTTTTGGGCCTGTAATTTGAAAATACTCTAACCCGGAGTAGGCATGTACAGATCGCTTCTGGGACCCCAAAATATCGAATTTTCGGGTGTTTTGGGTCAGAATTTAAGATATCGACTTTGGGCACCTAAAATATCGATTTTAGCATGTTTTGGGCCTATATTTTGAAAATATTCTAGCACTGAGTAGGCATGTACAGATAGCTTCTGGGACTCCAACATATCGAATTTTCGGGTGTTTGGAGCCTGAATTTGAGATATAAACGGGTACAGAAGATGCATACACATATTGACTTTGGTCACTTGAAATATCGATTTTCAGCATGTTTTGGGCCTGGATATTGAAAATATTCTATCACGGAGTAGGCAAGTACAGATCACTTCTGGGACCCCAAAATATAGAATTTTCGGGTGTTTGGAGCCTGAATTTGAGATATAAACGGGTACAGAAGCATCCACATATCGACTTTTGGGCACCTAAAAGATCGATTTTCAGTATGTTTTGGGCCTGTATATTGAAAATACTCTAACAGATCGCTTCTGGGACTCCAAAATATCGAATTTTCGGGTGTTTTGGGCCTGAATTTGAGATATCGACTTTGGGCACCTAAAATATCGATTTTTAGCATGTTTTGGGCCTATATTTTGAAAATATTCTAGCACTGAGTAGGCATGTACAGATCGCTTCTGGGACCCCAAAATATCGAATTTTCGGGTGTTTTGGGCCTGAATTTCAGATATCGACTTTAGGCACCAAAAATATCGATTTTTTAGCATGCTTTGGGCCTATATTTTGAAAATATTCTAGCAATGAGTAGGCATGTACAGATCGCTTCTGGGACCCCAAAATATCGAATTTTTGGGTGTTTTGAGCCTGAATTTAAGATATAAACGGCTACAGAAGATGCATGGACATATCGACTTTGAACACTTAAAATATCGATGTTTAGCATGTTTTGGGCCTATATTTTGAAAACATTCTAGCACTGAGTAGGCATGTACAGATCACTTCTGGGACCCCAAAATATCGAATTTTCGTGTGTTTTGAGGTTGAATTTGAGATATAAACGAGTGCAGAAGAAACATACACATATTAACTTTGGGCACCTAAAATATCGATTTTCAGCATGTTTTGGGCCTGTATCTGAGTAGGCATGTACAGATCGCTTCTGGGACCCCAAAATATCGAATTTTCGGGTGTTTGGATCTTTAATTTGAGATATAAACGGGTACAGAAGATGCATGCACATATCGACTTTTGGACACCTAAAATATCGATATTCTGTATGTTTTGGGCCTATATATTGAATATATTCTAGCACTGATTAGTCATGTACAGATCGCTTCTGGGACCCCAAAATATCGAATTTTCGGGTGTTTTGATGCCTGAATTTGATATATAAACGGGTACAGAAGATGCATACACATATTGACTTTGGTCACTTGAAATATCGATTTTCAGCATGTTTTGGGCCTGGATATTGAAAATATTCTATCACGGAGTAGGCAAGTAAAGATCGCTTCTGGGACCCCAAAATATAGAATTTTCGGGTGTTTTGGGCCTGAATTTGAGATATAAACGGGTACAGAAGATGCATGCACATATCGACTTTTGGGCACCTAAAAGATCGATTTTCAGTATGTTTTGGGCCTGTATATTGAAAATACTCTAACAGATCGCTTCTGGGACTCCAAAATATCGAATTTTCGGGTGTTTTGGGCCTGAATTTGAGATATCGACTTTGGGCACCAAAAATATCGATTTTTAGCATGTTTTGGGCCTATATTTTGAAAATATTTTAGCACTGAGTAGGCATGTACAGATCGCTTCTGGGACCCCAAAATATCGAATTTTCGGGTGTTTTGGGCCTGAATTTCAGATATCGACTTTAGGCACCAAAAATATCGATTTTTTAGCATGCTTTGGGCCTATATTTTGAAAATATTCTAGCAATGAGTAGGCATGTACAGATCGCTTCTGGGACCCCAAAATATCGAATTTTTGGGTGTTTTGAGCCTGAATTTAAGATATAAACGGGTACAGAAAATGCATGCACATATTGACTTTGGGCACCTAAAATATCGATTTTCAGCATGTTTTGGGCTTGTATTTTGAAAATACTCTAACACGGAGTAGGCATGTACAGATCGCTTCTGGGACCCCAAAATATCGAATTTTCGGGTGTTATGAGTCTGAATTTGAGATATAAACATGTACTGAAGATGCATGCACATATCGACTTTTGGGCACCTAAAATATCGTTTTGAGCATGTTTTGGGCTTGTATCTGAGTAGGCATGTACAGATCGCTTCTTGGACTCCAAAATATCGAATTTTCGGGTGTTTTGTGCCTGAATTTGAGATATCGACTTTGGGCACCTAAAATATCGATTTTTAGCATGTTTTGGGTCTTTATTTTGAAAATACTCTAACACGGAGTAGGCATGTACAGATCGCTTCTGGGACCCCAAAATATCGAATTTTCGGGTGTTTTGGGCCTGAATTTGAGATATCGACTTTGGGCACCTAAAATATCGATTTTTAGCATGTTTTGGGCCTATATTTTGAAAATATTTTAGCACTGAGTAGGCATGTACAGATCGCTTCTGGGACCCCAAAATATCGAATTTTCGGGTGTTTTGGGCCTGAATTTCAGATATCGACTTTAGGCACCAAAAATATCGATTTTTTAGCATGCTTTGGGCCTATGTTTTGAAAATATTCTAGCAATGACTAGGCATGTACAGATCGCTTCTGGTACCCCAAAATATCGAATTTTTGGGTGTTTTGAGCCTGAATTTAAGATATAAACGGGTACAGAAAATGCATACACATATTACCTTTGGGCACCTAAAATATCGATTTTCAGCATGTTTTGGGCCTATATCTGAGTAGGCATGTACAGATAGCTTCTGGGACTCCAACATATCGAATTTTCGGGTGTTTGGAGCCTGAATTTGAGATATAAACGGGTACAGAAGATGCATGCACATATCGACTTTTGGGCACCTAAAATATCGATTTTCTGTATGTTTTGGGCCTGTATTTTGAAAATACTCTAACACGGAGTAAGTATGTACAGATCGCTTCTGGGACCGCAAAATATCGAATTTTCGGGTGTTTTGGGCCTGAATTTCAGATATTGACTTTGGGCACCTAAAATATCGATTTTTAGCATGTTTTGGGCCTATATTTTGAAAATATTCTAGCACTGAGTAGGCATGTACAGATCGCTTCTGGGACCCCAAAATATCGAATTTTCGGGTGTTTTTAGCCTGAAATTGAGATATAAATGGGTACAGAAAATGCATGCACATATTGACTTTGGGCACCTAAAATATCGATTTTCAGCATGTTTTGGGCCTGTAATTTGAAAATACTCTAACACGGAGTAGGCATGTACAGATCGCTTCTGGGTCCCAAAAATATAGAATTTTCCGGTGTTATGAGCCTGAATTTGAGATATGAACAGGTACTGAAGATGCATGCATATATCGACTTTTGGGCACTTAAAATATCGATTTTGAGCATGTTTTGGGTCTGTATCTTGAAAACATTCTAACACAGAGTAGGCATTTACAGATCGCTTCTGAAACCCAAAAATATAGAATTTTCGGGTGTTTTGAGCCTGAATTTGAGATGTAAACAGGTACTGAAGATGCATGCACATATCGACTTTTGGGCACTTAAGGGGACACCACACTACTTAACGTCATAAAAAACGAGAAGCAGAAGCTAAAAAAAATTTCGCATTAAAATTATCAAAAAAAATCAATAGTTACCCCTATATACAGCCACTTCTTCATGCTCTATAGTCTAGGCCAAGCCGAAGAGAATGGAAGTATAGAGCACCAACTGAAGCATTTCCTAGTGATTTTAGTTTAAAGTGATTTTTTTGTATTTTTTTTTCAAATTTCTCCAATAAAAAAGCAAACAACACGAAAGGTATTGACGTTTTGTCAATGAATATGATTCACACGTGATATACGTATATATGAGCACAGTTTGTCGTTTGGATTTCGATCTAAAAGGATTATTTTTGTTTTGGCGAATTTTTTCCCAAACATTTCTGGCGAAATTTTTTTTCACCAATTTCAGGCGAGGAATTTTCCCATTTATAGCAGTGATAATGGACTCTTTCGTCATCAAAAGTGTTGCTATATATCAGAGGATAGTCCACATAAATCTTATGCAATTCTGAAACATAGTTTTGTTGTTGTTAATTTTTTACAAAATAATTTTAAAAGTGTTAGGAAAAATATTATTTGTTGCTCGATTGTAATGAAAATTTGTTAATATATGTAAAACCAAACGAGAATTACGATGGCAAAAAGCTTTTGCTTCTAAAATTAACAGGAGCGCAGATAGGGTGTTGGAGTGTGGTGTCCCCATAAAATATCGATTTTGAGCATGTTTCGGGTCTGTATCTTGAAAACATTCAAACACTGAGTAGGCATGTACATATCGCTTCTGGGACTAAAAAATATCGAATTTTCGGGTGTTTTGAGGTTGAATTTGAGATATAAACGAGTGCAGAAGATGCATGCACATATCGACTTTGAACACTTAAAATATCGATTTTTAGCATGTTTTGGGCCTCTATTTTGAAAACATTTTAGCACTGAGTAGGCATGTACAGATCACTTCTGGGACCCCAAAATATCGAATTTTCGTGTGTTTTGTGGTTGAATTTGAGATATAAACGAGTGCAGAAGATGCATACACATATTAACTTTGGGGACCTAAAATATCGATTTTCAGCATGTTTTGGGCCTGTATCTGAGTAAGCATGTACAGATCGCTTCTGGGACCCCAAAATATCGAATTTTCGGGTGTTTGGATCTTTAATTTGAGATATAAACGGGTACAGAAGATGCATGCACATATCGACTTTTGGGCACCTAAAATATCGATATTCTGTATGTTTTGGGCCTGTATTTTGAAAATACTCTAACACGGAGTAGGCATCTACAGATCGCTTCTGGGATTACAAAATATCGAATTTTCGTGTGTTTTGGGCCTGAATTTGAGATATCGACTTTGGGCACCTAAAATATCGATTTTTAGCATGTTTTGGGCCTATATATTGAAAATATTCTAGCACTGATTAGTCATGTACAGATCGCTTCTGGGACCCCAAAATATCGAATTTTCGGGTGTTTTGATGACTGAATTTGAGATATAAACGGGTACAGAAGATGCATACACATATTGACTTTGGTCAATTGAAATATCGATTTTCAGCATGTTTTGGGCCTGCATTTTGAAAATACTCTAACCCGGAGTAGGCATGTACAGATCGCTTCTGGGACCCCAAAATATCGAATTTTCGGGTGTTTTGGGCCAGAATTTGAGATATCGACTTTGGGCACCTAAAATATCGATTTTAGCATGTTTTGGGCCTATATTTTGAAAATATTCTAGCACTGAGTAGGCATGTACAGATCGCTTCTGGGACCCCAAAATCTCGAATTTTCGGGTGTTTTGAGCCTGAATTTGAGATATAAACGGGTACAAAAGATGCATGCACATATCGACTTTTGGGCACCTAAAATATCGATTTTGAGCATGTTTCGGGTCTGTATCTTGAAAACATTCTAGCATTGAGTAGGCATGTACAGATCGCTTTTGGGACTCAAAAATATCGAATTTTCGGGTGTTTTGAGGTTGAATTTGAGATATAAACGAGTGCAGAAGATGCATGGACATATCGACTTTGAACACTTAAAATATCGATTTTTAGCATGTTTTGGGCCTATATTTTGAAAACATTCTAGCACTGAGTAGGCATGTACAGATCCCTTTTGGGACCCCAAAATATCGAATTTTCGTGTGTTTTGAGGTTGAATTTGAGATATAAACGAGTGCAGAAGATGCAAACACATATTAACTTTGGGCACCTAAAATATCGATTTTCAGCATGTTTTGGGCCTGTATCTGAGTAGGCATGTACAGATCGCTTCTGGGACCCCAAAATATCGAATTTTCGGGTGTTTGGATCTTTAATTTGAGATATAAACGGGTACAGAAGATGCATGCACATATCGACTTTTGGACACCTAAAATATCGATATTCTGTATGTTTTGGGCCTGTATTTTGAAAATACTCTAACACGGAGTAGGCATGTACAGATCGCTTCTGGGATTACAAAATATCGAATTTTCGGGTGTTTTGGGTCTGAATTTGAGATATCGACTTTGGGCACCTAAAATATCGATTTTTAGCATGTTTTTGGCCTATATATTGAATATATTCTAGCACTGATTAGTCATGTACATATCGCTTCTGGGACCCCAAAATATCGAATTTTCGGGTGTTTTGATGCCTGAATTTGAGATATAAACAGGTACAGAAGATGCATACACATATTGACTTTGGTCACTTGAAATATCGATTTTCAGCATGTTTTGGGCCTGGATATTGAAAATATTCTATCACGGAGTAGGCAAGTACAGATCGCTTCTGGGACCCCAAAATATCGAATTTTCGGGTGTTTGGAGCCTGAATTTGAGATATAAACGGGTACAGAAGCATCCACATATCGACTTTTGGGCACCTAAAAGAACGATTTTCAGTATGTTTTGGGCCTGTATATTGAAAATACTCTGACAGATCGCTTCTGGGACCCCAAAATATCGAATTTTCGGGTGTTTTGGGCCTGAATTTAAGATATCGACTTTGGGCACCTAAAATATCGATTTTTAGCATGTTTTGGGCCTATATTTTAAAAATATTCTAGCACTGAGTAGGCATGAGATCGCTTTTGAGACCCCAAAATATCGAATTTTCGGGTGTTTTGAGCCTGAATTTGAGATATAAACGGGTACAGAAGATGCATGCACATATCGACTTTTAGGCACCTAAAATATCGATTTTGAGCATGTTTTGGGTCTGTATCTGAGTAGGCATGTACAGATCACTTCTGGGACCCCAAAATATAGAATTTTCGGGTGTTTTGGGCCTGAATTTCAGATATCGACTTTGGGCACCTAAAATATCGATTTTTAGCATGTTTTGGGCCTATATTTTAAAAATATTCTAGCACTGAGTAGGCATGAGATCGCTTTTGAGACCCCAAAATATCGAATTTTCGGGTGTTTTGAGCCTGAATTTGAGATATAAACGGGTACAGAAGATGCATGCACATATCGACTTTTAGGCACCTAAAATATCGATTTTGAGCATGTTTTGGGTCTGTATCTGAGTAGGCATGTACAGATCGCTTCTGGGACCCCAAAATCTCGAATTTTCGGGTGTTTTGAGCCTGAATTTGAGATATAAACGGGTACAGAAGATGCATGCACATATCGACTTTTGGGCACCTAAAATATCGATTTTGAGCATGTTTCGGGTCTGTATCTTGAAAACTTTCTAGCATTGAGTAGGCATGTACAGATCGCTTTTGGGACTCAAAAATATCGAATTTTCGGGTGTTTTGAGGTTGAATTTGAGATATAAACGAGTGCAGAAGATGCATGGACATATCGACTTTGAACACTTAAAATATCGATTTTTAGCATGTTTTGGGCCTATATTTTGAAAACATTCTAGCACTGAGTAGGCATGTACAGATCCCTTTTGGGACCCCAAAATATCGAATTTTCGTGTGTTTTGAGGTTGAATTTGAGATATAAACGAGTGCAGAAGATGCAAACACATATTAACTTTGGGCACCTAAAATATCGATTTTCAGCATGTTTTGGGCCTGTATCTGAGTAGGCATGTACAGATCGCTTCTGGGACCCCAAAATATCGAATTTTCGGGTGTTTGGATCTTTAATTTGAGATATAAACGGGTACAGAAGATGCATGCACATATCGACTTTTGGACACCTAAAATATCGATATTCTGTATGTTTTGGGCCTGTATTTTGAAAATACTCTAACACGGAGTAGGCATGTACAGATCGCTTCTGGGATTACAAAATATCGAATTTTCGGGTGTTTTGGGCCTGAATTTGAGATATCGACTTTGGGCACCTAAAATATCGATTTTTAGCATGTTTTTGGCCTATATATTGAATATATTCTAGCACTGATTAGTCATGTACATATCGCTTCTGGGACCCCAAAATATCGAATTTTCGGGTGTTTTGATGCCTGAATTTGAGATATAAACAGGTACAGAAGATGCATACACATATTGACTTTGGTCACTTGAAATATCGATTTTCAGCATGTTTTGGGCCTGGATATTGAAAATATTCTATCACGGAGTAGGCAAGTACAGATCGCTTCTGGGACCCCAAAATATCGAATTTTCGGGTGTTTGGAGCCTGAATTTGAGATATAAACGGGTACAGAAGCATCCACATATCGACTTTTGGGCACCTAAAAGAACGATTTTCAGTATGTTTTGGGCCTGTATATTGAAAATACTCTGACAGATCGCTTCTGGGACCCCAAAATATCGAATTTTCGGGTGTTTTGGGCCTGAATTTAAGATATCGACTTTGGGCACCTAAAATATCGATTTTTAGCATGTTTTGGGCCTATATTTTAAAAATATTCTAGCACTGAGTAGGCATGAGATCGCTTTTGAGACCCCAAAATATCGAATTTTCGGGTGTTTTGAGCCTGAATTTGAGATATAAACGGGTACAGAAGATGCATGCACATATCGACTTTTAGGCACCTAAAATATCGATTTTGAGCATGTTTTGGGTCTGTATCTGAGTAGGCATGTACAGATCACTTCTGGGACCCCAAAATATAGAATTTTCGGGTGTTTTGGGCCTGAATTTCAGATATCGACTTTAGGCACCAAAAATATCGATTTTTTGCATGTTTTGGGCCTATATTTTGAAAATATTCTAGCACTGAGTAGGCATGTACAGATCGCTTCTGAGACCCCAAAATATCGTATTTTCGGGTGTTTTGGGCCTGAATTTCAGATATCGACTTTAGGCACCAAAAATATCGATTTTTAGCATGTTTTGGGCCTATATTTTGAAAATATTCTAGCACTGAGTAGGCATGTACAGATCGCTTCTGGGACCCCAAAATATCGAATTTTCGGGTGTTTTGGGCCTGAATTTCAGATATCGACTTTAGGCACCAAAAATATCGATTTTTTAGCATGCTTTGGGCCTATATTTTGAAAATATTCTAGCAATGAGTAGGCATGTACAGATCGCTTCTGGGACCCCAAAATATCGAATTTTTGGGTGTTTTGAGCCTGAATTTAAGATATAAACGGGTACAGAAAATGCATGCACATATTGACTTTGGGCACCTAAAATATCGATTTTCAGCATGTTTTGGGCTTGTATTTTGAAAATACTCCAACACGGAGTAGGCATGTACAGATCGCTTCTGGGACCCAAAAATATCGAATTTTCGGGTGTTATGAGTCTGAATTTGAGATATAAACATGTACTGAAGATGCATGCACATATCGACTTTTGGGCACCTAAAATATCGATTTTGAGCATGTTTTGGGCCTGTATCTGAGTAGGCATGTACAGATCGCTTCTTGGACTCCAAAATATCGAATTTTCGGGTGTTTTGTGCCTGAATTTGAGATATGGACTTTGGGCACCTAAAATATCGATTTTTAGCATGTTTTGGGTCTGTATTTTGAAAATACTCTAACACGGAATAGGCATGTACAGATCGCTTCTGGGACCACAAAATATCGAATTTTCGGGTGTTTTGGGCCTGAATTTGAGATATCGACTTTGGGCACCTAAAATATCGATTTTTAGCATGTTTTGAGCCTATATTTTAAAAACATACTAGCACTGAGTAGGCATGTACAGATCGCTTCTGGGACCCAAAAATATCGAATTTTCGGGTGTTTTGAGGTTGAATTTGAGATATAAACGAGTGCAGAAGATGCATACACATATTACCTTTGGGCACCTAAAATAACGATTTTCAGCATGTTTTGGGCCTATATCTGAGTAGGCATGTACAGATAGCTTCTGGGACTCCAAAATATCGAATTTTCGGGTGTTTGGAGCCTGAATTTGAGATATAAACGGGTACAGAAGATGCATGCACATATCGACTTTTGGGCACCTAAAATATCGATTTTCTGTATGTTTTGGGCCTGTATTTTGAAAATACTCTAACACGGAGTAGGTATGTACAGATCGCTTCTGGGACCCCAAAATATCGAATTTTCGGGTGTTTTGGGCCTGAATTTCAGATATTGACTTTGGGCACCTAAAATATCGATTTTTAGCATGTTTTGGGCCTATATTTTGAAAATATTCTAGCACTGAGTAGGCATGTACAGATCGCTTCTGGGACCCCAAAATATCGAATTTTCGGGTGTTTTTAGCCTGAATTCGAGATATAAACGGGTACAGAAAATGCATGCACATATTGACTTTGGGCACCTAAAATGTCGATTTTCAGCATGTTTTGGGCCTGTATTTTGAAAATACTCTAACACGGAGTAGGCATGTACAGATCGCTTCTGGGTCCCAAAAATATAGAATTTTCCGGTGTTTTGAGCCTGAATTTGAAATATGAACAGGTACTGAAGATGCATGCACATATCGACTTTTGGGCACTTAAAATATCGATTTTGAGCATGTTTTGGGTCTGTATCTTGAAAACATTCTAACACGGAGTAGGCATTTACAGATCGCTTCTGAGACCCAAAAATATAGAATTTTCGGGTGTTTTGAGCCTGAATTTGAGATATAAACAGGTACTGAAGATGCATGCACATATCGCCTTTTGGGCACTTAAGGGGACACCACACTACTTAACGTCATAAAAAACGAGAAGCAGAAGCTAAAAAAATTTTCGCATTAATATAATCACCAAAAATCAATAGTTACCCCTATATACAGCCACTTCTTCATGCTCTATAGTCTAGGCCAAGCCGAAGAGAATGGAAGTATAGAGCACCAACTGAAGCATTTCCTAGTGATTTTAGTTTCAAAGTGATTTTTTTGTATTTTTTTTCAAATTTCTCCACTAAAAAAGCAAACAACACGAAAGGTATTGACGTTTTGTCAATGAATATGATTCACACGTGATATACGTATATATGAGCACAGTTTGTCGTTTGGATTTCGATCTAAAAGGATTATTTTTGTTTTGGCGAATTTTTTCCCAAACATTTCTGGCGAAATTTTTTTTCAACAATTTCAGGCGAGGAATTTTCCCATTTATAGCAGTGATAATGGACTTTTTCGTCATCAGCAGTGTTGCTATATATCAGAGGATAGTCCACATAAATCTTATGCAATTCTGAAACATAGTTTTTTTGTTGTTAATTTGCAAAAAGATTTTGCTTCTAAAATTAACAGGAGCGCAGATAGGGTGTTGGAGTGGGGTGTTCCCATAAAATATCGATTTTGAGCATGTTTCGGATCTGTATCTTGAAAACATTCAAACACTGAGTAGGAATGTACATATCACTTCTGGGACCCCAAAATATCGAATTTTCGTGTGTTTTGTGGTTGAATTTGAGATATAAACGAGTGCAGAAGATGCATACACATATTAACTTTGGGGACCTAAAATATCGATTTTCAGCATGTTTTGGGCCTGTATCTGAGTAAACATGTACAGATCGCTTCTGGGACCCCAAAATATCGAATTTTCGGGTGTTTGGATCTTTAATTTGAGATATAAACGGGTACAGAAGATGCATGCACATATCGACTTTTGGGCACCTAAAATATCGATATTCTGTATGTTTTGGGCCTGTATTTTGAAAATACTCTAACACGGAGTAGGCATCTACAGATCGCTTCTGGGATTACAAAATATCGAATTTTCGTGTGTTTTGGGCCTGAATTTGAGATATCGACTTTGGGCACCTAAAATATCGATTTTTAGCATGTTTTGGGCCTATATATTGAAAATATTCTAGCACTGATTAGTCATGTACAGATCGCTTCTGGGACCCCAAAATATCGAATTTTCGGGTGTTTTGAGCCTGAATTTGAGATATAAACGGGTACAAAAGATGCATGCACATATCGACTTTTGGGCACCTAAAATATCGATTTTGAGCATGTTTCGGGTCTGTATCTTGAAAACATTCTAGCATTGAGTAGGCATGTACAGATCGCTTTTGGGACTCAAAAATATCGAATTTTAGGGTGTTTTGAGGTTGAATTTGAGATATAAACGAGTGCAGAAGATGCATGGACATATCGACTTTGAACACTTAAAATATCGATTTTTAGCATGTTTTGGGCCTATATTTTGAAAACATTCTAGCACTGAGTAGGCATGTACAGATCCCTTTTGGGACCCCAAAATATCGAATTTTCGTGTGTTTTGAGGTTGAATTTGAGATATAAACGAGTGCAGAAGATGCAAACACATATTAACTTTGGGCACCTAAAATATCGATTTTCAGCATGTTTTGGGCCTGTATCTGAGTAGGCATGTACAGATCGCTTCTGGGACCCCAAAATATCGAATTTTCGGGTGTTTGGATCTTTAATTTGAGATATAAACGGGTACAGAAGATGCATGCACATATCGACTTTTGGACACCTAAAATATCGATATTCTGTATGTTTTGGGCCTGTATTTTGAAAATACTCTAACACGGAGTAGGCATCTACAGATCGCTTCTGGGATTACAAAATATCGAATTTTCGGGTGTTTTGGGCCTGAATTTGAGATATCGACTTTGGGCAACTAAAATATCGATTTTTAGCATGTTTTTGGCCTATATATTGAATATATTCTAGCACTGATTAGTCATGTACATATCGCTTCTGGGACCCCAAAATATCGAATTTTCGGGTGTTTTGATGCCTGAATTTGAAATATAAACAGGTACAGAAGATGCATACACATATTGACTTTGGTCACTTGAAATATCGATTTTCAGCATGTTTTGGGCCTGGATATTGAAAATATTCTATCACGGAGTAGGCAAGTAAAGATCGCTTCTGGGACCCCAAAATATCGAATTTTCGGGTGTTTGGAGCCTGAATTTGAGATATAAACGGGTACAGAAGCATCCACATATCGACTTTTGGGCACCTAAAAGAACGATTTTCAGTATGTTTTGGGCCTGTATATTGAAAATACTCTGACAGATCGCTTCTGGGACCCCAAAATATCGAATTTTCGGGTGTTTTGGGCCTGAATTTAAGATATCGACTTTGGGCACCTAAAATATCGATTTTTAGCATGTTTTGGGCCTATATTTTAAAAATATTCTAGCACTGAGTAGGCATGAGATCGCTTTTGAGACCCCAAAATATCGAATTTTCGGGTGTTTTGAGCCTGAATTTGAGATATAAACGGGTACAGAAGATGCATGCACATATCGACTTTTAGGCACCTAAAATATCGATTTTGAGCATGTTTTGGGTCTGTATCTGAGTAGGCATGTACAGATCACTTCTGGGACCCCAAAATATAGAATTTTCGGGTGTTTTGGGCCTGAATTTCAGATATCGACTTTGGGCACCTAAAATATCGATTTTTAGCATGTTTTGGGCCTATATTTTAAAAATATTCTAGCACTGAGTAGGCATGAGATCGCTTTTGAGACCCCAAAATATCGAATTTTCGGGTGTTTTGAGCCTGAATTTGAGATATAAACGGGTACAGAAGATGCATGCACATATCGACTTTTAGGCACCTAAAATATCGATTTTGAGCATGTTTTGGGTCTGTATCTGAGTAGGCATGTACGGATCGCTTCTGGGACCCCAAAATCTCGAATTTTCGGGTGTTTTGAGCCTGAATTTGAGATATAAACGGGTACAGAAGATGCATGCACATATCGACTTTTGGGCACCTAAAATATCGATTTTGAGCATGTTTCGGGTCTGTATCTTGAAAACATTCTAGCATTGAGTAGGCATGTACAGATCGCTTTTGGGACTCAAAAATATCGAATTTTCGGGTGTTTTGAGGTTGAATTTGAGATATAAACGAGTGCAGAAGATGCATGGACATATCGACTTTGAACACTTAAAATATCGATTTTTAGCATGTTTTGGGCCTATATTTTGAAAACATTCTAGCACTGAGTAGGCATGTACAGATCCCTTTTGGGACCCCAAAATATCGAATTTTCGTGTGTTTTGAGGTTGAATTTGAGATATAAACGAGTGCAGAAGATGCAAACACATATTAACTTTGGGCACCTAAAATATCGATTTTCAGCATGTTTTGGGCCTGTATCTGAGTAGGCATGTACAGATCGCTTCTGGGACCCCAAAATATCGAATTTTCGGGTGTTTGGATCTTTAATTTGAGATATAAACGGGTACAGAAGATGCATGCACATATCGACTTTTGGACACCTAAAATATCGATATTCTGTATGTTTTGGGCCTGTATTTTGAAAATACTCTAACACGGAGTAGGCATGTACACATCGCTTCTGGGATTACAAAATATCGAATTTTCGGGTGTTTTGGGCCTGAATTTGAGATATCGACTTTGGGCACCTAAAATATCGATTTTTAGCATGTTTTTAGCCTATATATTGAATATATTCTAGCACTGATTAGTCATGTACATATCGCTTCTGGGACCCCAAAATACCGAATTTTCGGGTGTTTTGATGCCTGAATTTGAGATATAAACAGGTACAGAAGATGCATACACATATTGACTTTGGTCACTTGAAATATCGATTTTCAGCATGTTTTGGGCCTGGATATTGAAAATATTCTATCACGGAATAGGCAAGTACAGATCGCTTCTGGGACCCCAAAATATCGAATTTTCGGGTGTTTGGAGCCTGAATTTGAGATATAAACGGGTACAGAAGCATCCACATATCGACTTTTGGGCACCTAAAAGAACGATTTTCAGTATGTTTTGGGCCTGTATATTGAAAATACTCTGACAGATCGCTTCTGGGACCCCAAAATATCGAATTTTCGGGTGTTTTGGGCCTGAATTTAAGATATCGACTTTGGGCACCTAAAATATCGATTTTTAGCATGTTTTGGGCCTATATTTTAAAAATATTCTAGCACTTAGTAGGCATGAGATCGCTTTTGAGACCCCAAAATATCGAATTTTCGGGTGTTTTGAGCCTGAATTTGAGATATAAACGGGTACAGAAGATGCATGCACATATCGACTTTTAGGCACCTAAAATATCGATTTTGAGCATGTTTTGGGTCTGTATCTGAGTAGGCATGTACAGATCACTTCTGGGACCCCAAAATATAGAATTTTCGGGTGTTTTGGGCCTGAATTTCAGATATCGACTTTGGGCACCTAAAATATCGATTTTTAGCATGTTTTGGGCCTATATTTTAAAAATATTCTAGCACTGAGTAGGCATGAGATCGCTTTTGAGACCCCAAAATATCGAATTTTCGGGTGTTTTGAGCCTGAATTTGAGATATAAACGGGTACAGAAGATGCATGCACATATCGACTTTTAGGCACCTAAAATATCGATTTTGAGCATGTTTTGGGTCTGTATCTGAGTAGGCATGTACAGATCGCTTCTGGGACCCCAAAATCTCGAATTTTCGGGTGTTTTGAGCCTGAATTTGAGATATAAACGGGTACAGAAGATGCATGCACATATCGACTTTTGGGCACCTAAAATATCGATTTTGAGCATGTTTCGGGTCTGTATCTTGAAAACATTCTAGCATTGAGTAGGCATGTACAGATCGCTTTTGGGACTCAAAAATATCGAATTTTCGGGTGTTTTGAGGTTGAATTTGAGATATAAACGAGTGCAGAAGATGCATGGACATATCGACTTTGAACACTTAAAATATCGATTTTTAGCATGTTTTGGGCCTATATTTTGAAAACATTCTAGCACTGAGTAGGCATGTACAGATCCCTTTTGGGACCCCAAAATATCGAATTTTCGTGTGTTTTGAGGTTGAATTTGAGATATAAACGAGTGCAGAAGATGCAAACACATATTAACTTTGGGCACCTAAAATATCGATTTTCAGCATGTTTTGGGCCTGTATCTGAGTAGGCATGTACAGATCGCTTCTGGGACCCCAAAATATCGAATTTTCGGGTGTTTGGATCTTTAATTTGAGATATAAACGGGTACAGAAGATGCATGCACATATCGACTTTTGGACACCTAAAATATCGATATTCTGTATGTTTTGGGCCTGTATTTTGAAAATACTCTAACACGGAGTAGGCATGTACAGATCGCTTCTGGGATTACAAAATATCGAATTTTCGGGTGTTTTGGGCCTGAATTTGAGATATCGACTTTGGGCACCTAAAATATCGATTTTTAGCATGTTTTTGGCCTATATATTGAATATATTCTAGCACTGATTAGTCATGTACATATCGCTTCTGGGACCCCAAAATATCGAATTTTCGGGTGTTTTGATGCCTGAATTTGAGATATAAACAGGTACAGAAGATGCATACACATATTGACTTTGGTCACTTGAAATATCGATTTTCAGCATGTTTTGGGCCTGGATATTGAAAATATTCTATCACGGAATAGGCAAGTACAGATCGCTTCTGGGACCCCAAAATATCGAATTTTCGGGTGTTTGGAGCCTGAATTTGAGATATAAACGGGTACAGAAGCATCCAAATATCGACTTTTGGGCACCTAAAAGAACGATTTTCAGTATGTTTTGGGCCTGTATATTGAAAATACTCTGACAGATCGCTTCTGGGACCCCAAAATATCGAATTTTCGGGTGTTTTGGGCCTGAATTTAAGATATCGACTTTGGGCACCTAAAATATCGATTTTTAGCATGTTTTGGGCCTATATTTTAAAAATATTCTAGCACTGAGTAGGGATGAGATCGCTTTTGAGACCCCAAAATATCGAATTTTCGGGTGTTTTGAGCCTGAATTTGAGATATAAACGGGTACAGAAGATGCATGCACATATCGACTTTTAGGCACCTAAAATATCGATTTTGAGCATGTTTTGGGTATGTATCTGAGTAGGCATGTACAGATCACTTCTGGGACCCCAAAATATAGAATTTTCGGGTGTTTTGGGCCTGAATTTCAGATATCGACTTTAGGCACCAAAAATATCGATTTTTAGCATGTTTTGGGCCTATATTTTGAAAATATTCTAGCACTGAGTAGGCATGTACAGATCGCTTCTGAGACCCCAAAATATCGTATTTTCGGGTGTTTTGGGCCTGAATTTCAGATATCGACTTTAGGCACCAAAAATATCGATTTTTAGCATGTTTTGGGCCTATATTTTGAAAATATTCTAGCACTGAGTAGGCATGTACAGATCGCTTCTGGGACCCCAAAATATCGAATTTTCGGGTGTTTTGGGCCTGAATTTCAGATATCGACTTTAGGCACCAAAAATATCGATTTTTTAGCATGTTTTGGGCCTATATTTTGAAAATATTCTAGCATTGAGTAGGCATGTACAGATCGCTTCTGAGACCCCAAAATATCGTATTTTCGGGTGTTTTGGGCCTGAATTTCAGATATCGACTTTAGGCACCAAAAATATCGATTTTTAGCATGTTTTGGGCCTATATTTTGAAAATATTCTAGCACTGAGTAGGCATGTACAGATCGCTTCTGGGACCCCAAAATATCGAATTTTCGGGTGTTTTGGGCCTGAATTTCAGATATCGACTTTAGGCACCAAAAATATCGATTTTTTAGCATGCTTTGGGCCTATATTTTGAAAATATTCTAGCAATGAGTAGGCATGTACAGATCGCTTCTGGGACCCCAAAATATCGAATTTTTGGGTGTTTTGAGCCTGAATTTAAGATATAAACGGGTACAGAAAATGCATGCACATATTGACTTTGGGCACCTAAAATATCGATTTTCAGCATGTTTTGGGCTTGTATTTTGAAAATACTCTAACACGGAGTAGGCATGTACAGATCGCTTCTGGGACCCAAATATATCGAATTTTCGGGTGTTATGAGTCTGAATTTGAGATATAAACATGTACTGAAGATGCATGCACATATCGACTTTTGGGCACCTAAAATATCGATTTTGAGCATGTTTTGGGCCTGTATCTGAGTAGGCATGTACAGATCGCTTCTTGGACTCCAAAATATCGAATTTTCGGGTGTTTTGTGCCTGAATTTGAGATATCGACTTTGGGCACCTAAAATATCGATTTTTAGCATGTTTTGGGTCTGTATTTTGAAAATACTCTAACACGGAGTAGGCATGTACAGATCGCTTCTGGGACCACAAAATATCGAATTTTCGGGTGTTTTGGGCCTGAATTTGAGATATCGACTTTGGGCACCTAAAATATCGATTTTTAGCATGTTTTGAGCCTATATTTTAAAAACATACTAGCACTGAGTAGGCATGTACAGATCGCTTCTGGGACCCAAAAATATCGAATTTTCGGGTGTTTTGAGGTTGAATTTGAGATATAAACGAGTGCAGAAGATGCATACACATATTACCTTTGGGCACCTAAAATAACGATTTTCAGCATGTTTTGGGCCTATATCTGAGTAGGCATGTACAGATAGCTTCTGGGACTCCAAAATATCGAATTTTCGGGTGTTTGGAGCCTGAATTTGAGATATAAACAGGTACAGAAGATGCATGCACATATCGACTTTTGGGCACCTAAAATATCGATTTTCTGTATGTTTTGGGCCTGTATTTTGAAAATACTCTAACACGGAGTAGGTATGTACAGATCGCTTCTGGGACCCCAAAATATCGAATTTTCGGGTGTTTTGGGCCTGAATTTCAGATATTGACTTTGGGCACCTAAAATATCGATTTTTAGCATGTTTTGGGCCTATATTTTGAAAATATTCTAGCACTGAGTAGGCATGTACAGATCGCTTCTGGGACCCCAAAATATCGAATTTTCGGGTGTTTTTAGCCTGAATTTGAGATATAAACGGGTACAGAAAATGCATGCACATATTGACTTTGGGCACCTAAAATGTCGATTTTCAGCATGTTTTGGGCCTGTATTTTGAAAATACTCTAACACGGAGTAGGCATGTACAGATCGCTTCTGGGTCCCAAAAATATAGAATTTTCCGGTGTTTTGAGCCTGAATTTGAAATATGAACAGGTACTGAAGATGCATGCACATATCGACTTTTGGGCACTTAAAATATCGATTTTGAGCATGTTTTGGGTCTGTATCTTGAAAACATTCTAACACAGAGTAGGCATTTACAGATCGCTTCTGAGACCCAAAAATATAGAATTTTCGGGTGTTTTGAGCCTGAATTTGAGATATAAACAGGTACTGAAGATGCATGCACATATCGCCTTTTGGGCACTTAAGGGGACACCACACTACTTATCGTCATAAAAAACGAGAAGCAGAAGCTAAAAAAAATTTCGCATTAATATAATCACCAAAAATCAATAGTTACCCCTATATACAGCCACTTCTTCATGCTCTATAGTCTAGGCCAAGCCGAAGAGAATGGAAGTATAGAGCACCAACTGAAGCATTTCCTAGTGATTTTAGTTTCAAAGTGATTTTTTTGTATTTTTTTTTCAAATTTCTCCACTAAAAAAGCAAACAACACGAAAGGTATTGACGTTTTGTCAATGAATATGATTCACACGTGATATACGTATATATGAGCACAGTTTGTCGTTTGGATTTCGATCTAAAAGGATTATTTTTGTTTTGGCGAATTTTTTCCCAAACATTTCTGGCGAAATTTTTTTTCAACAATTTCAGGCGAGGAATTTTCCCATTTATAGCAGTGATAATGGACTTTTTCGTCATCAGCAGTGTTGCTATATATCAGAGGATAGTCCACATAAATCTTATGCAATTCTGAAACATAGTTTTTTTGTTGTTAATTTGCAAAAAGATTTTGCTTCTAAAATTAACAGGAGCGCAGATAGGGTGTTGGAGTGGGGTGTTCCCATAAAATATCGATTTTGAGCATGTTTCGGATCTGTATCTTGAAAACATTCAAACACTGAGTAGGCATGTACATATCGCTTCTGGGACTAAAAAATATCGAATTTTCGGGTGTTTTGAGGTTGAATTTGAGATATAAACGAGTGCAGAAGATGCATGCACATATCGACTTTGAACACTTAAAATATCGATTTTTAGCATGTTTTGGGCCTCTATTTTGAAAACATTTTAGCAGTGAGTAGGCATGTACAGATCACTTCTTGGACCCCAAAATATCGAATTTTCGTGTGTTTTGAGGTTGAATTTGAGATATAAACGAGTGCAGAAGATCCATACACATATTAACTTTGGGCACCTAAAATATCGATTTTCAGCATGTTTTGGGCCTGTATCTGAGTAGGCATGTACAGATCGCTTCTGGGACCCCAAAATATCGAATTTTCGGGTGTTTGGATCTTTAATTTGAGATATAAACGGGTACAGAAGATGCATGCACATATCGACTTTTGGACACCTAAAATATCGATATTCTGTATGTTTTGGGCCTGTATTTTGAAAATACTCTAACACAGAGTAGGCATGTACAGATCGCTTCTGGGATTACAAAATATAGAATTTTCGGGTGTTTTGGGCCTGAATTTGAGATATCGACTTTGGGCACCTAAAATATCGATTTTTAGCATGTTTTGGGCCTATATATTGAAAATATTCTAGCACTGATTAGTCATGAACAGATCGCTTCTGGGACCCCAAAATATCGAATTTTCGGGTGTTTTGATGCCTGAATTTGAGATATAAACGGGTACAGAAGATGCATACACATATTGACTTTGGTCACTTAAAATATCGATTTTCAGCATGTTTTGGGCCTGTATATTGAAAATATTCTATTACGGAGTAGGCAAGTATAGATCGCTTTTGGTACCCCAAAATATCGAATTTTCTTGTGTTTGGAGCCTGAATTTGAGATATAAACGGGTACAGAAGCATCCACATATCGACTTTTAAGCACCTAAAAGATAGATTTTCAGTATGTTTTGGGCCTGTATATTGAAAATACTCTGACAGATCGCTTCTGGGACCCCAAAATATCGAATTTTCAGGTGTTTTGGGCCTGAATTTAAGATATCGACTTTGGGCACCTAAAATATCGATTTTTAGCATGTTTTGGGCCTATATTTTAAAAATATTCTAGCACTGAGTAGGCATGTACAGATCGCTTTTGAGACCCCAAAATATCGAATTTTCGGGTGTTTTGAGCCTTAATTTGAGATATAAACGGATACAGAAGATGCATGCACATATTGACTTTTGGGCACCTAAAATATCCATTTTGAGCATGTTTTGGGTCTGTATCTGAGTAGGCATGTACAGATCACTTCTGGGCCCCCAAAATATAGAATTTTCGGGTGTTTCGAGCCTGAATTTGAGATATAAACGGGTACAGAAGCATCCACATATCGACTTTTGGTCATCTAAAAAATCGATTTTCAGTATGTTTTGGGCCTGTATATTGAAAATACTCTAACAGATCGCTTCTGGGACCCCAAAATATCGAATTTTCGGGTGTTTTGGGCCTGACTTTGAGATATCGACTTTGGGCACCTAAAATATCGATTTTTAGCATGTTTTGGGCCTATATTTTGAAAATATTCTAGCACTGAGTAGGCATGTACAGATCGCTTATGGGACCCCAAAATATCGAATTTTCGGGTGTTTTGGGCCTGAATTTCAGATATCGACTTTAGACACCTAAAATATCGATTTTTAGCATGTTTTGGGCCTATATTTTGAAAATATTCTAGCAATGAGTAGGCATGTACAGATTGCTTCTGGGACCCCAAAATATCGAATTTTTGGGTGTTTTGAGCCTGAATTTAAGATAAAAACAGGTTCTGAAGATGCATGCACATATCGACTTTTGGGCACTTAAAATATCGATTTTGAGCATGTTTTGGGTCTGTATCTTGAAAACATTCTAACTAGGAGTAGGAATGTAGAGATCGCTTCTAAGACCCAAAAATACCGAATTTTCGGGTGTTTTGAGCCTGAATTTGAGATATAAACGGGTACAGAAGATGCATGCACACATCGACTTTGGACATTTAAAATATTGATTTTTGGCATGTTTTGAGCCTATAATTTGAAAACATTCTAGCACTGACTAGGCATGTGCAGATCGCTTCTGGGACCCAAAAATATCGAATTTTCGGGTGTTTTGAGGTTGAATTTGATATATAAACGAGTGCAGAAGATGCATACACATATTAACTTTGCACACCTAAAATATCGATTTTCAGCATGTTTTTGGCCTGTATATTGAAAATACTCTAACACGGAGTAGGTATGTACAGATCGCTTTTAGGACCCAAAAATACCGAATTTTTGGGTGTTTTGAGCCTGAATTTAAGATATAAACGGGTACTGAAAATGCATGCACATATTGACTTTGGGCACCTAAAATATCGATTTTCAGCATGTTTTGGGCTTGTATTTTGAAAATACTCTAACACGGAGTAGGCATGTACAGATCGGTTCTGGGACCCAAAAATATCGAATTTTCGGGTGTTATGAGCCTGAATTTGAGATATAAACATGTACTGAAGATGCATGCACATATCGACTTTTGGGCACCTAAAATATCGATTTTGAGCATGTTTTTGGCCTGTATCTGAGTAGGCATGTTCAGATCGCTTCTGGGACCCCAAAATATCGAATTTTCCGGTGTTTGGAGCCTGAATTTGAGATATAAACGGGTACAGAAGATGCATGCACATATCGACTTTTGGGGACATAAAAGATCGATTTTCAGTATGTTATGGGCCTGTATTTTGAAAATACTCTAACACGGAGTAGGCATGTACAGTTCGCTTCTGGGACCCTAAAATATAGAATTTTCGTGTGTTTTGGGCTTCAATTTGATATATCGACTTTGGGCACCTAAAATATCGATTTTTAGCATGTTTTGGGCCTATATTTTAAAAATATTCTAGCACTGAGTAGGCATGTACAGATCGCTTCTGGGACCCAAAAATACCGAATTTTCGGGTGTTTTGAGCCTGAATTTGAGATATAAACGGGTACAGAAGATGCATGCACATATCGACTTTTGGGCTCCTAAAATATCGATTTTGAGCATGTTTTGGGTCTGTATTTTGAAAACATTCTAACTAGGAGTAGGCATGTACAGATCGCTTCTAGGACCCAAAAATACCGAATTTTCGGGTGTTTTGAACCTGAATTTGAGATATAAACGGGTACAGAAGATGCATGCACATATCGACTTTTGGGCACCTAAAATATCGATTTTGAGCATGTTTTTGGCCTGTATCTGAGTAGGCATGTACATATCGCTTCTGGGACCCCAAAATATCGAATTTTCGGGTGTTTGGAGCCTTAATTTGAGATATAAACGGGTACTGAAGATGCATGCAAATATCGACTTTTGGGCACCTAAAAGATCGATTTTCAGTATGTATTGGGCTTGTATTTTGAAAATACTCTAACACGGAGTGGGCATGTACAGTTCGCTTCTGGGACCCCAAAATATCGAATTTTCGGGTGTTTTGGGCCAGAATTTGATATATCGACTTTGGGCACCTAAAATATCGATTTTCAGAATGTTTTGGGCCTGTTTTTTGAAAATACTCTAACACGGAGTATGCACGTACAGATCGCTTCTGGGACCCCAAAATATCGAATTTTCGGGTGTTTGGGGCCTGAATTTGAGATATAAACGGGTACAGAAGATGAATTCACATATCGACTTTTGGGCACCAAAAAGATCGATTTTCAGTATGTTTTGGGCCTGTATATTGAAAATACTCTAACACGGAGTAGGCATGTACAGATCGATTCTGGGACCCCAAAATATCGAATTTTCGTGTGTTTTGGGCCTCAATTTTAATATCGACTTTGGGCACCTAAAATATCGATTTTTAGCATGTTTTGGGCCTATATTTTGAAAATATTCTAGCACTAAGTAGGCATGTACAGATCACTTCTTGGACCCCAAAATATCGAATTTTTGGGTGTTTTGAGCCTGAATTTGAGATATAAACGGGTACAGAAGATGCATGCACATATCAACTTTGGAAACTTTAAATATCGTTTTTTTGCATGTTTTGAGCCTATAATTTGAAAACATTCTAGCACTGAGTAGGCATGTACTGATCGCTTCTGGGACCAAAAAATATCGAATTTTCCGGTGTTTTGAGGTTGAATTTGGGAATATAAACGTGTGCAGAAGATGCATGCACAAATCGACTTTTGGGCACCTAAAAGATCGATTTTCAGTATGTTTTGGGCCTGTAATTTGAAAATACTCTAACACGGAGTAGGCATGTACAGTTCGCTTCTGGGACCCCAAAATATAGAATTTTCGGGTGTTTTGGGCCTGAATTTGAGATATCGACTTTGGGCACCTAAAATATCGATTTTTCGCATGTTTTAGGCCTATATTTTAAAAACAATCTAGCACTGAGTATGCATGTACAGATCGCTTCTGGGACCCCAAAATACCGAATTTTCGGGTGTTTTGAGCCTGAATTTGAGATATAAACGGGTACAGAAGATTCATGCACATATCGTCTTTTGGGCACCTAAAAGATCGATTTTCAGTATGTTTTGGGCCTGTATTTTGAAAATACTATAACACGGAGTAGGCATGTACAGATCGCTTCTGGGACCCTAAAATATCGAATTTTCGTGTGTTTTGGGCCTGAATTTGATATATCGACTTTGGGCACCTAAAATATCGATTTTTAGCATGTTTTGGGCCTATATTTTAAAAATATTCTAGCACTGAGTAGGCATGTACAGATCGCTTCTGGAACACAAAAATACCGAATTTTCGGGTGTTTTGAGCCTGAATTTGAGATATAAACGGGTACAGAAGATGCATGCACATATCGACTTTTGGGCTCCTAAAATATCGATTTTGAGCATGTTTTGGGTCTGTGTTTTGAAAACATTCTAACTAGGAGTAGGCATGTACAGATCGCTTCTAGGACCCAAAAATACCGAATTTTCGGGTGTTTTGAACCTGAATTTCAGATATAAACGGGTACAGAGATGCATGCACATATCGACTTTGTACACTTATAATATCGATTTTTAGCATGTTTTGAGCCTATATATTGAAAACATTCTAGCACTGAGTAGGCATGTACAGATCGCTTCTGGGACCCAAAAATATCGAATTTTCGGGTGTTTTGAGGTTGAATTTGAGATATAAACGAGTGCAGAAGATGCATACACATATTGACTTTGGGCACCTAAAATATCGATTTTCAGCATGTTTTGGGCCTGTATCTGAGTAGGCATGTACAGTTCGCTTCTGGGACCCCAAAATATCGAATTTTCGGGTGTTTCGGGCCTGAATTTGATATATCGACTTTGGGCACCTAAAATATCGATTTTCAGAACGTTTTGGGCCTGTATTTTGAAAATACTCTAACACGGAGTATGCAAGTACAGATCGCTTCTGGGACCTCAAAATATTGAATTTTCGGGTGTTTGGAGCCTGAATTTGAGATATAAACGGGTACAGAAGATGCATCCACATATCGACTTTTGGGCACCTAAAAAATCGATTATCAGTATGTTTTGGGCCTGTTTATTGAAAATACTCTAATACGGAGTAGGCATGTACAGATCGCTTCTGGGACCCCAAAATATCGGGTGTTAGGGTGTTTTGGGCCTGAATTTGAGATATCGACTTTGGGCACCTAAAATATCGACTTTTAGCATGTTTTGGGCCTATATAGTTAAAAACATTCTAGCACTGAGTAGGCATGTACAGATCGCTTCTGGGACCCCAAAATACCGATTTTTCGAGTGTTTTGAGCCTGAATTTGAGATATAAACGGGTACAGAAGATGCATGCACATATCGACTTTTGGGCACCTAAAAGATCGATTTTTAGTATGTTTTGGGCCTGTATTTTGAAAATACTCTAACACGGAGTAGGTATGTACAGATCGCTTCTTGGACCACAAAATATCGAATTTTCGGGCGTTTGGAGCCTGAATTTGAGATATAAACGGGTACAGAAAATGCATGCACATATTGACTTTGGGCACCTAAAATATCGATTTTCAGCATGTTTTGGGCCTGTATTTTGAAAATACTCTAACACGGAGTAAGTATGTACAGATCGCTTCTGGGACCCCAAAATACCGAATTTTCGGGTGTTTTGAGCCTGAATTTGAGATATCAACGGGTACAGAAGATGCATGCACATATCGACTTTTGGGCACCTAAAAGATCGATTTTCGGTATGTTTTCGGCCTGTAATTTGAAAATACTCTAACACGGAGTAGGCATGTACAGATCGCTTCTGGGACCCCAAAATATCGAATTTTCGGGTGTTTTGGGCCTGAATTTGAGATATCGACTTTGGGCACATAAAATATCGATTTTTAGCATGTTTTGGGCCTATATTTTGAAAATATTCTAGCACTAAGTAGGCATGTACAGATCACTTCTGGGACCCCAAAATATCGAATTTTCGGGTGTTTTGAGCCTGAATTTGAGATATAAACGGGTACAGAAGATGCATTCACATATCGACTTTTGGGCACCTAAAAGATCGATTATCAGTATGTTTTGGGCCTGTATATTGAAAATACTCTAATACGGAGTAGGCATGTACAGATCGCTTCTGGGACCCCAAAATATCGGGTTTTCGGGTGTTTTGGGCCTGAATTTGAGATATCGACTTTGGGCACCTAAAATATCGACTTTTAGCATGTTTTGGGCCTATATTTTTAAAAACATTCTAGCACTGAGTAGGCATGTACAGATCGCTTCTGGGACCCCAAAATACCGATTTTTCGAGTGTTTTGAGCCTGAATTTGAGATATAAACGGGTACAGAAGATGCATGCACATATCGACTTTTGGGCACCTAAAAGATCGATTTTTAGTATGTTTTGGGCCTGTATTTTGAAAATACTCTGACACGGAGTAGGTATGTACAGATCGCTTCTTGGACCACAAAATATCGAATTTTCGGGCGTTTGGAGCCTGAATTTGAGATATAAACGGGTACAGAAGATGCATCCACATCTCTACTTTGGTCACCTAAAATATCGATTTTCAGCATGTTTTGGGCGTGTATTTTGAAAATACTCTAACACGGAGTAGGCAAGTACAGATCGCTTCTGGGACCCAAAAATATATAATTTTCGGGTGTTTTGAGCCTGAATTTGAGATATAAACAGGTACTGATGATGCATGCACATATCGACTTTTGGGCACTTAAAATATCGATTTTGAGCATGTTTTGAGCATATATTTTGAAAACATTCTAGCACTGAGTAGGCATGTGCAGATCGCTTCTGGGACCCAAAAATATCGAATTTTCGGGTGTTTTGAGGTTGAATTTGAGATATAAACGAGTGCAGAAGATGCATACACATATTAACTTTGGGTACCTAAAATATCGATTTTCAGCATGTTTTGGGCCTGTATCTAAGTAGGCTTGTACAGCTCGCTTCTGAGACCCCAAAATATCGAATTTTCGGGTGTTTGGAGCCTGAATTTGAGATATAAACGGGTACAGAAGATGCATGCACATATCGACTTTTGGGCACCTAAAACATCGATTTTGAGCATGTTCTTGGTCTGTATCTTGAAAACATTTTAACTAGGAGTAGGCATGTACAGATCGCTTCTGGGACCCAAAAATATCGAATTTTAGGGTTTTTTGGGCCTGAATTTGAGATATCGACTTTGGGCATATAAAATATCGATTTTCAGCATGTTTTGGGCCTGTAGATGAGAAGGCCTGTACAGATCGTTTCTGGGACCCCAAAATATCGAATTTTTGGGTGTTTTGAGCCTGAATTTGAGATATAAACGGGTACAGAAGATGCATCCACATCTCTACTTTGGTCACCTAAAATATCGATTTTCAGCATGTTTTGGGCCTGTATATTGAAAATACTATAACACGGAGTAGGCATGTACAGATCGCTTCTGGGACCCTAAAATATCGAATTTTCGGGTGTTTTGGGCCTGAATTTGATATATCGACTTTGGGCACCTAAATTATCGATTTTTAGCATGTTATGGGCCTATATTTTAAAAATATTCTAGCACTGAGTAGGCATGTACAGATCGCTTCTGGGACCCAAAAATATCGAATTTTCGGGTGTTTTGAGCCTGAATTTGAGATATAAACAAGTGCAGAAGATGCATGCACATATCGACTTTTGGGCACCAAAAAGATTGATTTTCAGTATGTTTTTGGCCTGTATATTGAAAATACTCTAACACGGAGTAGGCATGTACAGATCGATTCTGGGACCCCAAAATATCGAATTTTCGTGTGTTTTGGGCCTCAATTTTAATATCGACTTTGGGCACCTAAAATATCGATTTTTAGCATGTTTTGGGCCTATATTTTGAAAATATTCTAGCACTAAGTAGGCATGTACAGATCACTTCTTGGACCCCAAAATATCGAATTTTTGGGTGTTTTGAGCCTGAATTTGAGATATAAACGGGTACAGAAGATGCATGCACATATCGACTTTGGAAACTTAAAATATCGATTTTTTGCATGTTTTGAGCCTATAATTTGAAAACATTCTAGCACTGAGTAGGCATGTACTGATCGCTTCTGGGACCAAAAAATATCGAATTTTCGGGTGTTTTCAGGTTGAATTTGGGATATAAACGGGTGCAGAAGATTAATGCACAAATCGACTTTTGGGCACCTAAAAGATCGATTTTCAATATGTTTTGGGCCTGTAATTTGAAAATACTCTAACACGGAGTAGGCATGTACAGTTCGCTTCTGGGACCCCAAAATATCGAATTTTCGGGTGTTTTGGGCCTGAATTTGAGATATCGACTTTGGGCACCTAAAATATCGATTTTTCGCATGTTTTGGGCCTATATTTTAAAAACAATCTAGCACTGAGTATGCATGTACAGATCGCTTCTGGGACCCCAAAATACCGAATTTTCGGGTGTTTTGAGCCTGAATTTGAGATATAAACGGGTACAGAAGATTCATGCACATATCGTCTTTTGGGCACCTAAAAGATCGATTTTCAGTATGTTTTGGGCCTGTATTTTGAAAATACTCTAACACGGAGTAGGCATGTACAATTCGCTTCAGGGACCCCAAAATATAGAATTTTCGGGTGTTTTGGGCCTGAATTTGAGATATCGACTTTGGGCACCTAAAATATCGATTTTTCGCATGTTTTGGGCCTATATTTTGAAAATATTCTAGCACTAAGTAGGCATGTACAGCTCACATCTGGGACCCCAAAATATCGAATTTTCGGGTGTTTTGAGCCAGAATTTGAGATATAAACGAGTACAGAAGATGCATGCACATCTCTACTTTGGTCACCTAAAATATCGATTTTCAGCATGTTTTGGGCCTGTATTTTGAAAATACTCTAACACGGAGTAGGCAAGTACAAATCGCTTCTTGGACCCCAAAATATCGAATTTTCGGGTGTTTGGAGACTGAATTTGAGATATAAACGGGTACAGAAGATGCATCCACATATCGACTTTTGGGCAACTAAAAGATCGATTTTCAGTATGTTTTGGGCCTGTATATTGAAAAAACTCTAATACGTAGTAGGCATGTACAGATCGCTTCTGGGACCCCAAAATATCGGGTTTTCGTGCGTTTTGGGCCTGAATTTGAGATATCGACTTTGGGCACCTTAATTATCGATTTTTAGCATGTTTTGGGCCTATATTTTGAAAATATTCTAGAACTAAGTAGGCATGTACAGATCACTTCTGGGACCCCAAAATATCGAATTTTCGGGTGTTTTGAGCCTGAATTTGAGATATAAACGGGCCCAGAAGATGCATTCACATATCGACTTTGGACACTTAAAATATCGATTTTTAGCTTGTTTTGAGCCTATATTTTGAAAAAAATTCTAGCACTGAGTAGGCATGTACGGGTCGCTTCTGGAACCAAATAATTATCGAATTTTCGAGGGTTTTGAGGTTGAATTTGGGATATAAACGGGTGCAGTAGATGCATACACATATTGACTTTGGTCACCTAAAATATCGATTTTCAGCATGTTTTGGGCCTGTATTTTGAAAATACTCTAACATGGAGTAGGCAAGTACAGATCACTTCTGGGACCCCAAAATATCGAATTTTCGGGTGTTTGGAGCCTGAATTTGAGATATAAACGGGTACAGAAGATGCATGCACATATCGACTTTTGGGCACCTAAAATATCGATTATCTGTATGTTTTGGACCTGTATTTTATAAATACTCTAACACGGAGTAGGTATGTACAGATCGCTTCTAGGACCCCAAAATATCGTATTTTCGAGTGTTTAAGGACTGAATTTAAGATATCGACTTTAGGCACCTAAAATATCGATTTTTCGCATGTTTTGGGCCTATATTTTAAAAACAATCTAGCACTGAGTAGGCATGTACAGATCGCTTCTGGGACCCCAAAATACCGAATTTTCGGGTGTTTTGAGCCTGAATTTGAGATATAAACGGGTACAGAAGATTCATGCACATATCGTCTTTTGGGCACCTAAAAGATCGATTTTCAGTATGTTTTGGGCCTGTATTTTGAAAATACTCTAACACGGAGTAGGCATGTACAATTCGCTTCTGGGGCCCCAAAATATCGAATTTTCGGGTGTTTTGGGCCTGAATTTGAGATATCGACTTTGGGCACCTAAAATATCGATTTTTCGCTTGTTTTGGGCCTATATTTTGAAAATATTCTAGCACTAAGTAGGCATGTACAGCTCACATCTGGGACCCCAAAATATCTAATTTTCGGGTGTTTTGAGCCAAAATTTGAGATATAAACGGGTACAGAAGATGCATGCACATCTTTACTTTGGTCACCTAAAATATCGATTTTCAGCATGTTTTGGGCCTGTATTTTGAAAATACTCTAACACGGAGTAGTCAAGTACAGATCGCTTCTGGGACCCCAAAATATCGAATTTTCGGGTGTTTGGAGACTGAATTTGAGATATAAACGGGTACAGAAGATGCATCCACATATCGACTTTTGGGCAACTAAAAGATCGATTTTCATTATGTTTTGGGCCTGTATATTGAGAAAACTCTAATACGGAGTAGGCATGTACAGATCGCTTCTGGGACCCCAAAATATCGGGTTTTCGTGCGTTTTGGGCCTGAATTTGAGATATCGACTTTGGGCACCTTAATTATCGATTTTTAGCATGTTTTGGGCCTATATTTTGAAAATATTCTAGAACTAAGTAGGCATGTACAGATTACTTCTGGGACCCCAAAATATCGAATTTTCGGGTGTTTTGAGCCTGAATTTGAGATATAAACGGGTCCAGAAGATGCATTCACGTATCGACTTTGGACACTTAAAATATCGATTTTTAGCATGTTTTGAGCCTATATTTTGAAAAAATTCTAGCACTGAGTAGGCATGTACGGATCGCTTCTGGAACCAAATAATTATCGAATTTTCGAGGGTTTTGAGGTTGAATTTGGGATATAAACGGGTGCAGTAGATGCATACACATATTGACTTTGGTCACCTAAAATATCGATTTTCAGCATGTTTTGGGCCTGTATTTTGAAAATACTCAAACACGGAGTAGGCAAGTACAGATCACTTCTGTGACCCCAAAATATCGAATTTTCGGGTGTTTGGAGCCTGAATTTGAGATATAAACGGGTACAGAAGATGCAGGCACATATCGACTTTTGCACACCTAAAATATCGATTATATGTATGTTTTGGGCCTGTATTTTATAAATACTCTAACACGGAGTAGGTATGTACAGATCGCTTCTAGGACCCCAAAATATCGAATTTTCGGGTGTTTAAGGACTGAAATTGAGATTTCGACTTTGGGCACCTAAAATATCGATTTTTAGCATGTTTTGTACCTATATTTTGAAAACATTCTAGCACTGAGTAGGCATGTACAGATCGCTTCTGGGACCCCGAAATATCGAATTTTCGGGTGTTTTGAGCCTGAATTTGAGATATAAACGGGTACAGAAAATGCATGCACATATTTACTTTGGGCACCTAAAATATCGATTTTCAGCATGTTTTGGGCCTGTATTTTGAAAATACTCTAACACGGAGTAGGCATGTACAGATCGCTTCTGGGACCCAAAAATATAGAATTTTCGGGTGTTTTGGGCCTGAATTTGAGATATCGACTTTGGGCACCTAAAATATCGATTTTTCGCTTGTTTTGGGCCTATATTTTGAAAATATTCTAGCACTAAGTAGGCATGTACAGCTCACATCTGGGATCCCAAAATATCTAATTTTCGGGTGTTTTGAGCCAGAATTTGAGATATAAACGGGTACAGAAGATGCATGCACATCTTTACTTTGGTCACCTAAAATATCGATTTTCAGCATGTTTTGGGCCTGTATTTTGAAAATACTCTAACACGGAGTAGTCAAGTACAGATCGCTTCTGGGACCCCAAAATATCGAATTTTCGGGTGTTTGGAGACTGAATTTGAGATATAAACGGGTACAGAAGATGCATCCACATATCGACTTTTGGGCAACTAAAAGATCGATTTTCATTATGTTTTGGGCCTGTATATTGAGAAAACTCTAATACGGAGTAGGCATGTACAGATCGCTTCTGGGACCCCAAAATATCGGGTTTTCGTGCGTTTTGGGCCTGAATTTGAGATATCGACTTTGGGCACCTTAATTATCGATTTTTAGCATGTTTTGGGCCTATATTTTGAAAATATTCTAGAACTAAGTAGGCATGTACAGATCACTTCTGGGACCCCAAAATATCGAATTTTCGGGTGTTTTGAGCCTGAATTTGAGATATAAACGGGCCCAGAAGATGCATTCACATATCGACTTTGGACACTTAAAATATCGATTTTTAGCTTGTTTTGAGCCTATATTTTGAAAAAAATTCTAGCACTGAGTAGGCATGTACGGGTCGCTTCTGGAACCAAATAATTATCGAATTTTCGAGGGTTTTGAGGTTGAATTTGGGATATAAACGGGTGCAGTAGATGCATACACATATTGACTTTGGTCACCTAAAATATCGATTTTCAGCATGTTTTGGGCCTGTATTTTGAAAATACTCTAACATGGAGTAGGCAAGTACAGATCACTTCTGGGACCCCAAAATATCGAATTTTCGGGTGTTTGGAGCCTGAATTTGAGATATAAACGGGTACAGAAGATGCATGCACATATCGACTTTTGGGCACCTAAAATATCGATTATCTGTATGTTTTGGACCTGTATTTTATAAATACTCTAACACGGAGTAGGTATGTACAGATCGCTTCTAGGACCCCAAAATATCGTATTTTCGAGTGTTTAAGGACTGAATTTAAGATATCGACTTTAGGCACCTAAAATATCGATTTTTCGCATGTTTTGGGCCTATATTTTAAAAACAATCTAGCACTGAGTAGGCATGTACAGATCGCTTCTGGGACCCCAAAATACCGAATTTTCGGGTGTTTTGAGCCTGAATTTGAGATATAAACGGGTACAGAAGATTCATGCACATATCGTCTTTTGGGCACCTAAAAGATCGATTTTCAGTATGTTTTGGGCCTGTATTTTGAAAATACTCTAACACGGAGTAGGCATGTACAATTCGCTTCTGGGGCCCCAAAATATCGAATTTTCGGGTGTTTTGGGCCTGAATTTGAGATATCGACTTTGGGCACCTAAAATATCGATTTTTCGCTTGTTTTGGGCCTATATTTTGAAAATATTCTAGCACTAAGTAGGCATGTACAGCTCACATCTGGGACCCCAAAATATCTAATTTTCGGGTGTTTTGAGCCAAAATTTGAGATATAAACGGGTACAGAAGATGCATGCACATCTTTACTTTGGTCACCTAAAATATCGATTTTCAGCATGTTTTGGGCCTGTATTTTGAAAATACTCTAACACGGAGTAGTCAAGTACAGATCGCTTCTGGGACCCCAAAATATCGAATTTTCGGGTGTTTGGAGACTGAATTTGAGATATAAACGGGTACAGAAGATGCATCCACATATCGACTTTTGGGCAACTAAAAGATCGATTTTCATTATGTTTTGGGCCTGTATATTGAGAAAACTCTAATACGGAGTAGGCATGTACAGATCGCTTCTGGGACCCCAAAATATCGGGTTTTCGTGCGTTTTGGGCCTGAATTTGAGATATCGACTTTGGGCACCTTAATTATCGATTTTTAGCATGTTTTGGGCCTATATTTTGAAAATATTCTAGAACTAAGTAGGCATGTACAGATTACTTCTGGGACCCCAAAATATCGAATTTTCGGGTGTTTTGAGCCTGAATTTGAGATATAAACGGGTCCAGAAGATGCATTCACGTATCGACTTTGGACACTTAAAATATCGATTTTTAGCATGTTTTGAGCCTATATTTTGAAAAAATTCTAGCACTGAGTAGGCATGTACGGATCGCTTCTGGAACCAAATAATTATCGAATTTTCGAGGGTTTTGAGGTTGAATTTGGGATATAAACGGGTGCAGTAGATGCATACACATATTGACTTTGGTCACCTAAAATATCGATTTTCAGCATGTTTTGGGCCTGTATTTTGAAAATACTCAAACACGGAGTAGGCAAGTACAGATCACTTCTGTGACCCCAAAATATCGAATTTTCGGGTGTTTGGAGCCTGAATTTGAGATATAAACGGGTACAGAAGATGCAGGCACATATCGACTTTTGCACACCTAAAATATCGATTATATGTATGTTTTGGGCCTGTATTTTATAAATACTCTAACACGGAGTAGGTATGTACAGATCGCTTCTAGGACCCCAAAATATCGAATTTTCGGGTGTTTAAGGACTGAAATTGAGATTTCGACTTTGGGCACCTAAAATATCGATTTTTAGCATGTTTTGTACCTATATTTTGAAAACATTCTAGCACTGAGTAGGCATGTACAGATCGCTTCTGGGACCCCGAAATATCGAATTTTCGGGTGTTTTGAGCCTGAATTTGAGATATAAACGGGTACAGAAAATGCATGCACATATTTACTTTGGGCACCTAAAATATCGATTTTCAGCATGTTTTGGGCCTGTATTTTGAAAATACTCTAACACGGAGTAGGCATGTACAGATCGCTTCTGGGACCCAAAAATATAGAATTTTCGGGTGTTTTGGGCCTGAATTTGAGATATCGACTTTGGGCACCTAAAATATCGATTTTTCGCTTGTTTTGGGCCTATATTTTGAAAATATTCTAGCACTAAGTAGGCATGTACAGCTCACATCTGGGATCCCAAAATATCTAATTTTCGGGTGTTTTGAGCCAGAATTTGAGATATAAACGGGTACAGAAGATGCATGCACATCTTTACTTTGGTCACCTAAAATATCGATTTTCAGCATGTTTTGGGCCTGTATTTTGAAAATACTCTAACACGGAGTAGTCAAGTACAGATCGCTTCTGGGACCCCAAAATATCGAATTTTCGGGTGTTTGGAGACTGAATTTGAGATATAAACGGGTACAGAAGATGCATCCACATATCGACTTTTGGGCAACTAAAAGATCGATTTTCATTATGTTTTGGGCCTGTATATTGAGAAAACTCTAATACGGAGTAGGCATGTACAGATCGCTTCTGGGACCCCAAAATATCGGGTTTTCGTGCGTTTTGGGCCTGAATTTGAGATATCGACTTTGGGCACCTTAATTATCGATTTTTAGCATGTTTTGGGCCTATATTTTGAAAATATTCTAGAACTAAGTAGGCATGTACAGATTACTTCTGGGACCCCAAAATATCGAATTTTCGGGTGTTTTGAGCCTGAATTTGAGATATAAACGGGTCCAGAAGATGCATTCACGTATCGACTTTGGACACTTAAAATATCGATTTTTAGCATGTTTTGAGCCTATATTTTGAAAAAATTCTAGCACTGAGTAGGCATGTACGGATCGCTTCTGGAACCAAATAATTATCGAATTTTCGAGGGTTTTGAGGTTGAATTTGGGATATAAACGGGTGCAGTAGATGCATACACATATTGACTTTGGTCACCTAAAATATCGATTTTCAGCATGTTTTGGGCCTGTATTTTGAAAATACTCAAACACGGAGTAGGCAAGTACAGATCACTTCTGTGACCCCAAAATATCGAATTTTCGGGTGTTTTGAGCCTGAATTTGAGATATAAACGGGTACAGAAGATGCAGGCACATATCGACTTTGGATACTTAAAATATCGATTTTTAGCATGTTTTGAGCCTATATTTTGAAAACATTCTAGCACTGAGTAGGCATGTACAGATCGCTTCTGGAACCAAAAAATATCGAATTTTCGGGTGTTTTGAGCCTGAATTTGAGATATAAACGGGTACAGAAAATGCATGCACATATTTACTTTGGGCACCTAAAATATCGATTTTCAGCATGTTTTGGGCCTGTATTTTGAAAATACTCTAACACGGAGTAGGCATGTACAGATCGCTTCTGGGACCCAAAAATATAGAATTTTCGGGTGTTTTGGGCCTGAATTTGAGATATCGACTTTGGGCACCTAAAATATCGATTTTTCGCTTGTTTTGGGCCTATATTTTGAAAATATTCTAGCACTAGCACTAAGTAGGCATGTACAGCTCACATCTGGGACCCCAAAATATCTAATTTTCGGGTGTTTTGAGCCAGAATTTGAGATATAAACGGGTACAGAAGATGCATGCACATCTTTACTTTGGTCACCTAAAATATCGATTTTCAGCATGTTTTGGGCCTGTATTTTGAAAATACTCTAACACGGAGTAGTCAAGTACAGATCGCTTCTGGGACCCCAAAATATCGAATTTTCGGGTGTTTGGAGACTGAATTTGAGATATAAACGGGTACAGAAGATGCATCCACATATCGACTTTTGGGCAACTAAAAGATCGATTTTCATTATGTTTTGGGCCTGTATATTGAGAAAACTCTAATACGGAGTAGGCATGTACAGATCGCTTCTGGGACCCCAAAATATCGGGTTTTCGTGCGTTTTGAGCCTGAATTTGAGATATAAACGGGTCCAGAAGATGCATGCACATATCGACTTTGGATACTTAAAATATCGATTTTTAGCATGTTTTGAGCCTATATTTTGAAAACATTCTAGCACTGAGTAGGCATGTACAGATCGCTTCTGGAACCAAAAAATATCGAATTTTCGGGTGTTTTGAGGTTGAATTTGGGATATAAACGGGTGCAGAAGATGCATACACATATTGACTTTGGTCACCTAAAATATCGATTTTCAGCATGTTTTGGGCCTGTATTTTGAAAATACTCAAACACGGAGTAGGCAAGTACAGATCGCTTCTGTGACCCCAAAATATCGAATTTTCGGGTGTTTGGAGCCTGAATTTGAGATATAAACGGGTACAGAAGATGCAGGCACATATCGACTTTTGCACACCTAAAATATCGATTATATGTATGTTTTGGGCCTGTATTTTATAAATACTCTAACACGGAGTAGGTATGTACAGATCGCTTCTAGGACCCCAAAATATCGAATTTTCGGGTGTTTAAGGACTGAAATTGAGATTTCGACTTTGGGCACCTAAAATATCGATTTTTAGCATGTTTTGTACCTATATTTTGAAAACATTCTAGCACTGAGTAGGCATGTACAGATCGCTTCTGGGACCCCGAAATATCGAATTTTCGGGTGTTTTGAGCCTGAATTTGAGATATAAACGGGTACAGAAAATGCATGCACATATTTACTTTGGGCACCTAAAATATCGATTTTCAGCATGTTTTGGGCCTGTATTTTGAAAATACTCTAACACGGAGTAGGCATGTACAGATCGCTTCTGGGACCCAAAAATATAGAATTTTCGCGTGTTTTGAGCCTGAATTTGAGATATAAACAGGTCCTGAAGATGCATGCACATATCGACTTTTGGGCACTTAAAATATCGATTTTGAGCATGTTTTGGGTCTGTATCTTGAAAACATTCTAACAAGGAGTAGGAATGTACAGATCGCTTCTAAGACCCAAAAATACCGAATTTTCGGGTGTTTCGGGCCTGAATTTGATATATCGACTTTGGGCACCTAAAATATCGATTTTCAGAATGTTTTGGGCCTGTATTTTGAAAATACTCTAACACGGATTATGCAAGTACAGATCGCTTCTGGGACCCCAAAATACCGAATTTTCGGGTGTTTCGAGCCCGAATTTGAGATATAAACGGGTACAGAAGATGCATGCACATATCGACTTTTGGGCACCTAAAAGATCGATTTTCAGTATGTTTTGAGCCTGTATTTTTAAAATACTCTAACACGGTGTAGGCATGTACAGTTCGCTTCTGGGACCCCAAAATATCGAATTTTCGGGTGTTTTGGGCCTGAATTTGAGATATCGACTTTGGGCACCTAAAATATCGATTTTAGCATGTTTTGGGCCTATATTTTAAAAATATTCTAGCACTAAGTAGGCATGTACAGGTCACTTCTTAGACCCCAAAATATCGAATTTTGGTTGTTTTGAGCCTGAATTTGAGATATAAACGGGTACAGAAGATGCATGCACATCTCTACTTTGGTCACCTAAAATATTGATTTTCAGCATGTTTTGGGCCTGTATTTTGAAAATACTCTAACACGGAGTAGGCAAGTACAGATCGCTTCTGGGACCCCAAAATATCGAATTTTCGGGTGTTTGGAGCCTGAATTTGAGATATAAACGGGTACAGAAGATGCATCCACATATCGACTTTTGGGCACCTAAAAGATCGATTTTCAGTATGTTTTGGGCCTGTATATTGAAAAAACTCTAATATGGAGTAGGCATGTACAGATCGCTTCTGGGACCCCAAAATATCGGGTTTTCGTGCGTTTTGGGCCTGAATTTGATATATCGACTTTGGGCACCTAAATTATCGATTCTTAGTATGTTTTGAGGCTATATTTGGAAAATATTCTAGAACTAAGTAGGCATGTACAGATCATTTCTGGGACCCCAAAATATCGAATTTTCGGGTGTTTTGAGCCTGAATTTGAGATATAAACGGGTCCAGAAGATGCATGCACATATCGACTTTGGACACTTAAAATATCGATTTTTAGCATGTTTTGAACCTATATTTTGAAAACATTCTAGCACTGAGTAGGCATGTACAGATCGCTTCTGGGACCAAAAAATATCGAATTTTCGGGTGTTTTGAGGTTGAATTTGGGATATAAACGGGTGCATAAGATGCATACACATATTGACTTTGGTCACCTAAAATATCGATTTTCAGCATGTTTTGGGCCTGTATTTTGAAAATACTCAAACACGGAGTAGGCAAGTACAGATCACTTCTGGGACCACAAAATATCGAATTTTCGGGTGTTTGGAGCCTGAATTTGAGATATAAACGGGTACAGAAGATGCAGGCACATATCGACTTTTGCACACCTAAAATATCGATTATATGTATGTTTTGGGCCTGTATTTTATAAATACTCTAACACGGAGTAGGTATGTACAGATCGCTTCTAGGACCCCAAAATATTGAATTTTCGGGTGTTTAAGGACTGAATTTGAGATATCGACTTTGGGCACCTAAAATATCGATTTTTAGCATGTTATGTACCTATATTTTGAAAACATTCTAGCACTGAGTAGGCATGTACAGATCGCTTCTGGGACCCCGAAATATCGAATTTTCGGGTGTTTTGAGCCTGAATTTGAGATATAAACGGGTACAGAAAATGCATGCACATATTGACTTTGGGTACCTAAAATATCGATTTTCAGCATGTTTTGGGCCTGTATTTTGAAAATACTCTAACACGGAGTAGGCATGTACAGATCGCTTCTGGGACCCAAAAGTATAGAATTTTCGGGTGTTTTGAGCCTGAATTTGAGATATAAACAGGTCCTGAAGATGCATGCACATATCGACTTTTGGGCACTTAAAATATCGATTTTTAGCATGTTTTGGGTCTGTATCTTGAAAACATTCTAACAAGGAGTAGGAATGTACAGATCGCTTCTAAGACCCAAAAATACCGAATTTTCGGGTGTTTCGGGCCTGAATTTGATATATCATATATCGACTTTGGGCACCTAAAATATCGATTTTCGGAATGTTTTGGGCCTGTATTTTGAAAATACTCTAACACGGAGTATGCAAGTACAGATCGCTTCTGGGACCCCAAAATACCGAATTTTCGGGTGTTTCGAGCCCGAATTTGAGATATAAACGGGTACAGAAGATGCATGCACATATCGACTTTTGGGCACCTAAAAGATCGATTTTCAGTATGTTTTGGGCCTGTATTTTTAAAATACTCTAACACGGTGTAGGCATGTACAGTTCGCTTCTGGGACCCCAAAATATCGAATTTTCGGGTGTTTTGGGCCTCAATTTGAGATATCGACTTTGGGCACCTAAAATATCGATTTTAGCATGTTTTGGGCCTATATTTTAAAAATATTCTAGCACTAAGTAGGCATGTACAGGTCACTTCTTAGACCCCAAAATATCGAATTTTGGTTGTTTTGAGCCTGAATTTGAGATATAAACGGGTACAGAAGATGCATGCACATCTCTACTTTGGTCACCTAAAATATGGATTTTCAGCATGTTTTGGGCCTGTATTTTGAAAATACTCTAACATGGAGTAGGCAAGTACAGATCGCTTCTGGGACCCCAAAATATCGAATTTTCGGGTGTTTGGAGCCTGAATTTGAGATATAAACGGGTACAGAAGATGCATCCACATATCAACTTTTGGGCACCTAAAAGATCGATTTTCAGTATGTTTTGGGCCTGTATATTGAAAAAACTCTAATATGGAGTAGGCATGTACAGATCGCTTCTGGGACCCCAAAATATCGGGTTTTCGTGCGTTTTGGGCCTGAATTTGAGATATCGACTTTGGGCACCTAAATTATCGATTTTTAGCATGTTTTGGGCCTATATTTTGAAAATATTCTAGAACTAAGTAGGCATGTACAGATCACTTCTGGGACCCCAAAATATCGAATTTTCTGGTGTTTTGAGCCTGAATTTGAGATATAAACGGGTCCAGAAGATGCATGCACATATCGACTTTGGATACTTAAAATATCGATTTTTAGCATGTTTTGAGCCTATATTTTGAAAACATTCTAGCACTGAGTAGGCATGTACAGATCGCTTCTGGAACCAAAAAATATCGAATTTTTGGGTGTTTTGAGGTTGAATTTGGGATATAAACGGGTGCAGAAGATGCATACACATATTGACTTTGGTCACCTAAAATATTGATTTTCAGCATGTTTTGGGCCTGTATTTTAAAAATACTCAAACACGGAGTAGGCAAGTACAGATCACTTTTGGGACCCCAAAATATCGAATTTTCGGGTGTTTGGAGCCTGAATTTGAGATATAAACGGGTACAGAAGATGCATTCACATATCGACTTTTGGGCACCTAAAATATTGATTATCTGTATGTTTTGGGCCTGTATTTTATAAAAACTCTAACACGGAGTAGGTATGTACAGATTGCTTCTAGGACCCCAAAATATCGAATTTTCGGGTGTTTAAGGACTGAATTTGAGATATCGACTTTGGGCACCTAAAATATCGATTTTTAGCATGTTTTGGGCCTATATTTTGATAACATTCTAGCACTGAGTAGGCATGTACAGATCGCTTCTGGGACCCCGAAATATCGAATTTTCGGGTGTTTTGAGCCTGAATTTGAGATATAAACGGGTACAGAAAATACATGCACATATTGACTTTGGGCACCTAAAATATCGATTTTCAGCATGTTTTGGGCCTGTATTTTGAAAACATTCTAACTAGGAGTAGGAATGTAGAGATTGCTTCTAAGACCCAAAAATACCGAATTTTCTGGTGTTTTGAGCATGAATTTGAGATATAAACGGGTACAGAAGATGCAAGCACATATCGACTTTGGACACTTAAAATATCGATTTTTAGCATGTTTTGAGCCTATATTTTGAAAACATTCTAGCACTGAGTAGGCATGTGCAGATCGCTTCTGGGGCCCAAAAATATCGAGTTTTCGGGTGTTTTGAGGTTGAATTTGAGATATAAACGAGTGCAGAAGATGCATACACATATTAACTTTGGGCACCTAAAATATCGATTTTCAGCATGTTTTGGGCCTGTATCTGAGTAGGCATGTACAGATCGCTTCTGGGACCCCAAAATATCGAATTTTCGGGTGTTTGGAGCATGAATTTGAGATATAAACGGGTAGAGAAGATGCATCCACATATCGACTTTTGGGCACCTAAAAGATCGATTTTCAGTATGTTATGGGCCTGTATTTTGAAAATACTCTAACACGGAGTAGGCATGTACAGTTCGCTTCTGGGACCCCAAAATATCGAATTTTCAGGTGTTTTGGGCCTGAATTTGAGATATCGACTTTAGGCACCTAAAATATCAATTTGTAGCATGTTTTGAGCCTATATTTTAAAAACATTCTAGCACTGAGTAGGCATGTACAGATCACTTCTGGGACCCCAAAATATCGAATTTTCGGGAGTTTTGATCCTGAATTTGAAATATAAACGGGTACAGAAGATGCATGCAGATATCGACTTTGGACACTTAAAATATCGATTTTTAGCATGTTTTGAGCCTATATTTTGAAAACATTCTAGCACTGAGTAGGCATGTACAGTTCGCATCTGGGACCCAAAAAATATCGAATTTTCGTGTGTTTTGAGGTTGAATTTGGGATATAAACGGGTACAGAAGATGCATACACATATTGACTTTGGTAACCTAAAATATCGATTTTCAGCATGTTTTGGGCCTGTATTTTGAAAATACTCTAACATGGAGTAGGCAAGTACAGATCGCTTCTGGGACCCCAAAATATCGAATGTTCGGGTGTTAGGAGCCTGAATTTGAGATATAAACGGGTACAGAAGATTCATCCACATATCGACTTTTGGGCACCTAAAAGATCGATTTTCAGTATGTTTTGGGCCTGTATATTGAAAATACTCTAACACGGAGTAGGCATGTACAGATCGCTTCTGGGACCCTAAAATATCGAATTTTCGGGTGTTTTAGGCCTGAATTTGAGATATCGACTTTGGGCACCTAAAATATCGATTTTTAGCATGTTTTGGGCCTATATTTTGAAAATATTCTAGCACTGAGTAGGCATGTACAGATTGCTTCTAGGACCCCAAAATATCAAATTTTCGGGTGTTTTGATCCTGAATTTGAGATATAAACTTGTACAGAAAATGCATGCACATATCGACTTTTGGGCACCTAAAATATCGATTTTGAGCATGTTTTGGGTCTGTATCTTGATAACATTCTTACTAGGAGTAGGCATGTACAGATCGCTTCAGGGACCCCAAAAAATATCGAATTTTCGGGTGTTTTTAGGTTGAATTTGGGATATAAACGGGTGCAGAAGATGCATACAAATATTGACTTTGTGCACCTAAAATATCGATTTTCAGCATGTTTTGGGCATATATCTGAGTAGGCATGTACAGATCGCTTCTGGGACCCCAAAATATCGAATTTTCGGGTGTTTGGAGCCTGAAATTGAGATATAAACTTGTACAGAAGATGCATGCACATATCGACTTTTGGGCACCTAAAATATTGATTATCTGTATGTTTTGGGCCTGTATTTTATAAAAACTCTAACACGGAGTAGGTATGTACAGATTGCTTCTAGGACCCCAAAATATCGAATTTTCGGGTGTTTAAGGACTGAATTTGAGATATCGACTTTGGGCACCTAAAATATCGATTTTTAGCATGTTTTGGGCCTATATTTTGATAACATTCTAGCACTGAGTAGGCATGTACAGATCGCTTCTGGGACCCCGAAATATCGAATTTTCGGGTGTTTTGAGCCTGAATTTGAGATATAAACGGGTACAGAAAATACATGCACATATTGACTTTGGGCACCTAAAATATCGATTTTCAGCATGTTTTGGGCCTGTATTTTGAAAACATTCTAACTAGGAGTAGGAATGTAGAGATTGCTTCTAAGACCCCAAAATATCGAATTTTCGGGTGTTTTGGGCCTAAATTTGAGATATAAACGGGTACAGAAGATGCATGCACATATCGACTTTTGGGCCATTATAATATCGATTTTGAGCATGTTTTGTGTCTGTATCTTGAAAACATTCTAACTAAGAGTAGGCATGTACAGATCGCTTCTAGGACCCAAAAATAACGAATGTTCGGGTTTTTTGAGGTTGAATTTGGGATATAAACGGGTGCAGAAGATGCATACACATATTGACTTTGGTCACCTACAATTTCGATTTTCAGCATGTTTTGGGCCTGTATTTTCAAAATACTCTAACACGGAGTAGGCAAGTACAGATTGCTTCTGGGACCTCAAAATATCAAATTTTCGGGTGTTTTGGGCCTGAATTTTAGATATCGACTTTTGGCACCTAAAATATCAATTTTTAGCATGTTTTGAGCCTATATTTTGAAAAAATTCTAACACTGAGAAGGCATGTACAGATCGCTTCTGGGAACCAAAAATATCTAATTTTCGGGTGTTTTGAGGTTGAATATGAGATATAAACGAGTGCAGAAGATGCATACACATATAAACTTTGGGCACCTAAAATATCGATTTTCAGCATGTTTTGGGTCTGTATCCGAATAGGCATGTACAGATCGCTTCTGGGACCCCAAAATATCAAATTTTCGGGTGTTTGGAGCCTGAATTTGAGATATAAACGGGTACAGAAGATGCATGCACATATCGACTTTTGGGCACCTAAAAGATCGATTTTCAGTATGTTATGGGCCTGTATTTTGAAAATACTCTAACACGGAGTAGGCATGTACAGTTCGCTTCTGGGACTCCAAAATATCGAATTTTCGGGTGTTTTGCACCTGAATTTGAGATATCGACTTTGGGCACATAAAATATCGATTTTTAGCATGTTTTGGGCCTATATTTTGAAAATATTCTAGCACTAAGTAGGCATGTACAGATCACTTCTAGGACCCCAAAATATCGAATTTTCGGGTGTTTTGATCCTGAATTTGAGATATAAACGGGTACAGAAGATGCATGCACATATCGACTTTGGACACTTAAAATATCGATTTTTAGCATGTTTTGAGCCTATTTTTTGAAAACATTCTAGCACTGAGTAGGCATGTGCAGATCGCTTCTGGGACCCAAAAATATCGAATTTTCGGGTGTTTTGAGGTTGAATTTGAGATATAAACGAGTGCAGAAGATGCATACACATATTAACTTTGGGCACCTAAAATATCGATTTTCAGCATGTTTTGGGCCTGTATCTGAGTAGGCATGTACAGATCGCTTCTGGGACCACAAAATATCGAATTTTCGGGTGTTTGGAGCCTGAATTTGAGATATAAACGGGTACAGAAGATGCATCCACATATCGACTTTTGTTCACCTAAAAGATCGATTTTCAGTATGTTATGGGCCTGTATTTTGAAAATACTCTAACACGGAGTAGGCATGTACAGTTCGCTTCTGGGACCCCAAAATATCGAATTTCAGGTGTTTTGGGCCTGAATTTGAGATATCGACTTTAGGCACCTAAAATATCAATTTTTAGCATGTTTTGAGCCTATATTTTGAAAATACTCTAACACAGAGTAGGCATGTACAGATCGCTTCTGGCAATCCAAAATATCGAATTTTCGGGTGTTTTGAGCCTGAATTTGAGATATAAACGGGTACTGAAGATGCATGAACATATCGACTTTTCGGCCACTAAAATATCGATTTTAAGCATGTTTTGGGTCTGTATCTTGAAAACATTCTAACTAGGAGTAGGCATGTACAAATCGCTTTTGGGAACCAAAAATCTCTAATTTTCGGGTGTTTTAAAGTTGAATTTGAGATATAAACGAGTGCAGAAGATGCATACACATATTAACTTTGGGCACCTAAAATATCGATTTTCAGCATGTTTTGGGCCTGTATCTGAATAGGCATGTACCGATCGCTTCTGGGACCCCAAAATATCAAATTTTCGGGTGTTTGGAGCCTGAATTTGAGATATAAACGAGTACAGAAGATGCATGCACATATCGACTTTTGGGCACCTAAAAGATCGATTTTCAGTATGTTATGGGCCTGTATTTTGAAAATACTCTAACACGGTGTAGGCATGTACAGTTCGCTTCTGGGACCACAAAATATCGAATTTTCGGGTGTTTTGGGCCTGAATTTGAGATATCGACATTGGGCACCTAAAATATCGATTTTTAGCATGTTTTGGGCCTATATTTGAAAATACTCTGACACAGAGTAGGCATGTATAGATCGCTTCTGGCACTCCAAAATATCGAATTTTCGGGTGTTTTGAGCCTGAATTTGAGATATAAACGGGTACAGAAGATGCATGCACATATCGACTTTGGACACTTAAAATATCTATTTTTAGCATGTTTTGAGTCTATATTTTGAAAACATTCTAGCACTGAGTAGGCATTCACAGATCGCTTCTGGGATCCAAAAATATCGAATTTTCGGGTGTTTTGAGGTTGAATTTGAGATATAAACGAGTGCAGAAGATGCATACACATATTAACTTTGGGCACCTAAAATATCGATTTTCAGCATGTTTTGGGCCTGTATCTGAGTAGGCATGTACAGATCGCTTCTAGGACCCAAAAATATCGAATTTTCGGGAGTTTTGAGGTTGAATTTGAGATATAAACGAGTGCAGAAGATGCATACACATATTAACTTTGGGCACCTAATATATCGATTTTCAGCATGTTTTGGGCCTGTATCTGAGTAGGCATGTACAGATCGCTTCTGGGACCCCAAAATATCGAATTTTCGGGTGTTTGGAGCCTGAGTTTGAGATATAAACGGGTACAGAAGATGCATGCACATATCGACTTTTGGGCACTTAAAAGATCGATTTTCAGTATGATATGGGCCTGTATTTTGAAAATACTCTAACACGGAGTAGGCATGTACAGTTTGCTTCTGGGACCCCAAAATACCGAATTTTCGGGTGTTTCGAGCCCGAATTTGAGATATAAACGGGTACAGAAGATGCATGCACATATCGACTTTTGGGCACCTAAAAGATCGATTTTCAGTATGTTTTGGGCCTGTATTTTTAAAATACTCTAACACGGTGTAGGCATGTACAGTTCGCTTCTGGGACCCCAAAATATCGAATTTTCGGGTGTTTTGGGCCTCAATTTGAGATATCGACTTTGGGCACCTAAAATATCGATTTTAGCATGTTTTGGGCCTATATTTTAAAAATATTCTAGCACTAAGTAGGCATGTACAGGTCACTTCTTAGACCCCAAAATATCGAATTTTGGTTGTTTTGAGCCTGAATTTGAGATATAAACGGGTACAGAAGATGCATGCACATCTCTACTTTGGTCACCTAAAATATGGATTTTCAGCATGTTTTGGGCCTGTATTTTGAAAATACTCTAACATGGAGTATGCAAGTACAGATCGCTTCTGGGACCCCAAAATATCGAATTTTCGGGTGTTTGGAGCCTGAATTTGAGATATAAACGGGTACAGAAGATGCATCCACATATCAACTTTTGGGCACCTAAAAGATCGATTTTCAGTATGTTTTGGGCCTGTATATTGAAAAAACTCTAATATGGAGTAGGCATGTACAGATCGCTTCTGGGACCCCAAAATATCGGGTTTTCGTGCGTTTTGGGCCTGAATTTGAGATATCGACTTTGGGCACCTAAATTATCGATTTTTAGCATGTTTTGGGCCTATATTTTGAAAATATTCTAGAACTAAGTAGGCATGTACAGATCACTTCTGGGACCCCAAAATATCGAATTTTCTGGTGTTTTGAGCCTGAATTTGAGATATAAACGGGTCCAGAAGATGCATGCACATATCGACTTTGGATACTTAAAATATCGATTTTTAGCATGTTTTGAGCCTATATTTTGAAAACATTCTAGCACTGAGTAGGCATGTACAGATCGCTTCTGGAACCAAAAAATATCGAATTTTTGGGTGTTTTGAGGTTGAATTTGGGATATAAACGGGTGCAGAAGATGCATACACATATTGACTTTGGTCACCTAAAATATTGATTTTCAGCATGTTTTGGGCCTGTATTTTAAAAATACTCAAACACGGAGTAGGCAAGTACAGATCACTTTTGGGACCCCAAAATATCGAATTTTCGGGTGTTTGGAGCCTGAATTTGAGATATAAACGGGTACAGAAGATGCATTCACATATCGACTTTTGGGCACCTAAAATATTGATTATCTGTATGTTTTGGGCCTGTATTTTATAAAAACTCTAACACGGAGTAGGTATGTACAGATTGCTTCTAGGACCCCAAAATATCGAATTTTCGGGTGTTTAAGGACTGAATTTGAGATATCGACTTTGGGCACCTAAAATATCGATTTTTAGCATGTTTTGGGCCTATATTTTGATAACATTCTAGCACTGAGTAGGCATGTACAGATCGCTTCTGGGACCCCGAAATATCGAATTTTCGGGTGTTTTGAGCCTGAATTTGAGATATAAACGGGTACAGAAAATACATGCACATATTGACTTTGGGCACCTAAAATATCGATTTTTAGCATGTTTTGGGCCTGTATTTTGAAAACATTCTAACTAGGAGTAGGAATGTAGAGATTGCTTCTAAGACCCAAAAATACCGAATTTTCTGGTGTTTTGAGCATGAATTTGAGATATAAACGGGTACAGAAGATGCAAGCACATATCGACTTTGGACACTTAAAATATCGATTTTTAGCATGTTTTGAGCCTATATTTTGAAAACATTCTAGCACTGAGTAGGCATGTGCAGATCGCTTCTGGGGCCCAAAAATATCGAGTTTTCGGGTGTTTTGAGGTTGAATTTGAGATATAAACGAGTGCAGAAGATGCATACACATATTAACTTTGGGCACCTAAAATATCGATTTTCAGCATGTTTTGGGCCTGTATCTGAGTAGGCATGTACAGATCGCTTCTGGGACCCCAAAATATCGAATTTTCGGGTGTTTGGAGCATGAATTTGAGATATAAACGGGTAGAGAAGATGCATCCACATATCGACTTTTGGGCACCTAAAAGATCGATTTTCAGTATGTTATGGGCCTGTATTTTGAAAATACTCTAACACGGAGTAGGCATGTACAGTTCGCTTCTGGGACCCCAAAATATCGAATTTTCAGGTGTTTTGGGCCTGAATTTGAGATATCGACTTTAGGCACCTAAAATATCAATTTGTAGCATGTTTTGAGCCTATATTTTAAAAACATTCTAGCACTGAGTAGGCATGTACAGATCACTTCTGGGACCCCAAAATATCGAATTTTCGGGAGTTTTGATCCTGAATTTGAAATATAAACGGGTACAGAAGATGCATGCAGATATCGACTTTGGACACTTAAAATATCGATTTTTAGCATGTTTTGAGCCTATATTTTGAAAACATTCTAGCACTGAGTAGGCATGTACAGTTCGCATCTGGGACCCAAAAAATATCGAATTTTCGTGTGTTTTGAGGTTGAATTTGGGATATAAACGGGTACAGAAGATGCATACACATATTGACTTTGGTAACCTAAAATATCGATTTTCAGCATGTTTTGGGCCTGTATTTTGAAAATACTCTAACATGGAGTAGGCAAGTACAGATCGCTTCTGGGACCCCAAAATATCGAATGTTCGGGTGTTAGGAGCCTGAATTTGAGATATAAACGGGTACAGAAGATTCATCCACATATCGACTTTTGGGCACCTAAAAGATCGATTTTCAGTATGTTTTGGGCCTGTATATTGAAAATACTCTAACACGGAGTAGGCATGTACAGATCGCTTCTGGGACCCTAAAATATCGAATTTTCGGGTGTTTTAGGCCTGAATTTGAGATATCGACTTTGGGCACCTAAAATATCGATTTTTAGCATGTTTTGGGCCTATATTTTGAAAATATTCTAGCACTGAGTAGGCATGTACAGATTGCTTCTAGGACCCCAAAATATCAAATTTTCGGGTGTTTTGATCCTGAATTTGAGATATAAACTTGTACAGAAAATGCATGCATATATCGACTTTTGGGCACCTAAAATATCGATTTTGAGCATGTTTTGGGTCTGTATCTTGATAACATTCTTACTAGGAGTAGGCATGTACAGATCGCTTCAGGGACCCCAAAAAATATCGAATTTTCGGGTGTTTTTAGGTTGAATTTGGGATATAAACGGGTGCAGAAGATGCATACAAATATTGACTTTGTGCACCTAAAATATCGATTTTCAGCATGTTTTGGGCATATATCTGAGTAGGCATGTACAGATCGCTTCTGGGACCCCAAAATATCGAATTTTCGGGTGTTTGGAGCCTGAAATTGAGATATAAACTTGTACAGAAGATGCATGCACATATCGACTTTTGGGCACCTAAAATATTGATTATCTGTATGTTTTGGGCCTGTATTTTATAAAAACTCTAACACGGAGTAGGTATGTACAGATTGCTTCTAGGACCCCAAAATATCGAATTTTCGGGTGTTTAAGGACTGAATTTGAGATATCGACTTTGGGCACCTAAAATATCGATTTTTAGCATGTTTTGGGCCTATATTTTGATAACATTCTAGCACTGAGTAGGCATGTACAGATCGCTTCTGGGACCCCGAAATATCGAATTTTCGGGTGTTTTGAGCCTGAATTTGAGATATAAACGGGTACAGAAAATACATGCACATATTGACTTTGGGCACCTAAAATATCGATTTTCAGCATGTTTTGGGCCTGTATTTTGAAAACATTCTAACTAGGAGTAGGAATGTAGAGATTGCTTCTAAGACCCCAAAATATCGAATTTTCGGGTGTTTTGGGCCTAAATTTGAGATATAAACGGGTACAGAAGATGCATGCACATATCGACTTTTGGGCCATTATAATATCGATTTTGAGCATGTTTTGTGTCTGTATCTTGAAAACATTCTAACTAAGAGTAGGCATGTACAGATCGCTTCTAGGACCCAAAAATAACGAATGTTCGGGTTTTTTGAGGTTGAATTTGGGATATAAACGGGTGCAGAAGATACATACACATATTGACTTTGGTCACCTACAATATCGATTTTCAGCATGTTTTGGGCCTGTATTTTCAAAATACTCTAACACGGAGTAGGCAAGTACAGATTGCTTCTGGGACCTCAAAATATCAAATTTTCGGGTGTTTTGGGCCTGAATTTTAGATATCGACTTTTGGCACCTAAAATATCAATTTTTAGCATGTTTTGAGCCTATATTTTGAAAAAATTCTAACACTGAGAAGGCATGTACAGATCGCTTCTGGGAACCAAAAATATCTAATTTTCGGGTGTTTTGAGGTTGAATATGAGATATAAACGAGTGCAGAAGATGCATACACATATAAACTTTGGGCACCTAAAATATCGATTTTCATCATGTTTTGGGTCTGTATCCGAATAGGCATGTACAGATCGCTTCTGGGACCCCAAAATATCAAATTTTCGGGTGTTTGGAGCCTGAATTTGAGATATAAACGGGTACAGAAGATGCATGCACATATCGACTTTTGGGCACCTAAAAGATCGATTTTCAGTATGTTATGGGCCTGTATTTTGAAAATACTCTAACACGGAGTAGGCATGTACAGTTCGCTTCTGGGACTCCAAAATATCGAATTTTCGGGTGTTTTGCACCTGAATTTGAGATATCGACTTTGGGCACATAAAATATCGATTTTTAGCATGTTTTGGGCCTATATTTTGAAAATATTCTAGCACTAAGTAGGCATGTACAGATCACTTCTAGGACCCCAAAATATCGAATTTTCGGGTGTTTTGATCCTGAATTTGAGATATAAACGGGTACAGAAGATGCATGCACATATCGACTTTGGACACTTAAAATATCGATTTTTAGCATGTTTTGAGCCTATTTTTTGAAAACATTCTAGCACTGAGTAGGCATGTGCAGATCGCTTCTGGGACCCAAAAATATCGAATTTTCGGGTGTTTTGAGGTTGAATTTGAGATATAAACGAGTGCAGAAGATGCATACACATATTAACTTTGGGCACCTAAAATATCGATTTTCAGCATGTTTTGGGCCTGTATCTGAGTAGGCATGTACAGATCGCTTCTGGGACCACAAAATATCGAATTTTCGGGTGTTTGGAGCCTGAATTTGAGATATAAACGGGTACAGAAGATGCATCCACATATCGACTTTTGTTCACCTAAAAGATCGATTTTCAGTATGTTATGGGCCTGTATTTTGAAAATACTCTAACACGGAGTAGGCATGTACAGTTCGCTTCTGGGACCCCAAAATATCGAATTTCAGGTGTTTTGGGCCTGAATTTGAGATATCGACTTTAGGCACCTAAAATATCAATTTTTAGCATGTTTTGAGCCTATATTTTGAAAACATTCTAGCACTGAGTAGGCATGTACAGATCACTTCTGGGACCCCAAAATATCGAATTTTCGGGAGTTTTGATCCTGAATTTGAAATATAAACGGGTACAGAAGATGCATGTAGATATCGACTTTGGACACTTAAAATATCGATTTTTAGCATGTTTTGAGCCTATATTTTGAAAACATTCTAGCACTGAGTAGGCATGTACAGTTCGCTTCTGGGACCCAAAAAATATCGAATTTTCGGGTGTTTTGAGGTTGAATTTGGGATATAAACGGGTACAGAAGATGCATACACATATTGACTTTGGTCACCTAAAATATCGATTTTCAGCATGTTTTGGGCCTGTATTTTGAAAATACTCTAACACGGAGTAGGTATGTACAGATCGCTTCTCTGACCCCAAAATTTCGAATTTTCGGGTGTTTTGGGCCTGAATTTGAGATATCTACTTTGGGCACCTAATATTTCGATTTTTAGCATGTTTTGGGCCTATATTTGAAAATACTCTAACACAGAGTAGGCATGTACAGATCGCTTCTGGCAATCCAAAATATCGAATTTTCGGGTGTTTTGAGCCTGAATTTGAGATATAAACGGGTACTGAAGATGCATGAACATATCGACTTTTCGGCCACTAAAATATCGATTTTAAGCATGTTTTGGGTCTGTATCTTGAAAACATTCTAACTAGGAGTAGGCATGTACAAATCGCTTTTGGGAACCAAAAATCTCTAATTTTCGGGTGTTTTAAAGTTGAATTTGAGATATAAACGAGTGCAGAAGATGCATACACATATTAACTTTGGGCACCTAAAATATCGATTTTCAGCATGTTTTGGGCCTGTATCTGAATAGGCATGTACCGATCGCTTCTGGGACCCCAAAATATCAAATTTTCGGGTGTTTGGAGCCTGAATTTGAGATATAAACGAGTACAGAAGATGCATGCACATATCGACTTTTGGGCACCTAAAAGATCGATTTTCAGTATGTTATGGGCCTGTATTTTGAAAATACTCTAACACGGTGTAGGCATGTACAGTTCGCTTCTGGGACCACAAAATATCGAATTTTCGGGTGTTTTGGGCCTGAATTTGAGATATCGACATTGGGCACCTAAAATATCGATTTTTAGCATGTTTTGGGCCTATATTTGAAAATACTCTGACACAGAGTAGGCATGTATAGATCGCTTCTGGCACTCCAAAATATCGAATTTTCGGGTGTTTTGAGCCTGAATTTGAGATATAAACGGGTACAGAAGATGCATGCACATATCGACTTTGGACACTTAAAATATCTATTTTTAGCATGTTTTGAGTCTATATTTTGAAAACATTCTAGCACTGAGTAGGCATTCACAGATCGCTTCTGGGATCCAAAAATATCGAATTTTCGGGTGTTTTGAGGTTGAATTTGAGATATAAACGAGTGCAGAAGATGCATACACATATTAACTTTGGGCACCTAAAATATCGATTTTCAGCATGTTTTGGGCCTGTATCTGAGTAGGCATGTACAGATCGCTTCTAGGACCCAAAAATATCGAATTTTCGGGTGTTTTGAGGTTGAATTTGAGATATAAACGAGTGCAGAAGATGCATACACATATTAACTTTGGGCACCTAATATATCGATTTTCAGCATGTTTTGGGCCTGTATCTGAGTAGGCATGTACAGATCGCTTCTGGGACCCCAAAATATCGAATTTTCGGGTGTTTGGAGCCTGAGTTTGAGATATAAACGGGTACAGAAGATGCATGCACATATCGACTTTTGGGCACTTAAAAGATCGATTTTCAGTATGATATGGGCCTGTATTTTGAAAATACTCTAACACGGAGTAGGCATGTACAGTTTGCTTCTGGGACCCCAAAATATCGAATTTTCGGGTGTTTTGGGCCTGAATTTGAGATATCGACTTTGGGCACCTTAATTATCGATTTTTTAGCATGTTTTGGGCCTATATTTTGAAAATATTCTAGCACTAAGTAGGCATATACAGTTCGCTTCTGGGACCCCAAAAATATCGAATTTTCGGGAGTTTTGAGGTTGAATTTGGGATATAAACGGGTGCAGAAGATGCATACACATATTGACTTTGGTCACCTAAAATATCGATTTTCAGCATGTTTTGGGCCTGTATTTTGAAAATACTCTAACACGGAGTAGGCAAGTACAGATCACTTCTAGGACCAAAAAATATCGAATTTTCAGGTGTTTTGAGCCTGAATTTGAGGTATAAACAGGTACAGAAGATTCATGCACATATCGACTTTTGGGCACCTAAAATATCGATTTTCTGTATGTTTTGGGCCTGTAATTTGAAAATACTCTAAAACGGAGTAGGTATGTACAGATCGCTTCTCTGAACCCAAAATTTCGAATTTTTGGGTGTTTTGGGCCTGAATTGGAGATATCTACTTTGGGCACCTAATATTTCGATTTTTAGCATGTTTTGGGCCTATATTTGAAAGTACTCTAACACAGAGTAGGCATGTACAGATCGCTTCTGGCACTCCAAAATATCGAATTTTCGGGTGTTTTGAGCCTGAATTTGAGATATAAACGGGTACTGAAGATGCATGAACATATCGACTTTTCGGCCACTAAAATATCGATTTTAAGCATGTTTTGGGTCTGTATCTTGAAAACATTCTAACTAGGAGTAGGCATGTAGAGATCGCTTCTGGGAACCAAAAATCTCTAATTTTCGGGTGTTTTGAAGTTGAAATTGAGATATAAACGAGTGCAGAAGATGCATACACATATTAACTTTGGGCACCTAAAATATCGATTGTCAGCATGTTTTGGGCCTGTATCTGAATAGGCATGTACCGATCGCTTCTGGGACCCCAAAATATCAAATTTTCGGGTGTTTGGAGCCTGAATTTGAGATATAAACGGGTACAGAAGATGCATGCACATATCGACTTTTGGGCACCTAAAAGATCGATTTTCAGTATGTTATGGGCCTGTATTTTGAAAATACTCTAACACGGAGTAGGCATGTACAGTTCGCTTCTGGGACCCCAAAATATCGAATTTTCGGGTGTTTTGGGCATGAATTTGAGATATCGACTTTGGGCACCTAAAATTTGGATTTTTAGCATGTTTTGGGCCTATATTTGAAAATACTCTTACACAGAGTAGGCATGTACAGATCGCTTCTGGCACTCCAAAATATCGAATTTTCGGGTGTTTTGAGCCTGAATTTGAGATATAAACGGCTACTGAAGATGCATGAACATATCGACTTTTGGGCCACTAAAATATCGATTTTGAGCATGTTTTTGGTCTGTATCTTGAAAACATTTTAACTAGGTGTAGGCATTTACAGATCGCTTCTAGGACAAAAAAATACCGTATTTTTGGGTGTTTTGATCCTGAATTTGAGATATAAACGGTTACAGAAGATGCATGCACATATCGACTTAGGACACTAAAAATATTTATTTTTAGCATGTTTTGAGCCTATATTTTGAAAACCTTCTAGCACTGAGTAGGCATGTACAGATTGCTTGTGGGACCCAAAAATATCGAATTTTCGGGTGTTTTGAGGTTGAATTTGAGATATAAACGGGTACAGAAGATGCATGCACATATCGACTTTGGACACTTAAAATATCTATTTTTAGCATGTTTTGAGACTATATTTTGAAAACATTCTAGCACTGAGTAGGCATTCACAGATCGCTTCTGGGATCCAAAAATATCGAATTTTCGGGTGTTTTGAGGTTGAATTTGAGATATAAACGAGTGCAGAAGATGCATACACATATTGACTTTCGTCACCTAAAATATCGATTTTCAGCATGTTTTGGGCCTGTATTTTGAAAATACTCTCACACAGAGTAGGCAAGTACATATCACTACTAGGACCAAAAAATATCGAATTTTCAGGAGTTTGGAGCCAGAATATGAGGTATAAACAGGTACAGAAGATGCATACACATATTAACTTTGGGCACCTAAAATATCGATTTTTAGCATGTTTTGGGCCTGTATCTGAGTAGGCATGTACAGATCGCTTCTGGGACCCCAAAATATCGAATTTTCGGGTGTTTGTAGCATGAGTTTGAGATATAAACGGGTACAGAAGATGCATGCACATATCGACTTTTGGGCACCTAAAAGATCGATTTTCAGTATGTTTTGGGCTTGTATTTTGAAAGAACTCTAACAAGGAGTAGACATGTACAAATCGCTTCTGGGACCCCAAAATATCGAATTTTCGGGTGTTTTGGGCATGAATTTGAGATATCGACTTTGGGCACCTAAAATATCGATTTTTAGCATGTTTTGGGCCTATATTTTTTAAAATATTCTAGCACTGAGTAGGCATGTACAGGTCGCGTCTGGGACCCCAAAATATCGAATTTTCAGGTGTTTTGAGCCTGAATTTGAGATATAAACGGGTACAGAAGATACATGCACATATCGACTTTTGGGCTCCTAAAATATCGATTTTCAGCATGTTTTTGGTCTGTATCTTGAAAACATTCTTAATAGGAGTAGGCATGTACAGATCGCTTCTAGGACCAAAAAATACCGAGTTTTCGGGTGTTTTGAGCCTGAATTTGAGATATAAACGGGTACAGAAGATGTATGGACATATCGACTTTGGACACTTAAAATATCGATTTTGAGCATGTTTTGGGTCTATATTTTGAAAATATTCTAGCACTGATTAGGCATGTACAGATCGCTTCTGGGACCCCAAAATATCGAATTTTCGGGTGTTTTGAGCATGAATTTGGGATATAAGCGGGTACAGAAGATGCATGCACATATCGACTTTAGACACTTAAAATATCGATTTTTAGCATGTTTTGAGCCTTTACTTTGAAAACATTCTAGCACTGAGTAGGCATGTACAGATCGCTTCTGGGACCCAAAAATATCGAATTTTCGGGTGTTTAGAGGTTGAATATTTTATATAAACGGGTGCAGAAGATGCATACCAATATTGACTTTGGGCACCTAAACTAGCGATTTTCAGCATGTTTTGGGCCTGTATTTTAAAAATGCTCTAACACGGAGTAGGCATGTACAGATCGCTTCTGGGATCCCAAAATATCGAGTTTTCAGGTGTTTTTGGCCTGAATTTGAGATATCGACTATGGGCACTTAAAATATCGATTTTTAGCATGTTTTGGGCCTATATTTTGAAAATAATCTGGCACTGAGTAGGCATGTACAAATCGCTTCTGGGACCCAAAAATATCGAATTTTCGGGTGTTTGGAGTGTGAATTTGAGATATAAACTGGTACAGAAGATTCAGGAACATATCGACTTTTGGGCACCTAAAAGATCGATTTTCAGTATGTTTTGGGCTTGTATTTTGAAAGAACTCTAACAAGGAGTAGCCATGTACAAATCGCTTGAGGGACCCCAAAATATCGAATTTTCGGGTGTTTTGGGCCTGAATTTGAGATATCGACTTTGGGCACCTAAAATATCGATTTTTAGCATGTTTTGGGCCTATATTTTTGAAAATATTCTAGCACTGAGTAGGCATGTACAGATCGCGTCTGGGACCCCAAAATATCGAATTTTCAGGTGTTTTGAGCCTGAATTTGAGATATAAACGGGTACAGAAGATGCATGCACATATCGACTTTTGGGCTCCTAAAATATCGATTTTCAGCATGTTTTTGGTCTGTATCTTGAAAACATTCTTACTAGGAGTAGGCATGTACAGATCGCTTCTAGGACCAAAAAATACCGAATTTTCGGGTGTTTTGAGCCTGAATTTGAGATATAAACGGGTACAGAAGATGTATGCACATATCGACTTTGGACACTTAAAATATCGATTTTGAGCATGTTTTGGGTCTATATTTTGAAAATATTCTAGCACTGAGTAGGCATGTACAGATCGCTTCTGGGACCCCAAAATATCGAATTTTCGTGTGTTTTGAGCCTGAATTTGGGATATAAACGGGTACAGAAGATGCATGCTCATATCGACTTTAGACACTTAAAATATCGATTTTTAGAATGTTTTGAGCCTTTACTTTGAAAACATTCTAGCACTGAGTAGGCATGTACAGATCACTTCTGGGACCCAAAAATATCGAATTTTCGGGTGTTTTGAGGTTGAATATTTTATATAAACGGGTGCAGAAGATGCATACACATATTGACTTTGGGCACCTAAACTAGCGATTTTCAGCATGCTTTAGGCCTGTATTTTGAAAATGCTCTAACACGGAGTAGGCATGTAGAGATCGCTTCTGGGATCCCAAAATATCGAGTTTTCAGGTGTTTTTGGCCTGAATTTGAGATATCGACTTTGGGCACTAAAAATATCGATTTTTAGCATGTTTTGGGCCTATATTTTGAAAATAATCTGGCACTGAGTAGGCATGTACAAATCGCTTCTGGGACCCAAAAATATCGAATTTTCGGGTGTTTGGAGTCTGAATTTGAGATATAAACGGGTACAGAAGATGCATGCACATATCGACTTTTGGGCACCTAAAAGATCGATTTTCAGTATGTTTTGGGCTTGTATTTTGAAAGAACTCTAACAAGGAGTAGCCATGTACAAATCGCTTCAGGGACCCAAAAATATCGAATTTTCGGGTGTTTTGGGCCTGAATTTGAGATATCGACTTTGGGTACCTAAAATATCGATTTTTAGCATGTTTTGGGCCTATGTTTTTGAAAATATTCTAGCACTGAGTAGGCATGTTCAGATCGCGTCTGGGACCCCAAAATATCAAATTTTCAGGTGTTTGGAGCCTGAATTTCAGATATAAACGGGTACAGAAGATGCATGCACATATCGACTTTTGGGCTCCTAAAATATCGATTTTCAGCATGTTTTTGGTCTGTATCTTGAAAACATTCTTACTAGGAGTAGGCATGTACTGATTGCTTCTAGGACCAAAAAATACCGAATTTTCGGATGTTTTGAGCCTGAATTTGAGATATAAACGGGTACAGAAGATGTATTCACATATCGACTTTGGACACTTAAAATATCGATTTTGAGCATGTTTTGGGTCTATATTTTGAAAATATTCTAGCACTGAGTAGGCATGTACAGATCGCTTCTGGGACCTCAAAATATCGAATTTTCGGGTGTTTTGAGCCTGAATTTGGGATATAAACGGGTACAGAAGATGCATGCACATATCGACTTTAGACACTTAAAATATCGATTTTTAGCATGTTTTGAGCCTTTACTTTGAAAACATTCTAGCACTGAGTAGTCATGTACAGATAGCTTCAGGGACCCAAAAATATCGAATTTTCGGGTGTTTTGAATTTGAATATTTTATATAAACGGGTGCAGAAGATGCATGCACATATTGACTTTGGGCACCTAAAGTAGCGATTTTCAGCATGCTTTGGGCCTGTATTTTGAAAATGCTCTAACACTGAGTAGGCATGTACAGATCGCTTCTGGGATCCCAAAATATCGAGTTTTCAGGTATTTTTGGCCTGAATTTGAGATATTGACTTTGGGCACTTAAAATATCGATTTTTAGCATGTTTTGGGCCTATATTTTGAAAATAATCTGGCACTGATTAGGCATGTACAAATCGCTTCTGGGACCCAAAAATATCGAATTTTCGGGTGTTTGGAGTCTGAATTTGAGATATAAACGGGTACAGAAGATGCAGGCACATATCGACTTTTAGGCACCTAAAAGATCGATTTTCAGTATGTTTTCGGCTTGTATTTTGATAGAACTCTAACAAGGAGTAGCCATGTACAAATCGCTTCAGGGACCCCAAAATATCGAATTTTCGGGTGTTTTGGGCCTGAATTTGAGATATCGACTTTGGGCACCTAAAATATCGATTTTTAGCATGTTTTGGGCCTATATTTTTGAAAATATTCTAGCACTGAGTAGGCATGTACAGATCGCGTCTGGGACCCCAAAATATCGGATTTTCAGGTGTTTTGAGCCTGAATTTGAGATAAAAACGGGTACAGAAGATGCATGCACATATCGACTTTTGGGCTCCTAAAATATCGATTTTCAGCATGTTTTTGGTCTGTATTTTGAAAATATTCTAGCACTGAGTAGGCATGTACAGATCGCTTCTGGGACCCCTAAATATCGAATTTTCGGGTGTTTTGAGCCTGAATTTGAGATATAAACGGATACTGAAGATGCATGCACATATCAACTTCTGGTCACCTAAAATATCGATTTTGAGCATGTCTTGGGCCTGTATTTTGAAAACATTCTAGCCCTGAGTAGGCATGTACAGATCGCTTCTGGGACCCAAAAATATCGATTTTTCGGGTGTTTTGAGGTTGAATTTGAGATATAAACGGAAACAGAAGATGCATGCACATATCGACTTTGGGCACCTAAAAGATCGATTTTCAGTATACAGTAATTTGGGCCTGTATTTTGAAAATACTCTAACACGGAGTAGGCATGTACAGATCGCTTCTGGGACCCCAAAATATCGAATTTTCGGGTGTTTTGAGCCTGAATTTGATATATAAACGGGTACTGAAGATGCATGCACATATCGACTTTTGGGCACCTAAAATATCGATTTTCAGCATGTTTTGGGCTTGTATTTTGAAAATACTCTAACACGGAGTAGGCATTTACAGATCGCTTCTGGAACCTCAAAATATCGAATTTTCGGGTGTTTTCAGCCTGAATTTGAGATATAAACGGGTACTGAAGATGCAGGCACATATCGACTTTTGGGCACCTAAAATATCGATTTTTAAGTATGTTTTGGGTCTGTATCTTGAAAACATTCTAACTAGGAGTAGGCATGTACTGATCGCTTCTAGGACCCCAAAATACCGAATTTTCGGGTGTTTTGATCCTGAATTTAAGATTTAAACGGGTACAGAAGATCGACTTTGGACACAAAAAATATCGATTTTTAGCATGTTTTGAGCCTATATTTTGAAAACATTCTAGCACTGAGTAGGCATGTACAGATCGCTTTTGGGACCCCAAAATATCGAATTTTCGGGTGTTTTGGGGTTGATTTTGGGATATAAACGGTTGCAGAAGATGCATACACATATTGACTTTGGGCAACTAAAATATCGATTTTCAGCATGTTTTGGGCCTGTATCTGAATAGGCATGTACAGATCGCTTCTGGGACCCGAAAATATCGAATTTCCGGGTGTTTGGAACCTGAATTTGAGATTTATACGGGTACAGAAGATGCATGCATATATCGACTTTTGGGCACCTAAAAGATCGATTTTCAGTATGTTTTGGGCCTGTATTTTGAAAATACTCTAACACGGATTAGGCATGTACAGATCGCTTCTGGGACCCCAAAATAACGAATTTTGGGTGTTTTGGGCCTGAATTTGACATATCGACTTTGTGCACCTAAAATATCGATATTTAGCATGTTTTGGGCCTATATTTTGAAAATATTCTAGCACTGAGTAGGCATGTACAGATCGCTTTTGGGACCCCAAAATATCAAATTTTCTGGTGTTTTGAGTCTGAATTTGAGATATAAACGGGTACTGAAGATGCATGCACATATTAACTTTTGGGCACCTAAAATATCGATTTTGAGTATGTTTTGAGCCTATATTTTGAAAACATTCTAGCCCTGAGTAGGCATGTACAGATCGCTTCTGGGACCCAAAAATATCGAATTTTCGGGTGTTTTGAGGTTGAATTTGGGATATAAACGGTTGCAAAAGATGCATACACATATTGAGTTTGGGCACCTAAAATATCTATTTTCAGCATGTTTTGGGCCTGTATCTGAGTAGGCATGTACAGATCCCTTCTGGGACACCAAAATATCGAATTTTCGGGTGTTTTGAGCCTAAATTTGAGATATAAACGGGTACAGAAGATGCATGCACATATCGACTTTTGGGCACCTAAAAGATCGATTTTCAGCATGTTTTGGGCTTGTATTTTGAAAATACTCTAACACGGAGTAGGCATGTACAGATCGCTTCTAGGACCCCAAAATATCGAATTTTCGGGTGTTTTGAGCCTTAATTTGAGATATAAACGGGTACAGAAGATGCATGCACATATTGACTTTGGACACTTAAAATATCGATTTTTAGCATGTTTTGGGCCTATATTTTAAAAATATTCTAGCACTGAGTAGGCATGTACAGTTTGCTTCTGGGACCCCAAAATATCGAATTGTCAGGTGTTTTGAGCCTGAATTTGAGATATAAAATGGTACAGAAGATACATGCACATATCGACTTTTGGGCACCTAAAATATCGATTTTGAGCATGTTTTGGGTCTGAATCTCGAAAACATTCTATCTAGGAGTAGGCATGTACAGATTGCTTCTAGGACCCAAAAATACCGAATTTTCGGGTGTTTTGAGCCTGAGTTTGAGATATAAACAGGTAAAGAAGATGCATTCACATATCGACTTTGGACACTTAAAATATCGATTTTTAGCATATTTTGAGCCTATATTTTGAAAACATTCTAGCACTGAGTAGGCATGTACAGATCGCTTCAGGGACCCAAAAATATCGAATTTTCGTATGTTTAGACGTTGAATTTGAGATATAAACGAGTGCAGAAGATGCATACACATATTGACTTTCGGAACCTAAAATATCGATTTACAGCATGTTTTGGGCTTTTATCTGAGTAGGCATGTACAGATCGCTTCTGGGACCCAGGAATATCGATTTTCGGATGTTTTAGGCCTGAATTTGAGATATCGACTTTGGGCACCTAAAATATCGATTTTTAGCATGTTTTGGGCCTATATTTTGAAAATATTCTAGCACGGAGTAGGCATGTACAGATCGCTTCTGGGACCCCAAAATATCGAATTTTCGGGTGTTTGGAGCCTGAATTTGAGATATAAACGGGTACAGAAGATACATGCACATATCGACTTTTGGGCTCCTAAAAGATCGATTTTCAGTATGTTTTGGGCCTGTATTTTGAAAATACTCTAACACGGAGTAGGCATGTAAAGTTCGCTTCTGGGACCCCAAAATATCGAATTTTTGGGTATTTTGGGCCTGAATTTGAGATATAAACGGGTACAGAAGATGCATGCACATATCGACTTTTGGGCACATAAAATATCGATTTTGAGCATGTTTTGGGTCTAAATCTCGAAAACATTTTATCTAGGAGTAGGCATGTACAGATTGCTTCTAGGACCCAAAAATACCGAATTTTCAGGTGTTTTGAGCCTGAATTTGAGATATAAACAGGTAAAGAAGATGCATTCACATATCGACTTTGGACACTTAAAATGTCGATTTTTAGCATATTTTGAGCCTATATTTTGAAAACATTCTAGCACTGAGTAGGCATGTACAGATCGCTTCTGGGACCCAAAAATATCGAATTTTCGGATGTTTTGACGTTGAATTTGAGATATAAACGAGTGCAGAAGATGCATACACATATTGACTTTCGGAACCTAAAATATCGATTTACAGCATGTTTTGGGCTTTTATCTGAGTAGGCATGTACAGATCGCTTCTGAGACCCCAAAATATCGATTTTCGAATGTTTTAGGCCTGAATTTGAGATATCGACTTTGGGCACCTAAAATATCGATTTTAGCATGTTTTGGACCTATATTTTGAAAATATTCTAGCACTAAGTAGGCATGTACAGATCTCTTATGGGACCCCAAAATATCGAATTTTCGGGTGTTTTGAGCCTGAATTTGAGATATAAACGGGTACAGAAGATGCATGCACATATTGATTTTGGACACTTAAAATATCGATTTTTAGCTTGTTTTGAGCCTATATTTTGAAAACATTCTAGCACTGAGTAGGCATGTACAGATCCCTTCTTGGGCACAAAAATATCGAATTTTCGGGTGTTTTGAGCCTGAATTTGAGATATAAACAGGTACTGAAGATGCATGCACATATCGACTTTTGTGCTCCTAAAATATCGATTTTGAGCATGTTTTTGGTCTGTATCTTGAAAACATTCTAATTAGGAGTAAGTATGTACAGATCGCGTCTATTACCCAAAAATACCGAATTTTCGGGTGTTTTGAGGTTGAATTTGAGATATAAACGGGTATAGAAGATGCATGCACATATCGACTTTGGACACTTAAAATATCGATTTTTAGCTTGTTTTCAGCCTATATTTTGAAAACATTCTAGCACTGAGTAGGCATGTACAGATTGCTTCTGGGACCCCAAAATATCGAATTTTTGGGTGTTTGGAGCCTGAATTTGAGATATAAACGGGTACAGAAGATGCATGCACATATCGACTTTTTGGCACCTAAAAGATCGATTTTCAGTATGTTTTGTGTCTGTATTTTGAAAATACTCTAACACGGAGTAGGCATGTACAGTTCGCTTCTGGGACCCCAAAATATCGAATTTTCGGGTGTTTTGGGCCTGAATTTGAAATATGGACTTTGGGAACCTAAAATATCGATTTTTAGCATGTTTTGGGCCTATATTTTGAAAATATTCTAGCACTAAGTAGGCATGTACAGATCTCTTATGGAACCCCAAGATATCGAATTTTCGGGTGTTTTGAGCCTGAATTTGAGAAATAAACGGGTACAGAAGATGCATGCACATATTGACTTTGGACACTTAAAATATCGATTTTTAGTATGTTTTGGGCCTATATTTTAAAAATATTCTAGCACTGAGTAGGCATGTACAGATCGCTTCTGGGACCCAAAAATATCGAATTTTCGGATGTTTTGACGTTGAATTTGAGATATAAACGAGTGCAGAAGATGCATACACATATTGACTTTCGGAACCTAAAATATCGATTTACAGCATGTTTTGGGCTTTAATCTGAGTAGGCATGTACAGATCGCTTCTGGGACCCCAAAATATCGAATTGTCGGGTGTTTTGAGCCTGAATTTGAGATATAAACGGGTACAGAAGATGCATGCACATATCGACTTTTGGGCACCTAAAATATCGATTTTGAGCATGCTTTGGGTCTGAATCTCGAAAACATTCTATCTAGGAGTAAGCATGTACAGATTGCTTCTAGGACCCAAAAATATCGAATTTACAGGTGTTTTGAGCCTGAATTTGAGATATAAACGGGTACAGAAAATACATGCACATATTGACTTTGGGCACCTAAAATATCGATATTCAGCATGTTTTGGGCCTGTAGTTTGAAAATACTCTAACACGGAGTAGGCATGTACAGATCGCTTCTTGGGCCCAAAAATATCGAATTTTCGGATGTTGTGAGCCTGAATTTGAGATACAAACGGGTAAAGAAGATGCATGCACATATCGACTTTTGGGCACCTAAAATATCGATTTTGAGCATGTTTTGGGTCTGTATCTTGAAAACATTCTAAATAGGAGTAGGCATGTACAGATCGATTCTAGGACCCCAAAATATCGAATTTTCGGGTGTTTTGAGCCTGAATTTGAGATATAAACGGGTTCAGAAGATGCATGCACATATTGACTTTGGACACTTAAAATATCGATTTTTAGTGTGTTTTGAGCCTATATTTTGAAAACATTCTAGCACTGAGTAAGCATGTACAGATCGCTTCTGGGACCTAAAAATATCGAATTTTCGGGTGTTTTGAGGTTGAATTTGGAATATAAACGGGTTCAGAAAATGCATACACATATTGACTTTGGGCTCCTAAAATATCGATTTTCAGCATGTTTTGGGCCTGTATCGGAGTAGGCATGTACAGATCGCTTCTGGGACCAAAAAATATCGAATTTTCGGGCGTTAGGAGCCTGAATCTGAGATATAAACGGGTATAGAAGATGCATGCACATATCGACTTTTGGGCACCTAAAATATCGATTTTCTGTATGTTTTGGGCCTGTATTTTGAAAATACTCTAACACGGAGTAGGCATGTACAGATCGCTTCTGGGACCCCAAAATATCGAATTTTCGGGTGTTTTGGGGATAAATTTGAGATATCGACTTTGGGCACCTGAAATATCGATTTTTAACATGTTTTGGGCCTATATTTTGAAAATATTCTAGCACTGAGTAAGCATGTACAGATCACTTCTGGGACCCCAAAATATCGAGTTTTCGGGTGTTTTGAGCCTTAATTTGAGATATAAACGGGTACAGAAAATGCATGCACATATTGACTTTGGGTACCTAAAACATCGATTTTTAGCATGTTTTGGGCCTATATTTTGAAAATATTCTAGCACTGAGTAAGCATGTACAGATCACTTCTGGGACCCCAAAATATCGAGTTTTCGGGTGTTTTGAGCCTTAATTTGAGATATAAACGGGTACAGAAAATGCATGCACATATTGACTTTGGGTACCTAAAATATCGTTTTTTAGCATGTTTTGGGCCTGTATTTTGAAAATACTCTAACACGGAGTAGGCATGTACAGATCGCTTCTGGGACCCCAAAATATCGAATTTTCGGGTGTTTTAAGCCTGAATTTGAGATATAAACAGGTACGGAAGATGCATGCACATATTGACTTTGGGCACCTAAAATATCGATTTTGAGCATGTTTTGGGTCTGTATCTTGAAAACATTCTAACTAGGAGTAGGCACGTACAGATCGCTTCTAGTACCCAAAAATACCGAATTTTCGGGTGTTTTGAGCCTGAATTTGAGATATAAACGGGTACAGAAGATTCATGCACATATCGACTTTGGACACTTAAAATATCGATTTTTAGTGTGTTTTGAGCCTATATTTTGAAAACATTCTAGCACTGAGTAAGCATGTACAGATCGCTTCTGGGACCCAAAAATATCGAATTTTCGGGTGTTTTGAGGTTGAATTTGGAATATAAACGGGTGCAGAAAATGCATACACATATTGACTTTGGGCACCTAAAATATCGATTTTCAGCATGTTTTGGGCCTGTATCGGAGTAGGCATGTACAGATCGCTTCTTGGACCAAAAAATATCGAATTTTCGGGTGTTTTGGGCCTGAATTTGAGATATCGACTTTGGGCACCTAAAATATCGATTTTTAGCATGTTTTGGGCCTGAATTTTGAAAATATTCTAGGACTGAGTAGGCATGTACAGATCGCTTCTGGGACCCCAAAATATCGAATTTTTGGGTGTTTTGAGCCTGAATTTGATATATAAACGGGTACAGAAGATGCATGCACATATCGACTTTTGGGCACCTAAAATATCGATTTTGAGCATGTTTTGGCTCTGTATCTTGAAAACATTCTAACTAAGAGTAGGCATGTACAGATCGCTTCTAGGACCCAAAAATATATAATTTTCGGATGTTTTGAGCCTGAATTTATGATATAAACGGGTACAGAAGATGCATGCACATATCGACTTTGGACACTTAAAATATCGATTTTTAGCATGTTTTGAGCCAATATTTTGAAAAGATTCTAGCACTGAGTAGACATGTACAGATCGCTTCTGGGACTGAAAAATATCGAATTTTGGGGTGTTTTGTGGTTGAATTTGAGATATAAACGGGTGCAGAAGATGCATACACATTTTGACTTGTTCGCACCTAAAAGATCGATTTTCAGTATGTTTTGGGCCTGTATATTAAAAATACTCTAACACGGAGTAGGCATGTACAGATCGCTTCTGGGACCCCAAAATATCGAATTTTCGGGTGTTTTGGGCCTGAATTTGAGATATCGACTTTGGGCACCTATAATATCGATTTTTAGCATGTTTTGGGCCTGTTATTTGAAAATATTCTAGCACTGCGTAGGCATGTACAGATCACTTCTGGGACACCAAAATATCGAATTTTCGGGTGTTTTGAGCCTGAATTTGAGATATAAACGGGTACAGAAGATGCATGCACATATCGACTTATGGGCACCTAAAATATCGATTTTGAGCATGTTTTGGGTCTGTATCTTGAAAACATTCTAACTAGGAGTAGGCATGTACAGATCGCTTCTAGGACCCAAAAATATAGAATTTTCGGGTGATTTGAGCCTGAATTTGAGATAGAAACCAGTACTAAAGATACATGCACATATCGACTTTGGTCACCGGAAGTATCGATTTTTAGCATGTTTTGAGCCTATATTTTGAAAACATTCTAGCACTGAGTAGGCATGTACAGATCGCTTTTGGAACCGAAAAATATAGAATTTTTGGGTGTTTTGTGGTTGAATTTGAGATATAAACGGGTGCAGAAGATGCATACACATATTGACTTTGGGCACCTAAAATATCGATTTTCAGCATGTTTTGGGCCTGTATCTGAGTAGACATGTACAGATCGCTTCTGGGACCCCAAAATATCGAATTTTCGGGTGTTTGGAGCCTGAATTTGAGATATAAACGGGTACAGAAGATGCATGCACATATCGACTTTGGACACTTAAAATATCGATTTTTAGCATATTTTGAGCCTAAATTTTGAAAATATTCTAGCAAAAAGTAGATATGTACAGATCACTTCTGGGACCCAAAAATATCGAATTTTCGGGTGTTTTGAGGTTGAATTTGGGATATAAACGGGTGCAGAAGATGCATACACATATTGACTTTGGGCACCTAAAATATCGATTTTCAGCATGTTTTGGGCCTGTATCTGAGTAGGCATGTACAGATCGCTTCTGGGACCAAAAAATATCGAATTTTCGGGTGTTTGGAGCCTGAATTTTAGATATCGACTTTGGGCACCTAAAATATCGATTTTTAGCATGTTTTGGGCCTATATTTTGAAAATATTCTAGCACTGAGTAGGCATGTACAGATCGCTTCTGGGACCCCAAAATATCGAATTTTCGGGTGTTTTCAGCCTGAATTTGAGATATAAACGGGTATGGAAAATGCGTGCACATATTGACTTTGGTCACCTAAAAGATCGATTTTCAGTAAGTTTTGGGCCTGTAAATTAAAAATACTCTAACACGGAGTAGACATGTACAAAACGCTTCTGGGACCCCAAAATATCGAATTTTCGGGGGTTTTGAGCCTGAATTTGTGATAGAAACCGGTACTGAAGATACATTCACATATCGACTTTGGTCACCTGAAGTATCGATTTTCAGGATGTTTTGGCCCTATATTTTGAATGTATTCTAGCATTGTGTAAGCATGTTCAGATTGCTTCTGAGACCCAAAAATATCGAATTTTCGGGTGTTTTGAGCCTGAATTTGGGATATAAACGGTACAGAAGATGAATGCACATATGGATTTTGGGCACATAAAATATCGGTTTTCAGCTTGTTTTGGGTCTGTATTTTGAAAATATTTTAATATTGAGTAGGCATTTACAGATCCCTTCTGGGAACAAAAAGTACCGAATTTTAAGGTGTTTTAAGCCTGAATTTGTGATACAAGCGAGTGCTGATGATTCATGCACATATCGATTTTGGGCACCAAAAATTGCAATTTTCAGCTTATTTTGGGACTGTATTTTGAAAATATTCTAACACTGAGTAGGCATGTACAGATCGCTTCTGGGACCCAAAAAAATCAATTTTTCAGGTGTTTTTAGCCTGAATTTGGGATATAAACGGGAACAGAAGATGCATGCAGATATCGACTTTGATCACCTATAATATCGATTTTAAGCATGTTTTGGGCCTGTAATTTGAAAATATTTTAGCACTGACTATGCATGTGGAGATTGCTTCTGGGACCCAAAAATACCGAATTTTCTGATGTTTTGAGAATCAATTTGGGATATAAACGGGTACAGAAGATGCATGCACATATCGACTTTCTTCACAAAAAAAAAAACGATTTTCAGCATGTTTTAGGCCTATATTTTGTAAAATATTCTAGCACAGAGTGAGCATGTACAGATCGCTTCTGGGACTCAAAAATATTGAATTTTCGGGTGTTTTGAACCTCAATTTGGAATATAAACGGGTACTGAAGATGCATGCACATATCGTCTTTGGGCACCCAAAATATCGATTTTTAGCATGTTTTGGGCCAATATTTGGAAAATACTCTAACACGGAGGAGGCATGTACAGATCGCATCTGGGACCCAAAAATATCGAATTTTCGGGTGTTTTGAGCCTGAATTTGTGATATAAACGGGTGCAGAAGATGCATGCACATATCGACTTTGGACACTTAAAATATCGATTTTTAGCATGTTTTGAGCCTGTATCTGAGTAGGCATGTACAGATCGCTTCTAGGACCCCAAAATATCGAATTTTCGGGTGTTTTGGGCCTGAATTTGAGATATCGACTTTGGGCACCTAAAATATCGATTTTTAGCATGTTTTGGGCCTATATTTTGAAAATATTCTAGCACTGCGTAGGCACGTACAGATCGCTTCTGGGACCCCAAAATATCGAATTTTCGGGTGTTTTGAGCCTGAATTTGAGATATAAACGGGTACAGAAGATGCATGCACATATCGACTTTTGGGCACCTAAAATATCGATTTTGAGCATGTTTTGGGACTGTATCTTTAAAACATTCTAACTAGGAGTAGGCATGTACAGATCGCTTCTAGGACCCAAAAATATAGAATTTTCGGGGGTTTTGAGCCTGAATTTGAGATATAAACGGGTACAGAAGATGCATGCACATATCGACTTTTGGGCACCTAAAATATCGATTTTGAGCATGTTTTGGGTCTGTATCTTGAAAACATTCTAACTAAGAGTAGGCATGTACAGATCGCTTCTAGGACCCAAAAATATATAATTTTCGGGTGTTTTGAGCCTGAATTTATGATATAAACGGGTACAGAAGATGCATGCACATATCGACTTTGGACACTTAAAATATCGATTTTTAGCATGTTTTGAGCCAATATTTTGAAAAGATTCTAGCACTGAGTAGGCATGTACAGATCGCTTCTGGGACTGAAAAATATCGAATTTTCGGGTGTTTTGTGGTTGAATTTGAGATATAAACGGGTGCAGAAGATGCATACACATATTGACTTTGGGCACCTAAAATATCGATTTTCAGCATGTTTTGGGCTTGTATTTGAGTAGGCATGTACAGATCGCTTCTGGGACCCCAAAATATCGAATTTTCGGGTGTTTGGAGCCTGAATTTGTGATATAAACGGGTACAGAAGATGCATGCACATATCGACTTTGGACACTTAAAATATCGATTTTTAGCATGTTTTGAGCCTATATTTTCAAAACATTCTAGCACTGAGTAGGCATGTACAGATCCCTTATGGGACCCAAAAATATCGAAATTTCGGGTGTTTTAAGCCTGAATTTGGGATATAAACGGGTGCAGAAGATGCATACACATTTCGACTTGTGGGCACCTAAATGATCGATTTTCAGTACGTTTTGGGCCTGTATATTAAAAATACTCTAACACGGAGTAGGCATGTACAGATCGCTTCTGGGACCCCAAAATATCGAATTTTCGGGTGTTTTGGGCCTGAATTTGAGATATCGACTTTGGGCACCTATAATATCGATTTTTAGCATGTTTTGGGCCAGTATTTTGAAAATATTCTAGCACTGCGTAGGCATGTACAGATCACTTCTGGGACACCAAAATATCGAACTTTCGGGTGTTTTGAGCCTGAATTTGAGATATAAACGGGTACAGAAGATGCATGCACATATCGACTTTTGGGCACCTAAAATATCGATTTTGAGCATGTTTTGGGTCTGTATCTTGAAAACATTCTAACTAGGAGTAGGCATGTACAGATCGCTTCTAAGACCCAAAAATATAGAATTTTCGGGTGATTTGAGCCTGAATTTGAGATAGAAACCGGTACTAAAGATACATGCACATATCGACTTTGGTCACCGGAAGTATCGATTTTTAGCATATTTTGAGCCTATATTTTGAAAACATTCTAGCACTGAGTAGGCATGTACAGATCGCTTCTGGGACCGAAAAATATAGAATTTTCGGGTGTTTTGTGGTTGAATTTGAGATATAAACGGGTGCAGAAGATGCATACACATATTGACTTTGGACACCTAAAATATCGATTTTCAGCATGTTTTGGGCCTGTATCTGAGTAGGCATGTACAGATCGCTTCTGGGACCCCAAAAAATCGAATTTTCGGGTGTTTGGAGCCTGAATTTGAGATATAAACGGGTACAGAAGATGCATGCACATATCGACTTTGGACACTTAAAATATCGATTTTTAGCATATTTTGAGCCTATATTTTGAAAATATTCTAGCAAAAAGTAGATATGTACAGATCACTTCTGGGACCCCAAAATATCGAATTTTCGGGTGTTTTAAGCCTGAATTTGAGATATAAACGGGTACAGAAGATGCATGCACATATCGACTTTTGGGCACCTAAAAGATCGATTTTCAGTATGTTTTGGGCCTGTATATTGAAAATACTCTAACACGGAGTAAGCATGTACAGATCGCTTCTGGGACCCCAAAATATCGAATTTTCGGGTGTTTTGGGCCTGAATTTGAGATATCGACTTTAGGCACCTAATATATCGATTTTTAGCATGTTTTGGGCCAGTATTTTGAAAATATTCTAGCACTGCGTAGGCATGTACAGATCACTTCTGGGACACCAAAATATCGAACTTTCGGGTGTTTTGAGCCTGAATTTGAGATATAAACGGGTACAGAAGATGCATGCACATATCGACTTTTGGGCACCTAAAATATCGATTTTGAGCATGTTTTGGGTCTGTATCTTGAAAACATTCTAACTAGGAGTAGGCATGTACAGATCGCTTCTAAGACCCAAAAATATAGAATTTTCGGGTGATTTGAGCCTGAATTTGAGATAGAAACCGGTACTAAAGATACATGCACATATCGACTTTGGTCACCGGAAGTATCGATTTTTAGCATATTTTGAGCCTATATTTTGAAAACATTCTAGCACTGAGTAGGCATGTACAGATCGCTTCTGGGACCGAAAAATATAGAATTTTCGGGTGTTTTGTGGTTGAATTTGAGATATAAACGGGTGCAGAAGATGCATACACATATTGACTTTGGGCACCTAAAATATCGATTTTCAGCATGTTTTGGGCCTGTATCTGAGTAGGCATGTACAGATCGCTTCTGGGACCCCAAAAAATCGAATTTTCGGGTGTTTGGAGCCTGAATTTGAGATATAAACGGGTACAGAAGATGCATGCACATATCGACTTTGGACACTTAAAATATCGATTTTTAGCATATTTTGAGCCTATATTTTGAAAATATTCTAGCAAAAAGTAGATATGTACAGATCACTTCTGGGACCCCAAAATATCGAATTTTCGGGTGTTTTAAGCCTGAATTTGAGATATAAACGGGTACAGAAGATGCATGCACATATCGACTTTTGGGCACCTAAAAGATCGATTTTCAGTATGTTTTGGGCCTGTATATTGAAAATACTCTAACACGGAGTAAGCATGTACAGATCGCTTCTGGGACCCCAAAATATAGAATTTTCGGGTGTTTTGGGCCTGAATTTGAGATATCGACTTTGGGCACCTAATATATCGATTTTTAGCATGTTATGGGCCTGAATTTTGAAAATATTCTAGCACTGAGTAGGCATGTACAGATCACTTCTGGGACCCCAAAATATCGAATTTTCGGGTGTTTTGAGCCTGAATTTGAGATACAAACGAGTACAGAAGATGCATGCACATATCGACTTTTGGGCACCTATAATATCGATTTTAAGCATGTTTTGGGTCTGTATCTTGAAAACATTCTAACTAGGAGTAGGCATGTACAGATCGCTTCTAGGACCCAAAAATACCGAATTTTCGGGTGTTTTGAGCCTGAATTTGAGATAGAAACCGGTACTAAAGATACATGCACATATCGACTTTGGTCACCGGAAATATCGATTTTTAGCATGTTTTGAGCCTATTTTTTTAAAACATTCTAGCACTGAGTAGGCATGTACAGATCGCTTCTGGGACCGAAAAATATAGAAATTTCGGGTGTTTTGTGGTTGAATTTGAGATATAAACGGGTGCAGAAGATGCATACACATATTGACTTTGGGCACCTAAAATATCGATTTTCAGCATGATTTGGGCCTGTATCTGAGTAGGCATGTACAGATCGCTTCTGGGACCCCAAAATATCAAATTTTCGGGTGTTTGGAGCCTGAATTTGTGATATAAACGGGTACAGAAGATGCATGCACATATCGACTTTGGACACTTAAACTATCGATTTTTAGCATATTTTGAGCCTATATTTTGAAAATATTCTAGCAAAAAGTAGATATGTACAGATCACTTCTGGGACCCCAAAATATCGAACTTTCGGGTGTTTGGAGACTGAATTTGAGATATAAACGGGTACAGAAGATGCATGCACATATCGACTTTGGACACTTAAAATATCGATTTTTAGTATGTTTTGAGCCTATATTTCGAAAACATTCTAGCACTGAGTAGGCATGTACAGATCGCTTTTAAGACCCAAAAATATCGAATTTTCGGGTGTTTTGAGGTTGAATTTGGGATATAAACGGGTGCAGAAGATGCATACACATATTGACTTTGGGCACCCAAAATATCGATTTTCAGCATGTTTTGGGCCTGTATCTGAGTAGGCATGTACAGATCGCTTCTGGGACCAAAAAATATCGAATTTTCGAGTGTTTGGAGCCTGAATTTGAGATATCAACTTTGGGCACCTAAAATATCGATTTTTAGCATGTTTTGGGCCTATATTTTGAAAATATTCTAGCACTGAGTAGGCATGTACAGATCGCTTCTGGGACCCCAAAATATCGAATTTTCGGGTGTTTTGTGGTCGAATTTGAGATATAAACGGGTGCAGAAGATGAATACACATATCGACTTTTGGGCACCTAAAAGATCGATTTTCAGTATATTATGGGCCTGTAAATTAAAAATACTCTAACACGGAGTAGGCATGTACAGATCGCTTCTGGGACCCCAAAATATCGAAATTTCGGGTGTTTTGGGCCTGAATTTGAGATATCGACTTTGGGCACCTAAATATCGATTTTTAGCATGTTTTGGGCCTGTATTTTGAAAATATTCTAGCACTGCGTAGGCATGTACAGATCGCTTCCGGGACCCCAAAATATCGAATTTTCGGGTGTTTTGAGCCTGAATTTGAGATATAAACGGGTACTGAAAGTGGATGCACATATCGACTTTTGGGCACCTAAAATATCGATTTTGAGCATGTTTTGGGTCTGTATCTTGAAAACATTCTAACTAGGAGTAGGCATGTACAGATCGCTTCTAGGACCCAAAAATATAGAATTTTCGGGTGTTTTGAGCCTGAATTTGAGAGAGAAACCGGTATTGAAGATATATGCACATATCGACTTTGGTCACCTGAAGTATCGATTTTCAGGATGTTTTGGCCCTATATTTTGAATGTATTCTAGCATTGTGTAAGCATGTTCAGATTGCTTCTGAGACCCAAAAATATCGAATTTTCGGGTGTTTTGAGCCTGAATTTGGGATATAAACGGGTACAGAAGATAAATGCACATATGGATTTTGGGCACATAAAATATCGGTTTTCAGCTTGTTTTCGGTCTGTATTTTGAAAATATTTTAACATTGAGTAGGCATTTACAGATTCCTTCTGGGAACAAAAAGTATCGAATTTTAAGGTGTTTTAAACCTGAATTTGGGATACAAGCGAGTGCTGATGATTCATGCACATATCGATTTTGGGCACCAAAAATTGCGATTTTCAGCTTATTTTGGGCCTGTATTTTGAAAATATTCTAACACTGAGTAGGCATGTACAGATCGCTTCTGGGACCGAAAAAAATCAAATTTTCAGGTGTTTTTAGCCTGAATTTGGGATATAAACGGGAACAGAAGATGAATGCAGATATCGACTTTGATCACCTATAATATCGATTTTAAGCATGTTTTGGGCCTGTAATTTGAAAATATTCTAGCACTGACTATGCATGTGGAGATTGCTTCTGGGATCCAAAAATATCGAATTTTCAGGTGTTTTGAGACTGAATTTGGGATATAAACGGGTACAGAAGATGCATGAACATTTCGACTTTGGGCACCTAAAATATCGATTTTTAGTATGTTTTGGCCCTATATTTTGAATTTAATCTAGCACTGGGTAAGCATGTACAGAGCGCTTCTAAGACCCAAAAATACCGAATTTTTTGGTGTTTTGAGAATGAATTTGGGATATAAACGGGTACAGAAGATGCATGCACATATCGACTTTCTTCAAAAAAAAAAAACGATTTTCAGCATGTTTTAGGAGTATATTTTGTAAAATTTTCTAGCACAGAGTGAGCATGTACAGATCGCTTCTGGGACAAACAATATTGAATTTTTGGGTTTTTTGAACCTCAATTTGGAATGTAAACGGTTACTGAAGATGCATGCACATATCGACTTTGGGCACCCAAAATATCGATTTTGAGAATGTTTTTGGCCTGTATTTTGAAAATACTCTAACACGGAGTAGGCATGTACAGATCGCTTCTGGGACCCAAAAATGTCGAATTTTCGGGTGTTTTGAGCCTGAATTTGGGATATAAACAGGTACTGAAGATGCATGCACATATCGACTTTGGACACTTAAAATATCGATTTTTAGCATGTTTTGAGCCTGTATCTGAGTAGGCATGTACAGATCGCTTCTGGGACCAAAAAATATCGAAATTTCGGATGTTTAGGTCCTGAATTGGAGATATCGACTTTGGGCACCTAAAATATCGATTTTTAGCATGTTTTGGGCCTATATTTTGAAAATATTTTAGCACTGAGTAGGCATGTACAGATCGCTTCTGGGACCCCAAAATATCGAATTTTCGGGTGTTTTGACCCTGAATTTGAGATATAAACAGGTACTGAAGATGCATGCACATATCGACTTTTGGGCACCTAAAATATCGATTTTGAGCATGTTTTGGGTCTGTATCTTGAAATTTTTTTAACTAGGAGTAGGCAAGTACAGATCGCTTCTAGGACCCCAAAATATCGATTTTTCGGGTGTTTTGAGCCTGAATTTGAGATATATACGGGTACAGAAGATGCATGCACATATCAACTTTGGACATTTAAAATATCGATTTTTAGCATGTTTTGAGCCTATATTTTGAAAACATTCTAGTCCTGAGTAGGCATGTACAGATCGCTTCTGGGACCGATAAATATAGAATTTTCGGGTGTTTTGTGGTTGAATTTGAGATATAAACGGGTGCAGAAGATGCATACACATATTGACTTTGGGCACCTAAAATATCGATTTTTAGCATGTTTTGGGCCTGTATCTGAGTATGCATGTACAGATCGCTTCTGGGACCCCAAAATATCGAATTTTCGGGTGTTTTGAGCCTGAATTTGAGATATAAACAGGTACAGAAGATGCATGCACATATCGACTTTGGACACTTAAAATATCGATTTTTAGCATGTTTTGAGCCTATATTTTGAAAATGTTCTAGCACAAAGTAGATATGTACAGATCACTTCTGGGACCCCAAAATATCGAATTTTCGGGTGTTTTAAGCCTGAATTTGAGATATAAACGGGTACAGAAGATGCATGCACATATCGACTTTGGACACTTAAAATATCGATTTTTAGCATGTTTTGAGCCTATATTTTGAAAACATTCTAGCACTGAGTAGGCATGTACAGATCGCTTCTGGGACCGAAAAATATCGAATTTTCGGGTGTTTTGTGGTTGAATTTGAGATATAAACGGGTGCATAAGATGCATACACATATTGACTTTGGGCACCTAAAATATCGATTTTCAGCATGTTTTGGGCCTGTATCTGAGTAGGCATGTACAGATCGCTTCTGGGACCCCAAAATATCGAATTTTCGGGTGTTTTGAGCCTGAATTTGAGATATAAACAGGTACAGAAGATGCATGCACATATCGACTTTGGACACTTAAAATATCGATTTTTAGCATGTTTTGAGCCTATATTTTGAAAATGTTCTAGCACAAAGTAGATATGTACAGATCACTTCTGGGACCCCAAAATATCGAATTTTCGGGTGTTTTAAGCCTGAATTTGAGATATAAACGGGTACAGAAGATGCATGCACATATCGACTTTGGACACTTAAAATATCGATTTTTAGCATGTTTTGAGCCTATATTTTGAAAACATTCTAGCACTGAGTAGGCATGTACAGATCGCTTCTGGGACCGAAAAATATCGAATTTTCGGGTGTTTTGTGGTTGAATTTGAGATATAAACGGGTGCATAAGATGCATACACATATTGACTTTGGGCACCTAAAATATCGATTTTCAGCATGTTTTGGGCCTGTATCTGAGTAGGCATGTACAGATCGCTTCTGGGACCCCAAAATATCGAATTTTCGGGTGTTTGGAGCCTGAATTTGAGATAACGACTTTGGGCACCTGTACCAGTTCTGAAGGCTTGTGTGTAATTCTTGGAGTTGTAGTTGTAGTAGTTGTTGTTGTTGTGGTTTTAGGTAACGTGGAAGACGGGTGCTTTCTTAGGTTTGCTTAGGTGATTGACTTCACAAGTTTCTTAAGGCTAAATTTATTAATATGTGTACTTATCTATACAGGGTATTATCGTGATGTGCCTTGTCTTATATGGTATTATGTCTCTCTCTATGGAGACAGTTTATAGCCCTTAGGGAGTCAGTGTTGTATCCTAAATCCTAGTGTACCTCCTCTGCTTATATACATTTCAAACTCAATAGTTTACAGAATGGCTAGAGTGTGACTGTGTTGCCTGTGAATGGTCAGTTTGATTCTGTACCTACTTCTCTCTTCTCGTGTGAAAGGGAAAGTGGGCCAACCCTTTCCTATCTCTCTCTCTCTCTCTCTCCTTTACTCTCTTTCCTACTCTCCTTCAAAGGGGAGGTAGGAAAGGTTAATAATGTCTTTGTATGACCTGACGCCGCACCTGTGTGTGTGTGTGTGTGTCCAACCTGCCCAGGTGGCCTGTTTCTGATGTGTAAACAGATTAGAAGTAGTGATCCTTTTCTAAATGGTTTTATGGTGTGTACACCGCTCAGTCCGCTACCCTCGACTGGCCTCCAGGCGTTTGCTTTATGCTTTATTTAATAGAAGGCCAGTTCACAATGTTGGTAGGGTACATAATACTAAGACATTAACAATGAATACATGTATAGTAACATAAAAATAGACATTAAGACATTGGCACACCATATACTAAAAATTAACATTACCGGTAATACATGAATATAATTACATGAACATGAATACATTGTTACATAAAATTTCATCTTAATATTAATGTGTTTAGCTAGGTGCATGTTATTGTGTGTATATAATCTAACCTATGCTAAAAATTCACACATTAATGAGGGGGGAGCCGTGTTGCTATGTTGTGGCTGTGAAATGACAGTCTTGTTCTTTTCAACACAAGATAATTCAGTATACTTCGATAGTTCTTTCTTATACAATATAAAAATAGTATTTTAGACTGTCTTATACAATACATAAATTTTATAGTACATGCCAGAAAGACAAGACATGGGATAATAAACATTGGTACCAAGTTTTATTTTGATCACTATATGAGGAATCAAATGATATAATAAGGATGATTGAATCCTATTCTCATTGAGTAACATAATAGTTTCATTTTGTCTGATACAACTGATAATGAATTAGGAGATGTTAAACAATTCAACTTTAAAGGAAATATGTTGAAAAGGTGGAAGAGATTGTGCTATGTTTTCTTGCAAATTATGTTTACTAGGCAAGGTAACGATTCCCTTGGATCGTATTTCCTATGAGTCTGCTTCTTTATAGTTGCCTTGAACCATACCATGTGTAGGGTGATTAGGGCAAATTAATGTTAATTGTGTATCAGCAGGTAAGTATAGATAGTGGAAATTAAAATTGATGATGAAAGAGAGTTTGATTAGTAATAGATATGAATGTACATGCATATAGTGCTTGATTAGTAGTACTTATGATTCTAAGCAAGTGGAGATTTTGCATCCTTTGGAGACTTAAATGCAACTCAAATGCAAAGAAATATGCAAGACAAACATATATGAAGATATGCAACATGGCACTTGAAGTGTTGTGTGTCACTGATGACATCATCACTAAGTATATTACTTATTGGATGAAAATTGAATATTAAATGATTACTTCCATTTTCATAGGGAATTGTAGAAGTGCGTAGCTTGTGAATAACATTTTACCTTTTATGGGAATAATAATGAGTATATGATCTTGTATTAAAATACTACGCATGACTGGATAATAATATTTCATGAAAGATAATAAGGAAGATGAGATTTCATCATTGATTGTACCATTGCATCTCGTGGCTATTGGAGTGGAAATAATATTGTGAGTTGATCTTATCTTACCCGCCGTAAATACTCTCTTAATAAATGTTGTCATTCCTCTCTAAGTTCCTCACCTGCTATCATTTTTCCGCAAACTCACAGAAATAAATAGAAGCCTAAAAATATGATGTGATTATTTCATATATGTAGTTCTTTTCATTCGTTGCTCATGTAAACTATATAATTCGTATTTAATTTCTGTGCAATGATTTACACTCTAATACAGTATATACCTGTTACTCTATCTTACCTTGATTTGCAAAGGCTTGTCCTGCAACCTTTTATGTATGGGATAATGCTTGTATACCGCTATATCTCTAAGCATTACCAAATAGTGCTCATGAAATTACATTTAAAAATTATCTAAATCACGCTCTGGGCTGTGATGATGGCTCTAAGCCATTATATTTTTTTTTTTTTGTATAATAAGCGAGCAATATTACCTGAGTCGCTGAATCCATTCCTAGGGCGCCCATTAGTGAAAGGACACTATAGAATATAATGCACTTACATAGGTAAATTCAGTTGTGTGATACCTGTCAAACAAAACTAGTGTATCATTAAGTACCTTATCTGTAATTACTGCTCAGTGGCAGAAAAATTTGGTAATAATTCATATATCCAGTAAAGAGTAAGAAATAGTGATCATATCGTTCATCACCAATATTTTATTTATTTTCCTTTTCTTTTCAACTGTTTCATAAAATTGTAAACGAGAGCTCTCGGATTTTAAGACGTCATCTTTATCTGTGTTATGCACTTCGTCGGAGGTTGTAGCCACCGCGAGTATAGACATGAAAACCGTTATATAGGTTGATTTGGGCCACATTTGTAAGAAGAAATATTATTTTTCATTGGAAACCGATCGGAGTTTTTGTTTGTAAGTGTTTATTTTATTATCATCAATAGTAGGGATAATATTACGAGGAAGAGGACATTGTTGCTGTTGCAGAGATATTGATTGGTTTTATTTTGGATGTTAGGTTTTTGCGCGCATTTTACCAATTTCTTTATTCTGTTTACATAAACAACATCATCCGCCTGGTAAAATTATTCTTTATTATAAGGTTATGCCTACTAAAGACATGACTGTGTGAAGTTCGATCGGGTATCCATTATGTCGGCGATTACGCATTTTTTTCTTCTCTAGCAAGTCTATACTTTGTTTTGTTATGTCGGCGATCACGCATTTTCCCTGCAAGCCGATAAATTGCTTTGTTATGTTGGCGATCACGCATTTTCCCTGCAAGCCGATAAATTGCTTTGTTATGTCGGCGATCACGCATTTTCCTTGCAAGCCGATAAATTGCTTTGTTATGTCGGCGATCACGCATTTTCCTTGCAAGCCGATAAATTGCTTTGTTATGTCGGCGATCACGCATTTTCCTTGCAAGCCGATAAATTGCTTTGTTATGTCGGCGATCACGCATTTTCCTTGCAAGCCGATAAATTGCTTTGTTATGTCGGCGATCACGCATTTTCCTTGCAAGCCGATAAATTGCTTTGTTCATCATGATGAAATTGTGGAAATGCAACTCACTGTCGTTTAGCATAGTTGTCCATGTTTTAGCATGGCTTCTTCGTGGCAATTGTTATATCATTTAAAAGACGTATCCATACGCCATACAGTATTTCATGTGGAGTTTTTCCTTTTATTTCCGTATTTTGTAGTGTTTATTGACCGTCATATCGATGCAGTCTTCCCATGTGGAGGGATTTTCCTTGTTTCTGTGCCACGAAGTACTTCTAGTAGTGTTACGGTTTTGCCGTTTTGTTAACCCATTAGATGCTGGGAAATATGGTAATACAAACGTTTGCTTAATGTAGTAGAAATCAGCTATCTTTTATAATATTGGGACATGTAAATGGGCATAGGAATTTGGTTTTTAAATATATGTGCACTTACTTTTGCGGTTTTTATCGTAGTGGTGCTGCCATTAAATATCTAGGAAATGGTTAATCATAGGTAAAAACTTATCTGTGTCCTGATTCTAAATTGGTAAGGAAAGTAGATCTATTCCTACTATGTCCCATGATTCGTCCAGGATTAGGGATTCCCGTCATGGAACAGAGGTCCAAATGTATGGCCTTGACCTGCATTGTATGTTTCGCACTGAGCGATATATGTGTTTCATCATCTACCCTTAGTTTATGTTAATAGTATATTGTATGTAGGGTGGTTAGGTACCTACCTCTATCAGGATGTCCTGCTGCATTATGATATAAGGGTAATTAATACTGAGGGAATTATTATTTGTTGTATCACTATGTGATTGGTTTGTACGTCACGTTTCCTTAGTTTTCTGTAAATAATATCATCATGAAGGGAAAAGGTATTTAAGTGACTGGGTAATTATGGTCCATTATTTTCATCCTCAGGGTTTTTTAATGAATATCTTATTACATTCATCATAGAATCCGTTTGCTAATGTTTAGGAACCGTATTAAGGTCAAAGTCCATGGGTGTCCTCGGAACTAAAGGACACGATGATTGTTTAAGGGATCTGCTACTTTATTAATCGTCCTGGAAGGTATTCAATATCTATATGTGGGAGAAATTCCTGTCTTGTTAGATATTATCTGGCTAATTTTTCCGTTAGGGTTAGAGGTTATAGTAAGCCAAGGATCGTTTGGTAATTCGCGAAAACTTGTAAAGGATAGCCTAATACGATTTCTCTAAAAGTACGAAGTGCCCATAATATTGCTTAAATTTCCTGTTTTGTTACAGAGTAACGAGTTCCCTGCGTATTTAATATACTCTAAGCATAAGCACATACCTGATATCGACCCCTAGCTATCTCTTACATAAGTACAGCGCCTAAGCCTACTGAAGAAGCATCTGTACACTTGATAAAAGTTAATGAATACTTGGGAACGCAAAAATTGGAGCTGACATTAATTAACCTTTAATAATTCAAAGCTCAGCTGTTTTTTCTGGCCTCCATACAAAATCTCGAGTTTATTATTTAGGGGTTTAGCTACTTGGGAAAAATGCTGTACCAAGATTCTATAATAAGAACCTAAACCCAAGAATTATTTTACGTTAGTAGCATTCATTAGGAATAGTGAATACTTTCATTGCTCGTATTTTACCAGATTGTGTATGGAGCACAGTGGCGGGTAATGTATAACCTAAAATTATAATTTCCTGGTTAAGAAAATGACACATAGGCAGTTAAAGTTTGAGGCCTACCTAATGTAATCTTTGGATAAGCTTCTTTATTGTTACTTATTATGAATGTACGTCTATAGAAAAATAATCAAATCGTTGAGATTAGCGATGACTACGTTATTAATAACGCCAATACGAAAATTGACCATATGCTGAAATATGGATGAAACATTACATAACCCAAATGGTCTACGAATGTATTCATAATAACCATGGGAAGTACTAAATGTTGTAATGGGTTGACTTTTATCATCTAATGCTACTTGCCAGTTTCCACTGACCAAGTTTAAGGTGGAGAATATCATAGGCTTTGATTAACCAATGTTAGACAAAACATCTTAAAGGAGGGAGGGGATATTTATCTTTAATTGTAGCATTATTTATTTGTCTGTAATCAATTACTGGCGTAAATTCACCATTATTATTGAAACCAAAAACATTGGGTTGTTAAAAGGGGAGTTAGAATTCTAAATAATGCCTTCATCCATCATTTCATTAATAATTTTCTCTACAACTTTCTGCCTACTATGAGGTATGGTAGTCTATATGCTCGAATAAATGGGTTTAGGAGATGTTAGTGTAATGGCATGCTTTATAATGTTGGTTCATCCTAAGGAGTCACCAAGTAGGGCAATCGCATTTCAATATGTAGCTAGTATGGTGATAAGATTATCACGATAAAGTGGAAAATCGCGTCCACTGACAAAATTTCTAAGTTGCTCCCTTATGTGAGTGTCACTTTATCCCTCGGTAAGAACCGATACAATATTTCCTTGTGGTATTGGTCTAACTTCCATCTGTACAGATCACATAGATATGTTCCTTTCTTTACATGAATATTGGTAGATGTTTTATTAATATCAGTGAAATTTTCACTGTTTACATTGGTTAAAGTAAATTAATCCCTGGTTATATATTATTGTACTAGTTCTATTAAGGATAGAACGGTAGTTTGTGACTGTACATGAGATGGAAGCTCTACCTTCAATTAATGGACGAAATTTGAAGTTAATATAGTATTACAATATGCAGCAATGGCCTTTATGACAATGGGGTCGTTTCCCTCATTTTCAATATGTATAGAGTTAACATTACATGGACTTATATATTGGCCTGAACAATCCTGTATTAGAATACATTAATTCCTAAAATGTATTATTCTATATTTAGGGTTAATTATTATGGTTTGTTTGATAAGGTATGATAAACCTAGTTTATAATTTCGTATTATATAAAATTCAATATGTATATGGTTAGTTCCCTTGTCTAACCGTACAGGAAGGGTTAAAGTGTCCCTAATACCTGTAATTTATTGCCTGTCATGGTTGACAATGCTATGTCACCTGTTCAATCTTGGTTTATAAATGCCGCTGGGGACCTAATTTGCATAATTTGTTAAAGGAATTATCCGATAACAAGGAAACTGCCGCGCCTGTGTCTATCATTAAGTTGGTGTTACTATGTGATACTAGGACAGGGAATTATAGTATATTAACGGTAAATGCGACGACAGGGCCTACAGTTTTATTTTCGGGACGTTTTAATATTGTGGCGGTCTCGTTTCATACATCATAATTCGATTGTGCAAGTCCCATTACATTCTGTTAAGGATCATGCATTCATCTAAGGAATGCGACTTTGATTCATGTAAATGACTGTATTTATTATTACTTTTCCCTTGATCATTTCCTTTAGTATTATGTAAGTAATAACAATCACTGGTAATATTATTATTTCCGTTACAGTGTTTGCAACGTTTTCCCTGTGATTCCCCTTGAGTAGGTGTGGCATCAAAATTAAAATTCTTCGTCCCTATGGATTGAGTAATCTGTAATTCACGATGTATGATACGAGATTCCTTCGAATTTAAAGTTAGAGACCCTGATAATGCAAGTGCTTTTGCTGGTTCACTTGTAGTTATGTTTTCTGCCTTTGTTATAATCATTCTCTGAACCCATGATAATGAATTATGTAGTTTACCATCCCCAAAAACATCAATAAGTGACTGTCTGAATGTAGCATATGACGTTAAATTCTCTGGGTCAGAAAAAGCACTTGTAGTTATCATATAGCTGGCTGGACTATCTGGTGCAATATGCTCTCTCACGAATCTGATCTTATGTAAGTCCTGCTCTATATTAGTTTGGTTAAACACATCCTCCAAATGACGCAAGAAGAGATCAATCCCATATCTTGGATTATCTCCCGTATAATACTTTAAATACTTGTGGGTGGGTAAGATTGTCATTGTATGCATAGAGGAGGTAGTGGGGCTAGAAGAAGTTGTATGAAGAGCAGAGACAGTAGGAGATTTTGGAGGAGTAGCCATTGTTGGAGAAAATACAGGTTAATATAGTATACCATATTAAGTTTTTAATGGGGGTAAGGTAGAAGCAGAAAATGTACTCGAATGTGTTGGCACCACAAACGAGGCTTAGGGAGGCAGGGAAATCTAGCTTGGAGACTAATGAATCATTATCAGGGATATTCGAAGTTAGTTATGATACCTTTGGAGTAATGGGGGAGAATACCTTTACCTTTGTTGTAATTTGGCACTTCTTTTCTTTCTTTCTGGGCTGTAACTGAGGAACCTAATCTATTCTAACATGTTCGTGGACAAGTGAAAAATAATGTAATGTAACATGTAATGTGTACCTACTTTTAGTTGACTCTAGTTGCAACGACGATGACGACGAGTTGAAGTCTAGTTGGGGTGGTGTCTGACGAGGCGACGATGTGGTGAAGAGGCGACGTCGGTGGAGAGGCGAAGCGATTATTAGTTAGCTCGCACACTAACACACTAACAGTCGTTATTGGAGTGAAGATGATGAACGTTGACTTGCCTTTACGAGAGAATTTACGTAACGAGGCGTCAGCGTGGAGGTGATGGAGGTCGTGGCGTTGTCCTGACAAGAGAATTTATGCAGGGCCGCCGATATGGTAGTGATGAAGTGATGATTGTTTGTTGTGAAGTAGATGAGGACCCCTTGTAGGTTAGTTGCAGGTATGTTGAAGCAGGTGCCTCTTGTAGGTGAAGAATTTGTGGTTTATCTCCCTCGTTAGAGGTCGTAAGATTATACCCACAGAAGAAATTACTTGAGAGGATTTACAAGTAAATTCCTTCAACTTGTCCTTGAACAATGTTAGTCACTGTACTCCCGTGAAGTCTATACCTTGCAATTTGCCTTATTGCAAAAACACCGCTGCCATCAAATGTACCAGTTCTGAAGGCTTGAACTCTGGGCAGAACCTGGTAAGTTACTTGTGTGTAATTCTTGGAGTTGTAGTTGTAGTAGTTGTTGTTGTTGTGGTTTTAGGTAACGTGGAAGACGGGGTGCTTTCTTAGGTTTGCTTAGGTGATTGACTTCACAAGTTTCTTAAGGCTTAATTTATTAATATGTGTACTTATCTATACAGGGTATTATCGTGATGTGCCTTGTCTTATATGGTATTATGTCTCTCTCTATGGAGACAGTTTATAGCCCTTAGGGAGTCAGTGTGGTATCCTAAATCCTAGTGTACCTCCTCTGCTTATATACATTTCAAGCTCAATAGTTTACAGAATGGCTAGAGTGTGACTGTGTTGCCTGTGAATGGTCAGTTTGATTCTGTACCTACTTCTCTCTTCTCGTGTGAAAGGGAAAGTGGGCCAACCCTTTCCTATCTCTCTCTCTCTCTCTCTCCTTTACTCTCTTTCCTACTCTCCTTCGAAGAGGAGGTAGGAAAGGTTAATAATGTCTTTGTATGACCTAAAGCCGCACCTGTGTGTGTGTGTGTGTGTGTCCAACCTGCCCAGGTGGCCTGTTTCTGATTTATAAACAGATTAGAAGTAGTGACCCTTTTCTAAATGGTTTTATGGTGTGTACACACCTAAAATATTGATTTTTAGCATGTTTTAGGCCTGTATTTTGAAAATATTATAGCACTGCGTAGGCATGTACAGATCGCTTCTGGGACCCCAAAATATCGAATTTTCGGGTGTTTTGAGAATGAATTTGAGATATAAACGGGTACAGAAGATGCATGCACATATCGACTTTTGGGCACCTAAAATATCGATTTTGAGCATGTTTTGGGTCTGTATCTTGAAAACATTCTAACTAGGAGTAGGTATGTACAGATCGCTTCTAGGACCCAAAAATATAGAATTTTCGGGTGTTTTGAGCCTGAATTTGAGATATAAACGGGTACAGAAGATACATGCACATATCGACTTTAGACACTTAAAATATCGATTTTTAGCATGTTTTGAGCCTATATTTTGAAAATATTCTAGCACTGAGTAGGCATATACAGATCGCTTCTGGGACCGAAAAATATCGAATTTTCGGGTGTTTTGTGGTTGAATTTGAGATATAAACGGGTGCAGAAGATGAATACACATATTGACTTTGGGCACCTAAAATATCGATTTTCAGCATGTTTTGGGCCTGTATCTGAATAGGCATGTACAGATCGCTTCTGGGACCCCAAAATATCGAATTTTCGGGTGTTTGGAGCCTGAATTTGAGATATAAACGGGTACAGAAGATGCATGGACATATCGACTTTGGACACTTAAAATATCGATTTTTAGCATGTTTTGAGCCAATATTTTGAAAATATTCTAGCACAAAGTAGATATGTACAGATCACTTCTGGGACCCCAAAATATCGAATTTTCGGGTGGTTTAAGCCTGAATTTGAGATATAAACGGGTACAGAAGATGCATGCACATATCGACTTTGGTCACTTAAAATATCGATTTTTAGCATGTTTTGAGCCTATATTTTGAAAACATTCTAGCACTGAGTAGGCATGTACAGATCGCCTCTGGGACCCAAAAATATAGAATTTTCGGGTGTTTTGAGGTTGAATTTGGGATATAAACGGGTGCAGAAGATGCATACACATATCGTCTTTTGGGCACCTAAAAGATCGATTTTCAGTATGTTTTGGGCCTGTATATTAAAAATACTCTAACACGGAGTAGGCTTGTACATATCGCTTCTAGGACCCAAAAATATAGAATTTTCGGGTGTTTTGAGCCTGAATTTGAGATAGAAACCGGTACAGAAGATACATGCACATATCGACTTTGGTCACTTGAAGTATCGATTTTCAGGATGTTTTGGCCCTATATTTTGAATGTATTCTAGCATTGTGTAAGCATGTTCAGATTGCTTCTGAGACCCAAAAATATCGAATTTTCGGGTGTTTTGAGCCTGAATTTGGGATATAAACGGGTACAGAAGATGAATGCACATATGGATTTTGGGCACATAAAATATCGGTTTTCAGCTTGTTTTGGGTCTGTATTTTGAAAATATTTTAACATTGAGTAGGCATTTACAGATTCCTTCTGGGAACAAAAAGTATCGAATTTTAAGGTGATTTAAGCCTGAATTTGTGATACAAGCGAGTGCTGATGATTCACGCACATATCGATTTTGGGCACCAAAAATTGCGATTTTCAGCAAATTTTGGGCCTGTATTTTGAAAATATTCTAACACTGAGTAGGCATGTACAAATCGCTTCAGGCACCCAAAAAAATCAAATTTTCAGGTGTTTTTAGCCTGAATTTGGGATATAAACGGGAACCGAAGATGTATGCAGATATCGACTTTGATCACCTATAATATCGATTTTAAGCATGTTTTTGGCCTGTATTTTGAAAATATTCTAGCACTGACTATGCATGTGGAGATTGCTTCTGGGATCCAAAAATATCGAATTTTCAGGTGTTTTGAGACTGAATTTGGGATATAAACGGGTACAGAAGATGCATGAACATTTCGACTTTGGGCACCTAAAATATCGATTTTTAGTATGTTTTGGTCCTATATTTTGAATTTAATCTAGCACTGGGTAAGCATGTACAGATCGCTTCTGGGACCCAAAAATTTCGAATTTTCGGGTGTTTTGAGCCTGAATTTGAGATATAAACGGGTACAGAAAATGCATGCACATATCGACTTTCTTCAAACAAAAAAACTATTTTTAGCATGTTTTAGGCCTATATTTTGTAAAATATTCTAGCACAGAGTGAGCATGTACAGACCGCTTCTGGGACCCAAAAATATTGAATTTTCGGGTGTTTTGAACCTCAATTTGGAATGTAAACGGGTACTGAAGATGCATGCACATATCGACTTTGGGCACCCAAAATATCGATTTTGAGCATGTTTTTGGCCTGTATTTTGAAAATACTCTAACACGGAGTAGGCATGTACAGATCGCTTCTGGGACACAAAAATATCGAATTTTCAGGTGTTTTGAGCTTGAATTTGAGATATAAACGGGTACCGAAAATGCATGCACATATCGACTTTGGGCACCCACAATATCGATTTTTAGCATGTTTTGGGCCAATATTTGGAAAATACTCTAACACGGAGGAGGCATGTACAGATCGCTTCTGGGACCCAAAAATATCGAATTTTCGGGTATTTTGAACCTGAATTTGATATATAATCGCGTACAGAAGATGCATGCACATATCAACTTTGGGCACCCAAAATATCGATTTTGAGCATGTTTTGGGCCTGTACTTTAAAAAAATACTCTAACACGAAGTAGGCATGTAGAGATCGCGTCTGGGACACACAAAAATCGAATTTTCGGGTGTTTTGAGCCTGAATTAGAGATATAAACGGGTACAGAAGATGCATGCACATATTGACTTGGGACACCTAAATTATCAATTTTTAGCATGTTTTGAGCTTATATTTTGAAAAAATTCTAGCACTGAGTAGGCATGTTTGTACTGTATATATCGCTTCTGGGACCCAAAAATATTGAATTTTCCCTTGTTTTGAGCCTGAATTTGAGATATAAATGGGTACAGAAGTTGCATGTACATATTGACTTTGTGCACCCAAAATATCGATTTTTATCATGTTTTGGGCCTGTATTTTTAAAACATTCTCTAACACGGAGTAGGCATGTACAGATCGTTTCTGTAGCACTGAGTTGACATGTACAGATCGGTTCTGGAACCCAAAAATATCGATTTTTCGGGTGTTTTGAGCCTGAATTTGAGATATAAACGGGTACAGAAGATGCATGCACATATCGACATTGGGCACCTAAAATATCGATTTTTAGCATGTTTTGGGCCTATATTTTGAAAATATTCTATCACTGAGTAGGCATGTACAGATTGCTTCTGGGACCCAAAAATTTTGAATTTTCGGGTGTTTTGAGCATGAATTTGGGATATAAACAGGTACAAAAGATGTATGCACATATCGACTTTGGACACGTAAAATATTGATTTTTAACATGTTTTAAGCCTATATTTTAAAACATTCTAGCACTGAGTAGACATGTACAGATCGCTTTGGGGACCCAAGAATATTGAATTTTTGGGTGTTTTAAGCCTGAATTTAAGATATAAACGGGCACTGAAGATGCAAGCACATATCGACTTTTTGCACCTAAAATATCGATTTTGAGCATGTTTTGGGTCTGTATCTTGAAAACATTCTAGCATGGAGTAGGGATGTACAGATCGCTTCTAGGACACAAAAATACCGAATTTTAGGTTGTTTTGAGCCTTAATTTGTGATATAAACGGGTACAGAAAATGCATGCACATATCGACTTTGGGCACCAAAAATATCAATTTTTAGCATGTTTTGGGCCTTAATTTTGAAAATACTCTAACACGAAGTAGTCATGTACAGATCGCTTCAGGGACCCAAAATATCGAATTTTCGGATATTTTGAGCCTTAATTTGAGATATAATCGTGTACAGAAGAAGCATGCACATATTGACTTTGGGCACCTAAAATATTGATTTTCAGCATGTTTTGGGCCTGTATTTTGAAAATGCTCTAACACGGAGTAGGCATGTACAGATCGCTTCTGGGACCCAAAAATATCGATTTTTCGGGTGTTTTGAGCCTGAATTTGAGATATAAACGGGTACAGAAGATGCAAGCACATATCGACATTGGGCACCTAAAATATCGATTTTTAGCATGTTTTGGGCCTATATTTTGAAAATATTCTATCACTGAGTAGGCATGTACAGATTGCTTCTGGGACCCAAAAATTTTGAATTTTCGGGTGTTTTGAGCATGAATTTGGGATATAAACAGGTACAAAAGATGTATGCACATATCGACTTTGGACACGTAAAATATTAATTTTTAGCATGTTTTATGCCTATATTTTAAAACATTCTAGCACTGAGTAGACATGTACAGATCGCTTCGGGGACCCAAGAATATTGAATTTTTGGGTGTTTTAAGCCTGAATTTAAGATATAAACGGGCACTGAAGATGCAAGCACATATCGACTTTTTGCACCTAAAATATCGATTTTGAGCATGTTTTGGGTCTGTATTTTGAAAACATTCTAGCATGGAGTAGGGATGTACAGATCGCTTCTGGGACACAAAAATACCGAATTTTAGGATGTTTTGAGCCTGAATTTGAGATATAAACGGGTACAGATAATGCATGCACATATCGACTTTGGGCACCAAAAATATCGATTTTTAGCATTTTTTGGGCCTTTATTTTGTAAATACTCTAACACGAAGTAGGCATGTACAGATCGCTTCAGGGACCCAAAATATCGATTTTTCGGATATTTTGAGCCCGAATTTGAGATATAATCGTGTACAGAAGAAGCATGCACATATTGACTTTGGGCACCTAAAATATTAATTTTTAGCATGTTTTCGGTCTGTATTTTGAAAATGCTCTAACACGGAGTAGGCATGTACAGATCGCTTCTGGTACCCAAAAATATCGAATTTTCGGGTGTTTTGAGCCTGATTTTGAGATATAAACGGGTACAGAAGATGCATGCACAAATCGATTTTGGGCACCTAAAATATCGATTTTCAGCATGTTTTGGGCATTTATTTTGAAAATACTCTAACACGGAGTAGGCATGTACAGATTGCTTCTGGACCCAAAAATATCGAATTTTTGGGTGTTTTGAGCCTAAATTTAAGATATAAACGGGTACAGAAGATGCATGCACATATCGACTTGGGAAACCTAAAATATATATTTTTAGCATGTTTTTAAACCTATATTTTAAAAACATTCTAACACTGAGTAGGCATGTACAGATCGCTTCTGGAACCCAAAAATATTGACTTTTCGGGTGCTTAGAGCTTGAATTTGAAATATAAACGGGTACAGAGCATGCATGCACACTTCGACTTTGGGCACCCAAAATATCGATTTTTAGCATGTTTTGGGCCAATATCTTGAAATTATTCTAGCACTGAGTAGGCATGTACAGATCGCTTCTGGGACCCAAAAATATCGAATATTCGGGTGTTTTGCGCCTGATTTTGAGATATAAACGGGTACAGAAGATGCATGCACAAATCGACTTTGGGCACCTAAAATATCGATTTTCAGCATGTTTTGGGTCTGTATCTTGAAAAAATTCTAGGAAGGAGTAGGTATGTACAGATCGCTTCTGGGACAAAAAAATATCGAATTTTCGGAGTTTTGAGCCTGAATTTGAGATATAAACGGGTACAGAAGATGCATGCACATATCGACTTTGGGCACTTAAAATATCGATTTTTTGTATGTTTTGGGCCTGTATTTTAAAAATACTCTAACACGGAGTAGACATGTACAGATCGCTTTTGGGACCCAAAAATATCGAATTTTCGGGTGTTTTGAGCCTGAATTTGAGATATAAACAGGTACAGAAATAGCATGCACATATCGACTTTGGACACCTAAAATATCGATTTTTAGTATGTTTTGGGCGTATAATTTGAAAATATTCTAGCACTGAGTAGGCATGTACAGATCGCTTCTGGGACCCCAAAATATCGAAGTTTCTGGTGTTTTGAACCTGAATTTGGGATATAAACTGGTACAGAAGATGCATGCACATATCGACTTTAGACACCTAAAATATCGATTTATAGCATGATTTGGGCCTGTATTTTAAAAACATTCTAGCACTGAGTAGGCATGCGCAGATTGCTTAAGGGACCCAAAAATATAGAATTTTCGGAGTTTTGAGCCTGAATTTGAGATATAAACGGGTACAGAAGATGCATGCACATATCGACTTTTTGCACTTAAAATATCGATTTTGAGCATGTTTTGGGTCAGTATCCTGAAAACATTCTAGCAAGGAGTAGGCATGTACATATTGCTTCTGGGACCCAAAAATATCGATTTTTTGGGTGTTTTGAACCTGAATTTGAGATATAAACGGGTACAGAAGATGCATGCACATATCGACTATGTGGAGCTAAAATATCGATTTTCAGCATGTTTTGGGCATGTATTTTGAAAATACTCTAACACGGAGTAGGCATGTACAAATCGCTTCTGGCACCCAAAAATCTCGAATTTTCGGGTGTTTAGAGCCTGAATTCTAGATATAAACGGGTACAGAAGATGAATGCACATATCGACTTTGCGCACCCAAAATATCGATTTTCAGCATGTTTTTGACATGTACTTTGAAAATACTCTAACACGAAGTAGGCATGTACAGATATCTTCTGTGACACAAAAATATCGAATTTTCGGGTGTTTAGAGCCTGAATTCTAGATATAAACGGGTACTGAAGATGCATGCACATATCGACATTGGACACTAAATAATCGATTTCTAGCATGTTTTGAGCATATATTTTGAAAACATTCTGGCACTGAGTAGGCAGGTACAGATCGCTTCTTGGGACCAAAAAATATTGAATTTTCCGTCGTTTTTAGCCTGAATTTGAGATATAAACGGGTACTGAAGATGCATGCAGATATCAACTTTGGACACCCAAAATATCGATTTTGAGCATGTTTTTGGCCTATATTTTGAAAATACTCTAACACGGAGTATGCATGTACAGATCGCTTCTGTGACCCAAAAATATCGAATTTTCGGGTGTTTTGAGCCTGAATTTGGGATATAAACGTGTACAGAAGATGCATACACATATTGACTTTGGGCACCTAAAATATCGTTTTTCAGCATGTTTTATGGCCTTTATTTTGAAAGTACTCTAACACGGAGTAGACAAGTACAGATCGCTACTGGGACCCAAAAATATCGAATTTTCGGGTGTTTTGAGCCTAAATTTGAGATATAAACGGGTACAGAACATGCATGCACATATCGACTTATGACACATAAAATATCGATTTTTAGCATGTTTTGACCCTATATTTTGAAAACATTCAAGCACTGAGTAGGCATGTACAGATCACTTCTTGGACCAAAAAATATCGAATTTTCGGGTGTTTTGAGCCTGAATTTGGGATATAAACGGGTACAAAAGATGTATGCACATATCGACTTTAGACACGTAAAATATCGATTTTTAGCATGTTTTGGGCCTATATTTTGAAAACATTCTAGCACTAAGTAGACAAGTACAGATCGCTTCGGGGACCCAAAAATATTGAATTTTTGGGTGTTTTGAGCCTGCATTTGAGATATAAGAGGGTACTGAAGATGCATGCACATATCGACTTTTTGTACCTAAAATATCGATTTTGAGCATATTTTGGGTTTGTATCTTGAAAACATTCTAGCAAAGAGTAGGCATGTACATGTCGCTTCTGGGACCCCAAAATATCGAATTTTTGGGTTTTTTGAGCCTGAATTTGAGATATAAACGGGTACAGAAGATAGATGCACACACCGACTATGTGGAGCTAAAATATCGATTTTCAGCATGTTTTGGGCATGTATTTTGAAAATACTCTAACACGGAGTAGGCATGTACAGATCGCTTCTGGGACCCAAAAATATCGAATTTTCGGGGGTTTTTGAGCCTGAATTTGAGATATAAACAGGTACAGAAGATGCATGCACATATCGAGTTTGGGCACCTAAAATACCGATTTTCAGCATGTTTTATGGCCTGTATTTTGAAAGTACTCTAACACGGAGTAGATAAGTACAGATATCTTCTGTGACCCAAAAATCTCGAATTTTCGGGTGTTTTGAGCCTGAATTTGAGATATAAACGGGTAGAGAAGATGCATGCACATATCGACTTTGGGCACCTAAAATATCGATTTTTAGTATGTTGTATGGCCTGTATTTTGAAAGTACTCTAACACGGAGTAGACAAGTACAGATCGCTTCTGGGAGCCAAAAATATCGAATTTTCGGGAGTTTTGAGCCTAAATTTCAGATATAAACGGTTAATTAACATGCATGCACATATCGACATTGGGCACCTAAAATATCGATTTTTAGCATGTATTGGGCCTATATTTTGAAAATATTCTAGCACTGAGTAGGCATGTACAGATCGCTTCTGGGACCCAAAAATATCGAATTTTCGGGTGTTTTGAGACTGAATTTGGGATATAAACTTGTACAAAAGATGTATGCACCTATCGACTTTGGACACCTAAAATGTCGATTTTTAGCATGTTTTAAGCCTATATTTTAAAAACAGTCTAGCACTGAGTAGACATGTACAGATAGCTTCTGGGACCCAAAAATATTGAATTTTTGGCTGTTTTGAGCCTGAATTTGAGATATAAACGGGTACTGAAGATGCAGGCACATATCGACTTTTTGCACCCAAAATATTGATTTTGAGCTTGTTTTGGATCTGTATCTTAAAAACATTCTAGTAAGAAGTAGGCATGTACAGATTGCTTCTGGGACTCAAAAATATCGAATTTTCGAGTGTTTTGAACCTGAATTTGGGATATAGACAGGTACAGAAGATGCATGCACATATCGACTTTTGGGCTCCTAAAATATCGATTTTCAGCATGTTTTTGGTCTGTATCTTGAAAACATTCTTAATAGGAGTAGGCATAGACATATCGTTTCTGGGACACAAAAATATCTGATTTTCGGGTGTTTTGAGCCTGAATTTGAGATATAAACGGGTACAGAAGATGCATGCACATATCGACTTTGGGCACCCAAAATATCGATTTTCAGTATGTTTTGGGCCAATATTTTGAAAATATTCTATCACTAAGTAAGCATGTACAGATAGCTTCTGGGACTCAAAAAAATTAAATTTTCGGGCGTTTTGAGGAAGAATTTGGGATATAAACGGGTACAAAAGTTGTATGCACATATTGACTTTTGACACCTAAAATATCAAATTTTAGCATGTTTTAAGCCTATATTTTGAAAACATTCTAGCACTGAGTAGATATGTACAGATCACTTCAGGCACACAAAAATATCGAATTTTTGGGTGTTTTGAGCCTGAATTTGAGATATAAACGGGTACAGAAGATGAATGCACATATCGACTTTGGGCACCCAAAATGTCGATTTTTAGCATGTTTTGGGCCTGTATTTTGAAAATACTCTAAGACTGAGTAGGCATGTACAGATCCCTTATGGGACCCAAAAATATCGAATTTTCGGGTGTTTTGAGCCTGAATTTGAGATATAAACGGGTACAGAAGATGCATTCACATATCGAATTTGACATCCAAAATATCGATTTTTAGTATGTATTGGGCGTATAATTTGAAAATATTCTAGCACTGAGTAGGCATGTACAGATCGCTTCTGGGACCCCAAAATATCGAAGTTTCTGGTGTTTTGAACCTGAATTTGGGATATAAACGGGTACACAAGATGCATGCACATATCGACTTTAGACACCTAAAATATCGATTTATAGCATGTTTTGGGCCTGTATTTTAAAAACATTGTAGCACTGAGTAGATATGTACAGATCACTTCTGGGACCTAAAAATATCGAATTTTCGAGTGTTTTGAACCTGAATTTGGGATATAGACGGGTACAGAAGATGCATACACATATTGACTTTGGGCAGCTAAAATATCGATTTTCAGCATGTTTTAGGCCTGTATTTTTAAAATACTCTAATACGGAGTATGCATGTACACATTGCTTTTGGGACCCAAAAATATCGAATATTCGGGTGTTTTGAGTCTGAATTTGAGATATAAACGGGTACAGAAGATGCATGCACATATCGACTTTGGGAACCTAAAATATCGATTTCGAGCATGTTTTGGGCCTGTATTTTGAAAAAAGTATAGCACAGTGTAGACATGCACAGATCGCTTCAGGGACACAAAAATGTCGAATTTTTGGGTGTTTTGAGCCTGAATTTGAGATATAAACAGGTACAGAAGATGCATGCACATATTGACTTTGGGCAGCTAAAATATCGATTTTCAGCATGTTTTAAACCTGTATTTTTAAAATACTCTAACACGGAGTATGCATGTACACATTGCTTTTGGGACCCAAAAATATCGAATATTCGGGTGTTCTGAGTCTGAATTTGAGATATAAACGGGTACAGAAGATGCATGCACATATCGACTTTTTGCACTTAAAATATCGATTTTGATCATGTTTTGGGTCTGTATCTTGAAAATATTCTAGCAAGGAGGAGGCATGTACAGATCGCTTCTGGGACCCAAAAATATCGAATTTTCTGGTGTTTTGAACCAGAATTAGGGATATACACGGGTACAGAAGATGCATGCACATATCGACTTTGGGCACCAAAAATATCGATTTTGAGTATGTTTTGGGCCTGAATTTTTAAAATACTCTAACACGGAGTAGACATGTACAGATCGCTTCAGGGACCCAAATATATCGAATTTTCGGGTGTTCTGAGCCTGAATTTGAGATATGAACGGGTACAGAGGATGCATGCACATATCGACTTTGGGCAACTAAAATATCGATTTTGAGCATGTTTAGGGCCTGTATTTTGAAAATACTCTAACACGGAGTAGGCATGTACAGATTGCTTCTGGGACACAAAGATATCGATTTTTTATGTGTTTTGAGCCTGAATTTGAGATATAAACGGGTACAGAAGATGCATGCACATATCGACTTTGGACACCTAAAATATCGATTTATAGCATGTTTTGGGCCTGTATTTAAAAAAAATTCTATCACTGAGTAGGCATGTGCAGATTGCTTAAGGGACCCAAAAATATCGAATTTTCGGAGTTTTGAGCCTGAATTTGAGATATAAACGGGTACAGAAGATGCATGCACATATCGACTTTTTGCACTTAAAATATCGATTTTGAGCATGTTTTGGTTTCTGTATCTTGAAAACATTCTAGCAAGGAGCAGGCATGTACAGATTGCTTCTGGGACCCCATAATATCGAATTTTCTTTTGTTTTGAACCAGAATTAGGGATATACACGGGTACAGAAGATGCATACACATATTGACTTTGGGCATATAAAATATTGATTTTCAGCATGATTTGGGCCTGTATTTTAAAAACACTCTAACACGGAGTATGCACGTACAGATCGCTTCTGGGACCCAAAAACATTGAATTTTCGGGTGTTTTGAGCCTGAATTTGAGATATGAACGGGTACAGAAGATGCATGCACATATCGACTTTGGGCGCCTAAAATATCGATTTTGAGCATGTTTTGGGGGCTGTATTTTAAAAATACTATAACACGGTGTAGACATATACAGATCGCTTCTGGGACACAAAAATATCGATTTTTTGGGTGTTTTGAGCCTGAATTTGAGATATAAACGGGTACAGAAGATGCATGCACATATCGACATTTTGCACCTAAAAGATCGATTTTGAGCATGTTTTGGGTCTGTATCATGAAAACTTTCTAGCAAGAAGTAGGCATGTACAGATTGCTTCTGGGACTCAAAAATATCGAATTTTCGAGTGTTTTGAACCTGAATTTGGGATATAGACAGGTACAGAAGATGCATACACATATTGACTTTGGGCAGCTAAAATATCGATTTACAGCATGTTTTAAGCCTGTATTTTAAAAATACTCTAACACGGAGTATGCATGTACAGATGGCTTTTGGGACCCAAAAATATCGAATATTCGGGTGTTTTGAGTCTGAATTTGAGATATAAACGGGTACAGAAGATGCATGCACATATCGACTTCGGGCACCTAAAATAACGATTTTGAGCATGTTTTGGGCCTGTATTTTGAATATACTCAAACACGGTGTAACCATGTACAGATCGCTTCTGGGACACAAAATTATCGATTTTTTGGGTGTTTTGAGCCTGAATTTGAGATATAAACGGGTACAGAAGATGCATGCACATATCGACTTTGGGCACCCAAAATATCGATTTTTAGTATGTTTTTTGGCGTATAATTTAAAAATACTCTAACACGGAGTATGCATGTACAGATGGCTTTTGGGACCCAAAAATATCGAATTTTCTGGTGTTTTGAACCTGAATTTGGGATATAAACGTGTACAGAAGATGCATGCACATATCGACTTTAGACACCTAAAATATCGATTTATAGCATGTTTTGAGCCTGTATTTTAAAAACATTCTAGCACTGAGTAGGCATGTGCAGATTGCTTAAGGGACCCAAAAATATCGAATTTTCGGAGTTTTGAGCCTGAATTTGAGATATAAACGGGTACAGAAGATGCATGCACATATCGACTTTTTGCACTTAAAATATCGATTTTGAGCATGTTTTGGGTCTGTATCTTGAAAACATTCTAGCAAGGAGTAGGCATGTACAGATCGCTTCTGGGACCCCAAAATATCGAATTTTCTGGTGTTTTGAACCAGAATTAGGGATATACACGGGTACAGAAGATGCATACACATATTGACTTTGGGCACATAAAATATCGATTTGCAGCATGATTTGGGCCTGTATTTTAAAAACACTCTAACACGGAGTATGCACGTACAGATCGTTCCTGGGACGCAAAAACATTGAATTTCGGGTGTTTTGAGCCTGAATTTGAGATATAAACGGGTACAGAAGATGCATGCACATATCGACTTTGGGCACCAAAAATATCGATTTTGAGCATGTTTTTGGTTCTGACTTTTTAAAATACTCTAACAGTGAGTAGACACGTACAGATCGCTTCTGGGACCCAAATAAATCGAATTTTCGGGTGTTCTGAGCCTGAATTTGAGATATGAACGGGTACAGAAGATGCATGCACATATCGACTTTGGGCACCTAAAATATCGATTTTGAGCATGTTTTGGGGGCTGTATTTTAAAAATACTATAACACGGTGTAGACATATACAGATCGCTTCTGGGACACAAAAATATCGATTTTTTGGGTGTTTTGAGCCTGAATTTGAGATATAAACGGGTACAGAAGATGCATGCACATATCGACATTTTGCACCTAAAATATCGATTTTGAGCATGTTTTGGTTCTGTATCATGAAAACTTTCTAGCAAGAAGTAGGCATGTACAGATTGCTTCTGGGACTCAAAAATATCGAATTTTCGAGTGTTTTGAACCTGAATTTGGGATATAGACAGGTACAGAAGATGCATACACATATTGACTTTGGGCAGCTAAAATATCGATTTACAGCATGTTTTAAGAATGTATTTTAAAAATACTCTAACACGGAGTATGCATGTACAGAAGGCTTTTGGGACCCAAAAATATCGAATATTCGGGTGTTTTGAGTCTGAATTTGAGATATAAACGGGTACAGAAGATGCATGCACATATCGACTTCGGGCACCTAAAATATCGATTTTGAGCATGTTTTGGGCCTGTATTTTGAAAATACTCAAACACGGTGTAAACATGTACAGATCGCTTCTGGGACACAAAATTATCGATTTTTTGGGTGTTTTGAGCCTGAATTTGAGATATAAACGGGTACAGAAGATGCATGCACATATCGACTTAGGGCACCCAAAATATCGATTTTTAGTATGTTTTGGGCGTATAATTTAAAAATATTCTAGCACTGAGTAGGCATGTACAGATCGCTTCTGGGACCCAAAAATATCGAATTTTAGGGTGTTTTGAGCCAGAAATTGCGATATAACCGGGTACAGAGGATGCATGCACATATCGACTTTTTGCACCTAAAATATCAATTTTGAGCATGTTTTGGGTCTGTATCTTGAAAAAATTCTAGCAAGGAGTAGGCATGTACAGATCGCTTCTGGGACCCAAAATTATAGAATTTTCGGGTGTTTTGAACCTTAATTTGGGATACAGACGGATACAGAAGATTCATGCACATATCGACTTTGGGCACCTAAAATATCGATTTTGAGCATGTTTTGGGCCTGTATTTTGAAAATACTCTAACACGGAGTAGGCATGTACAGATCGCTTCGGGGACCCAAAAATATCGAATTTTCGGGTGTTTTGAGCCTGAATTTGGGATATAAACGGGTACAGAAGATGCATGCACATTTCGACTTTTTGCACCTAAAATATCGATTTTGAGCATGTTTTGGGTCTGTATCTTGAAAACAATCTAGCAAGAAGTAGGCATGTACAGATTGCTTCTGGGACCCAAAAATATCGAATTTTCGAGTGTTTTGAACCTGAATTTGGGATATAGACGGGTACAGAAGATGCATACACATATTGACTTTGGGCAGCTAAAATATCGATTTTCAGCATGTTTTAAACCTGTATTTTTAAAATACTCTAACACGGAGTATGCATGTACACATTGCTTTTGGGACCCAAAAATATCGAATATTCGGGTGTTTTGAGTCTGAATTTGAGATATAAACGGGTACAGAAGATGCATGCACATATCGACTTTGGGCACCCAAAATATCGATTTTGAGCATGTTTTTGGCCTGTATTATTAAAATACTCTAACTCTGAGTAGACACGTACAGATCGCTTCTGGAACCCAAATAAATCGAATTTTAGGGTGTTCTGAGCCTGAATTTGAGATATGAACGGATACTGAAGATGCACGCACATATCGACTTTGGGAACCTAAAATATCGATTTCGAGCATGTTTTGGGCCTGTATTTTGAAAAAAGTATAGCACAGTGTAGACATGCACAGATCGCTTCAGGGACACAAAAATATCGATTTTTTGGGTGTTTTGAGCCTGAATTTGAGATATAAACAGGTACAGAAGATGCATGCACATATCGACTTTGGCAACCAAAATATCGATTTTTAGTATGTTTTGGCCGTATAATTTGAAAATATTCTAGCACTGAGTAGGCATGTACAGATCGCTTCTGGGACAAAAAAATATCGAATTTTCGGGGGTTTTGAGCCAGAATTTGGGATATAACCGGGTACAGAGGATGCATGCACATATCGACTTTTTGCACCTAAAATATCGATTTTAAGCATGTTTTGGGTCTGTATCTTGAAAACATTCTAGCAAGGAGTAGGCATGTACAGGTCGCTTCTGGGACCCAAAAATACCGAATTTTCTGGTGTTTTGAACCTGAATTTGGGATATAGACGTGTACAGAAGATGCATACACATATTGACTTTGGGCACCTAAAATATAGATTTTCAGCATGTTTTGGGCCTGTATTTTGAAAATACATTAACACGGAGTAGGCATGTACAGATAACTTCTGGGACGCAAAAATATCGACTCTTCGGGTGTTTTGAACCTGAATTTGGGATATAGACAGGTACAGAAGATGCATACACATATTGACTTTGGGCAGCTAAAATATCGATTTACAGCATGTTTTAAGCCTGTATTTTAAAAATACTCTAACACGGAGTATGCATGTACAGATGGCTTTTGGGACCCAAAATTATCGAATATTCGGGTGTTTTGAGTCTGAATTTGAGACATAAACGGGTACAGAAGATGCATGCACATATCGACTTTGGGCAACCAAAATATCGATTTTGAGCATGTTTTTGGCCTGTATTTTTAAAATACTCTAACACTGAGTAGACACATACAGATCGCTTCTGGAACCCAAATAAATCGAATTTTAGGGTGTTTTGAGCCAGAATTTGGGATATAACCGGGTACAGAGGATGCATGCACATATCGACTTTTTGCACCTAAAATATCGATTTTAAGCATGTTTTGGGTCTGTATCTTGAAAACATTCTAGCAAGGAGTAGGCATGAACAGGTCGCTTCTAGGACACAAAAATACCTAATTTTCTGGTGTTTTGAACCTGAATTTGGGATATAGACGTGTACAGAAGATGCATACACATATTGACTTTGGGCACCTAAAATATAGATTTTCAGCATGTTTTGGGCCTGTATTTTGAAAATACATTAACACGGAGTAGGCATGTACAGATCACTTCTGGGACGCAAAAATATCGACTCTTCGGGTGTTTTGAGCCTGAATTTGAGATATAAACGGGTACAGAAGATGCATGCACATATCGACTTTGGGCACCTAAAATATCGATTTTGAGCATGTTTTGGGCCTGTATTTTGAAAATACTATAACACGGTGTAGACATGTACAGATCGCTTCTGGGACACAAAAATATCGATTTTTTGGGTGTTTTGAGCCTGAATTTGAGATATAAACGGTACGGAAGATGCATGCACAAATCGACTTTTCACACCTAAAATATCGATTTTGAGCATGTTTTAAGCCTGTATTTTAAAAACATTCTAGCACTGAGTAGGCATGTGCAGATCGCTTAAGGGACCCAAAATTATCGAATTTTCTGGTATTTTGAACCAGAATTAGGGATATACACGGGTACAGAAGATGCATACACATATTGACTTTGGGCACATAAAATATCGATTTTCAGCATGTTTTGGGCCTGTATTTTAAAAACACTCTAACACGGAGTACGCACGTACAGATCGCTTCTGGGACCCAAATAAATCGAATTTTCGGGTGTTCTGAGCCAGAATTTGAGATATGAACGGGTACAGAAGATGCATGCACATATCGACTTTGGGCACCTAAAATATCGATTTTGAGCATGTTTTGGGCCTGTATTTTGAAAATACTATAACACGGTGTAGACATGTACAGATCGCTTCTGGGACACAAAAATATCGATTTTTTGGGTGTTTTGAGCCTGAATTTGAGATATAAACGGGTACATAAGATGCATGCACATATCGACTTTGGGCACCTAAAATATCGATTTTGAGCATGTTTTGGGCCTGTATTTTGAAAATACTATAACACGGTGTAGACATGTACAGATCGCTTCTGGGACACAAAAATATCGATTTTTTGGGTGTTTTGAGCCTGAATTTGAGATATAAACGGGTACATAAGATGCATGCACATATCGACTTTTTGCACCTAAAATATCGATTTTGAGCATGTTTTGGGTCTGTATCATGAAAATTTTCTAGCAAGAAGTAGGCATGTACAGATTGCTTCTGGGACTCAAAAATATCGAATTTTCGAGTGTTTTGAACCTGAATTTGGGATATAGACAGGTACAGAAGATGCTTACACATATTGACTTTGGGCAGCTAAAATATCGATTTACAGAATGTTTTAAGCCTGTATTTTAAAAATACTCTAACACGGAGTATGCATGTACAGATGGCTTTTGGGACCCAAAAATATCGAATATTCAGGTTTTTTGAGTCTGAATTTGAGATATAAACGGGTACAGAAGATGCATGCACATATCGACTTTGGGCAACCAAAATATCGATTTTTAGTATGTTTTGGGCGTATAATTTAAAAATATTCTAGCACTGAGTAGGCATGTACAGATCGCTTCTGGGACCCAAAAATATCGAATTTTCGGGTGTTTTGAGCCAGAAATTGCGATATAACCGGGTACAGTGGATGCATGCACATATCGACTTTTTGCACCTAAAATATCGATTTTGAGCATTTTTTGGTTCTGTATCTTGAAAAAATTCTAGCAAGGAGTAGGCATGTACAGATCGCTTCTGGGACCCAAAATTATCGAATTTTCAGGTGTTTTGAACCTGAATTTGGGATACAGACGGATACAGAAGATTCATGCACATATCGACTTTGGGCACCTAAAATATCGATTTTGAGCATGTTTTGGGCCTGTATTTTGAAAATACTCTAACACGGAGTAGGCATGTACAGATCGCTTCGGGGACCCAAAAATATCGAATTTTCGGGTGTTTTGAGCCTGAATTTGAGATATAAACAGGTAGAGAAGATGCATGCACATTTCGACTTTTTGCACCTAAAATATCGATTTTGAGCATGTTTTGGGTCTGTATCTTGAAAACATTCTAGCAAGGAGTAGGCATGTACAGATTGCTTAAGGGACCCAAATATATCGAATTTTCGGAGTTTTGAGCATGAATTTGAGATATAAACGTTACGGAAGATGCATGCACAAATCGACTTTTCACACCTAAAATATCGATTTTGAGCATGTTTTAAGCCTGTATTTTAAAAACATTCTAGCACTGAGTAGGCATGTGCAGATCGCTTAAGGAACCCAAAAATATCGAATTTTCTGGTATTTTGAACCAGAATTAGGGATATACACGGGTACAGAAGATGCATACACATTTTGACTTTGGGCACATAAAATATCGATTTTGAGCATGTTTCGGGCCTTTTTTTTCAAAACACTTTAACATGGAGTGTGCACGTACAGATCGCATCTGGGACCCAAAAATATTGAATTTTCGAGTGTTTTAAGCCTGAATTTGAGATATAAACGGGTACAGAAGATGCATGCACATATCGACTTTGGGCACCCAAAATATCGATTTTGAGCATGTTTTGAGCCTGAATTTTTAAAATACTCTAACACGGAGTAGACATGTACAGATCGCTTCTGGGACCCAAAAAAATCGAATTTTCTGGTGTTCTGAGCCAGAATTTGAGATATGAACGGGTACAGAAGATGCATGCACATATCGACTTTGGGCACCTAAAATATCGATTTTGAGCATGTTTTTGGCCCGTATTTTTAAAATACTCTAACACTGAGTAGACACGTACAGATCGCTTCTGGAACCCAAATAAATCGAATTTTAGTGTGTTCTGAGCCTGAATTTGAGATATAAACGGGTACTGAAGATGCATGCACATATCGACTTTGGGAACCTAAAATATCGATTTCGAGCATGTTTTGGGCCTGTATTTTGAAAAAACTATAGCACTGAGTAGGCATGTACAGATCGCTTTTGGGACAAAAAAATATCGAATTTTAGGGGGTTTTGAGCCAGAATTTGGGATATAACCGGGTACAGAGGATGCATGCACATATCGACTTTTTGCACCTAAAATATCGATTTTAAGCATGTTTTGGGTCTGTATCTTGAAAACATTCTAGCAAGGAGTAGGCATGTACAGGTCGCTTCTGGGACCCAAAAATACCGAATTTTCTGGTGTTTTGAACCTGAATATGGGATATAGACGTGTACAGAAGATGCATACACATATTGACTTTGGGCACCTAAAATATTGATTTTGAGCATGTTTTGGGCCTGTATTTTGAAAATACTCTAAAACGGAGTATGCATGTACAGATCGCTTTTGGGACACAAAAATATCGTTTTTTTGGGTGTTTTGAGCCTGAATTTGAGATATAAACGGTACGGAAGATGCATGCACAAATCGACTTTTCACACCTAAAATATCGATTTTGAGTATGTTTTAAGCCTGAATTTTAAAAACATTCTAGCACTGAGTAGGCATGTGCAGATCGCTTAAGGGACCCAAAAATATCGAATTTTCTGGTGTTTTGAACCAGAATTAGGGATATACACGGGTACAGAAGATGCATACACATATTGACTTTGTGCACATAAAATATCGATTTTCAGCATGTTTTGGGCCTGTATTTTAAAAACACTCTAACACGGAGTACGCACGTACAGATCGCTTCTGGGACGCAAAAATATCGACTCTTCGGGTGTTTTGAGCCTGAATTTGAGATATAAACGGGTACAGAAGATGCATGCACATATCGACTTTTCACACCTAAAATATCGATTTTGAGCATGTTTTGGGCCTGTATTTTGAAAATACTCTAACACGGAGTATGCATGTACAGATCGCTTCTGGGACACAAAAATATCGATTTTTTGGGTGATTTGAGCCTGAATTTGAGATATAAACGGTACGGAAGATGCATGCACAAATCGACTTTTCACACCTAAAATATCGATTTTGAGCATGTTTTAAGCCTGTATTTTAAAAACATTCTAGCACTGAGTAGGCATGTGCAGATCGCTTAATGGACCCAAAATTATCGAATTTTCTGGTATTTTGAACCAGAATTAGGGATATACACGGGTACAGAAGATGCATACACATATTGACTTTGGGCACATAAAATATCGATTTTCAACATGTTTTGGGCCTGTATATTAAAAACACTCTAACACGGAGTACGCACGTACAGATCGCTTCTGGGACCCAAATAAATCGAATTTACGGGTGTTCTGAGCCAGAATTTGAGATATGAACGGGTACAGAAGATGCATGCACATATCGACTTCGGGCACCTAAAATATCGATTTTGATCATGTTTTGGTCCTGTATTTTGAAAATACTCAAACACGGTGTAGACATGTACGGATCGCTTCTGGGACACAAAAATATCGAATTTTCGGGTGTTCTGAGCCAGATATTGGGATATAACCGGGTACAGAGGATGCATGCACATATCGACTTTTTGCACCTAAAATATCGATTTTGAGCATGTTTTGGGTCTGTTTCTTGAACTTTTTTTAGCAAGTAGTAGGCATGTACAGATCGCTTCTGGGACCCAAATATATATTGAATTTTCGGGTGTTTTGAGCCTGAATTTGAGATATAAACGGATACAGAAGATGCATGCACATATCGACTTTGGGAAACCTAAAATATCGATTTTGAGCATGTTTTGGGCCTGTATTTTGAAAATACTCTAACACGGAGTAGGCATGTACAGATCGCTTCTGGGACACAAAAATATCGATTTTTTGGGTGTTTTGAGCCTGAATTTGAGATATAAACGGGTTCAGAAGATGCATGCACATATCGACTTTGGACACCTAAAATATCGATTTATAGCATGTTTTGAGCCTGTATTTTAAAAATATTCTAGCACTGAGTAGGCATGTGCAGATTGCTTAAGGGACCCAAAAATATCGAATTTTCGGGGTTTTGAGCCAGAATTTGGAATATATCCGGGTACAGAGGATGCATGCACATATCGACTTTTTGCACCTAAAATATTGATTTTGAGCATGTTTTGGGTCTGTATCTTGAAAACATTCTAGCAAGGAGTAGGCATGTACAGATCGCTTCTGGGACCCAAGAAAATCGAATTTTCTGGTGTTTTGAACCTGAATTAGGGATATACACGTGTACAGAAGATGCATACACATTTTGACTTTGGGCACATAAAATATCGATTTTGAGCATGTTTCGGGCCTTTTTTTTAAAAACACTCTAACATGGAGTGTGCACGTACAGATCGCATCTGGGACCCAAAAATATTGAATTTTCGGGTGTTTTAAGCCTGAATTTGAGATATAAACGGGAAAAGAAGATGCAGACACATATCGACTTTGGGCACCTAAAATATCGATTTTGAGCATGTTTTGGGCCTGTATTTTGAAAATACTCTAACACGGAGTAGGCATGTACAGATCGCTTCTGGGACACAAAAATATCGATTTTTTGGGTGTTTTGAGCCTGAATTTGAGATATAAACGGGTTCAGAAGATGCATGCACATATCGACTTTGGACACCTAAAATATTGATTTTGAGCATGTTTTGGGCCTGTATTTTGAAAATACTCTAACACGGAGTATGCATGTACAGATCGCTTTTGGGACACAAAAATATCGTTTTTTTGGGTGTTTTGAGCCTGAATTTGAGATATAAACGGTACGGAAGATGCATGCACAAATCGACTTTACACACCTAAAATATCGATTTTGAGCATGTTTTCAGCCTGTATTTTAAAAACATTCTAGCACTGAGTAGGCATATGCAGATCGCTTAAGGGACCCAAAAATATCGAATTTTCTGGTGTTTTGAACCAGAATTAGGGATATACACGGGTACAGAAGATGCATACACATATTGACTTTGTGCACATAAAATATCGATTTTCAGCATGTTTTGGGCCTGTATTTTAAAAACACTCTAACACGGAGTACGCACGTACAGATCGCTTCTGGGACGCAAAAATATCGACTCTTCGAGTGTTTTGAGCCTGAATTTGAGATATAAACGGGTACAGAAGATGCATGCACATATCGACTTTGGGCACCTAAAATATCGATTTTGAGCATGTTTTGGGCCTGTATTTTGAAAATACTCTAACACGGAGTATGCATGTACAGATCGCTTCTGGGACACAAAAATATCGATTTTTTGGGTGATTTGAGCCTGAATTTGAGATATAAACGTTACGGAAGATGCATGCACAAATCGACTGTTCACACCTAAAATATCGATTTTGAGCATGTTTTAAGCCTGTATTTTAAAAACATTCTAGCAATGAGTAGGCATGTGCAGATCGCTTAATGGACCCAAAATTATCGAATTTTCTGGTATTTTGAACCAGAATTAGGGATATACACGGGTACAGAAGATGCATACACATATTGACTTTGTGCACATAAAATATCGATTTTCAGCATGTTTTGGGCCTGTATTTTAAAAACACTCTAACACGGAGTACGCACGTACAGATCGCTTCTGGGACCCAAATAAATCGAATTTTCGGGTGTTCTGAGCCAGAATTTGAGATATGAACGGGTACAGAAGATGCATGCACATATCGACTTTGGGCACCTAAAATATCGATTTTGAGCAAGTTTTGGGCCTGTATTTTGAAAATACTATAACACGGTGTAGACATGTACAGATCGCTTCTGGGACACAAAAATATCGATTTTTTGGGTGTTTTGAGCCTGAATTTGAGATATAAACGGGTACAGAAGATGCATGCACATATCGACTTTTTGCACCTAAAATATCGATTTTGAGCATGTTTTGGGTCTGTATCATGAAAACTTTCTAGCAAGAAGTAGGCATGTACAGATTGCTTCTGGGACTCAAAAATATGGAATTTTCGAGTGTTTTGAACCTGAATTTGGGATATAGACGGGTACAGAAGATGCATACACATATTGACTTTGGGAAAACTAAAATATCGATTTTGAGCATGTTTTGGGCCTGTATTTTGAAAATACTCTAACACGGAGTAGGCATGTACAGATCGCTTCTGGGACACAAAAATATCGATTTTTTAGGTGTTTTGAGCCTGAATTTGAGATATAAACGGGTTCAGAAGATGCATGCACATATCGACTTTGGACACCTAAAATATCGATTTAAAGCATGTTTTGAGCCTGTATTTTAAAAATATTCTAGCACTGAGTAGGCATGTGCAGATTGCTTAAGGGACCCAAAAATATCGAATTTTCGGGGTTTTGAGCCAGAATTTGGAATATATCCGGGTACAGAGGATGCATGCACATATCGACTTTTTGCACCTAAAATATTGATTTTGAGCATGTTTTGGGTCTGTATCTTGAAAACATTCTAGCAAGGAGTAAGCATGTACAGATCGCTTCTGGGACCCAAGAAAATCGAATTTTCTGGTGTTTTGAACCTGAATTAGGGATATACACGTGTACAGAAGATGCATACACATTTTGACTTTGGGCACATAAAATATCGATTTTGAGCATGTTTCGGGCCTTTTTTTTAAAAACACTCTAACATGGAGTGTGCACGTACAGATCGCATCTGGGACCCAAAAATATTGAATTTTCGGGTGTTTTAAGCCTGAATTTGAGATATAAACGGGTACAGAAGATGCATACACATATCGACTTTGGGCACCTAAAATATCGATTTTGAGCATGTTTTGGGCCTGTATTTTGAAAATACTCTAACACGGAGTAGGCATGTACAGATCGCTTCTGGGACACAAAAATATCGATTTTTTGGGTGTTTTGAGCCTGAATTTGAGATATAAACGGGTTCAGAAGATGCATGCACATATCGACTTTGGACACCTAAAATATCGATTTATAGCATGTTTTGAGCCTGTATTTTAAAAACATTCTAGTACTGAGTAGGCATGTGCAGATTGCTTAAGGGACCCAAATATATCGAATTTTCGGAGTTTTGAGCCTGAATTTGAGATATAAACGGGTACAGAAGATGCATGCACATATCGACTTTTTGCACATAAAATATCGATTTTGATCATGTTTTGGGTCTGTATCTTGAAAATATTCTAGCAAGGAGTAGGCATGTACAGATCGCTTCTGGGACCCAAAAAAATCGAATTTTCTGGTGTTTTGAACCTGAATTAGGGATATACACGTGTACAGAAGATGCATACACATTTTGACTTTGAGCACATAAAATATCGATTTTGAGCATGTTTCGGGCCTTTTTTTTAAAAACACTCTAACACGGAGTGTGCACGTACAGATCGCATCTGGGACCCAAAAATATTGAATTTTCGGGTGTTTTAAGCCTGAATTTGAGATATAAACGGGTACAGAAGATGCAGACACATATCGACTTTGGGAACCTAAAATATAGATTTTGAGCATGTTTTGGGCCTGTATTTTGAAAATACTCTAACACGGAGTAGGCATGTACAGATCGCTTCTGGGACACAACAATATCGAATTTTTGGGTGTTTTGAGCCTGAATTTGAGATATAAACGGGTTCAGAAGATGCATGCACATATCGACTTTGGACACCTAAAATATCGATTTATAGCATGTTTTTGAGCCTGTATTTTAAAAACATTCTAGTACTGAGTAGGCATGTGCAGATCGCTTAAGGGACCCAAAAATATCGAATTTTCTGGTGTTTTGAACCGGAATTAGGGATATACACGGGTACAGAAGATGCATACACATATTGACTTTGGGCACATAAAATATCGATTTTCAGCATGTTTTGAGCTTGTATTTTAAAAACACTCTAACACGGAGTACGCACGTACAGATCGCTTCTGGGACCCAAAAATATCGAATTTTTGGGTGTTTTGAGCCTGAATTTGTGATATAAACGGGTACAGAAGATGCATGCACATATCGACTTTTGGCACCCAAAATATCGATTTTGAGCATGTTTTGAGCATGAATTTTTAAAATACTCTAACACTGAGTAGACATGTACAGATCGCTTCTGGGACCCAAATAAATCGAATTTTCGTGTGTTCTAAGCCAGAATTTGAGATATGAACGGGTACAGAAGATGCATGCACATATCGACTTTGGGCACCTAAAATATAGATTTTCAGCATGTTTTGGGCCTGTATTTTGAAAATACTATAACACTTTGTAGACATGTACAGATCGCTTCTGGGACACAAAAATATCGATTGTTTGGGTGTTTTGAGCCTGAATTTGAGATATAAACGGGTACAGAAGATGCATGCACATATCGACTTTTTGCACCTAAAATATCGATTTTGAGCATGTTTTGGGTCTGTATCTTGAAAACTTTCTAGCAAGAAGTAGGCATGTACAGATTGCTTCTAGGACTTAAAAATATCGAATTTACGAGTGTTTTGAACCTGAATTTGGGATATAGACGGGTACAGAAGATGCATACACATATTGACTTTGGGCAGCTAATATATAGATTTACAGCATGTTTTAAGCCTGTATTTTAAAATTACTCTAACACGGAGTATGCATGTACAGATGGCTTTTGGGACCCAAATAAATCGAATTTTCGGTTGTTCTGAGCCTGAATTTGAGATATGAACGGGTACAGAAGATGCATGCACATATCGACTTCGGGCACCTAAAATATCGATTTTGAGAATGTTTTGGTCCTGTATTTTGAAAATACTCAAACACGGTGTAGACATGTACGGATCGCTTCTGGGACACAAAAATATCGAATTTTCGGGTGTTCTGAGCCAGATATTGGGATATAACCGGGTACAGAGGATGCATGCACATATCGACCTTTTGCACCTAAAATATCGATTTTGAGCATGTTTTGGGCCTGTATTTTGAAAATACTCTAACACGGAGTAGGCATGTACAGATCGCTTCTGGGACACAAAAATATCGATTTTTTGGGTGTTTTGAGCCTGAATTTGAGATATAAACGGGTTCAGAAGATGCATGCACATATCGACTTTGGACACCTAAAATATCGATTTATAGCATGTTTTGAGCCTGTATTTTAAAAACATTCTAGTACTGAGTAGGCATGTGCAGATTGCTTAAGGGACCCAAATATATCGAATTTTCGGAGTTTTGAGCCTGAATTTGAGATATAAACGGGTACAGAAGATGCATGCACATATCGACTTTTTGCACTTAAAATATCGATTTTGATCATGTTTTGGGTCTGTATCTAGAAAATATTCTAGCAAGGAGTAGGCATGTACAGATCGCTTCTGGGACCCAAAAAAATCGAATTTTCTGGTGTTTTGAACCTGAATTAGGGATATACACGTGTACAGAAGATGCATACACATTTTGACTTTGGGCACATAAAATATCGATTTTGAGCATGTTTCGGGCCTTTTTTTTAAAAACACTCTAACACGGAGTGTGCACGTATAGATCGCATCTGGGACCCAAAAATATTGAATTTTCGGGTGTTTTAAGCCTGAATTTGAGATATAAACGGGTACAGAAGATGCAGACACATTTCGACTTTGGGCACCTAAAATATCGATTTTGAGCATGTTTTGGGCCTGAATTTTGAAAATACTATAACACGGTGTAGACATGTACAGATCGCTTTTGGGACCCAAATAAATCGAATTTTCGGTTGTTCTGAGCCTGAATTTGGGATATGAACAGGTACAGAAGATGCATGCACATATCGACTTCGGGCACCTAAAATATCGATTTTGAGCATGTTTTGGGCCTGAATTTTAAAAACACTCTAACACGGAGTACGCACGTACAGATCGCTTCTGGGACACAAAAATATCGAATTTTTGGGTGTTTTGAGCCTGAATTTGAGATATAAACGGGTTCAGAAGATGCATGCACATATCGACTTTGGACACCTAAAATATCGATTTATAGCATGTTTTGAGCCTGTATTTTAAAAACATTCTAGTACTGAGTAGGCATGTGCAGATTGCTTAAGGGACCCAAAAATATCGAATTTTCGGAGTTTTGAGCCTGAATTTGAGATATAAACTGATACAGAAGATGCATGCACATATCGACTTTGGGCACCAAAAATATCGATTTTGACCATATTTTGGGCCTGAATTTTTAAAATACTCTAACACTGAGTAGACACGTACAGATCGCTTCTAAGACCCAAATAAATCGAATTTTCGGGTGTTCTGAGCCGGAATTTGAGATATGAACGGGTACAGAAGATGCATGCACATATCGACTTTGGGCACATAAAATATCGATTTTGAGCATGTTTTGAGTCTGTATTTTGAAAATACTATAACAAGATGTAGACATGTACAGATTGCTTCTGGGACACAAAAATATCGATTTTTTGGGTGTTTTGAGCCTGAATTTGAGACATAATCTGGTACAGAAGATGCATGCACATATCGACTTTTTGCACCTAAAATATCGATTTTGAGCATGTTTTGGGTCTGTATCATGAAAACTTTCTAGCAAGAAGTAGGCATGTACAGATTGCTTCTGGGACTCAAAAATATCGAATATTCGAGTGTTTTGAACCAGAATTTGGGATATAGACGGGTACAGAAGATGCATACACATATTGACTTTGGGCAGCTAAAATATCGATTTGCAGCATGTTTTAGGACTGTATTTTGAAAATACTCTAAAACGGAGTATGCATATACAGATGGCTTTTGGGACCCAAAAATATCGAATATTCGGGTGTTTTGAGTCTGAATTTGAGATTTAAACGGGTACAGAAGATGCATGCACATATCGACTTTGGGCACCCAAAATATCGATTTTGAGCATGTTTTCAGCCTGTATTTTTAAAATACTCTAACACGGAGTAGACACGAACAGATCGCTTCTGGGACCCAAATAAATCGAATTTTCGGTTGTTCTGATCCTGAATTTGAGATATGAACAGGTACAGAAGATACATACACATATCGACTTCGGGCATCTAAAATATCGATTTTGAGCATGTTTTGGGCCTGTATTTTGAAAATACTCTAACACGGTGTAGACATGTACAGATCGCTTTTGGGACCCAAATAAATCGAATTTTCGTTTGTTCTGAGCCTGAATTTGGGATATGAACAGGTACAGAAGATGCATGCACATATCGACTTCGGTCACATAAAATATCGATTTTGAGCATGTTTTGGTCCTGTATTTTGAAAATACTCAAACACGGTGTAGACATGTACGGATCGCTTCTGGGACACAAAAATATCGAATTTTCGGGTGTTCTGAGCCAGATATTGGGATATAACCGGGTACAGAGGATGCATGCACATATCGACTTTTTGCACCTAAAATATCGATTTTGAGCATGTTTTGGGTCTGTTTCTTGAACTTTTTTTAGCAAGGAGTAGGCATGTACAGATCGCTTCTGGGACCCAAATATATATTGAATTTTCGGGTGTTTTGAGCCTGAATTTGAGATATAAACGGATACAGAAGATGCATGCACATATCGACTTTTGGAAACCTAAAATATCGATTTTGAGCATGTTTTAGGCCTGTATTTTGAAAATACTCTAACACGGAGTACGCATGTACAGATCACTTCTGGGACACAAAAATATCGATTTTTTGGGTGTTTTGAGCCTGAATTTGAGATATAAACGGGTTCAGAAGATGCATGCACATATCGACTTTGGACACCTAAAATATCGATTTATAGCATGTTTTGAGCCTGTATTTTAAAAATATTCTAGCACTGAGTAGGCATGTGCAGATTGCTTAAGGGACCCAAAAATATCGAATTTTCGGGGTTTTGAGCTAGAATTTGGAATATATCCTTGTACAGAGGATGCATGCACATATCGACTTTTTGCACCTAAAATATTGATTTTGAGCATGTTTTGGGTCTGTATCTTGAAAACATTCTAGCAAGGAGTAGGCATGTACAGATCGCTTCTGGGACCCAAGAAAATCGAATTTTCTGGTGTTTTGAACCTGAATTAGGGATATACACGTGTACAGAAGATGCATACACATTTTGACTTTGGGCACATAAAATATCGATTTTGAGCATGTTTCGGGCCTTTTTTTTAAAAACACTCTAACATGGAGTGTGCACGTACAGATCGCATCTGGGACCCAAAAATATTGAATTTTCGGGTGTTTTAAGCCTGAATTTGAGATATAAACGGGTACAGAAGATGCAGACACATATCGACTTTGGGCACCTAAAATATCGATTTTGAGCATGTTTTTGGCCTGTATTTTGAAAATACTCTAACACGGTGTAGACATGTACAGATCGCTTCTGGGACTTAAAAATATCGATTTTTTGGGTGTTTTGAGCCTGAATTTGAGATTTAAACGGGTACAGAAGATGCATGCACATATCGACTTTGGGACCCAAAATATCGATTTTTAGTATGTTTTGGGCGTATAATTTGAAAATATTGTAGCACTGAGTAGGCATGTACAGATTGCTTAAGGGACCCAAATATATCGAATTTTCGGAGTTTTGAGCCTGAATTTGAGATATAAACGGGTACAGAGGATGCATGCACATATCGACTTTTTGCACCTAAAATATCGATTTTGAGCATGTTTTGGGTCTGTATATTGAAAACATTCTAGCAAGGAGTAGGCATGTACAGATCGCTTCTGGGGCCCAAAAATATCGAATTTTCGGGTGTTTTGAGCTTGAATTTGTGAAATAAACGGGTACAGAAGATGCATGCACATATCGACTTTTTGCACTTAAAATATCGATTTTGAGCATGTTTAGGGATTTGTATCTTGAAAATACTCAAACACGGTGTAGACATGTACAGATCGCTTCTGGGACACAAAAATATCGATTTTTTGGGTGTTTTCAGCCTGAATTTGAGATATAAACGGGTACAGAAGATGCATGCACATATCGACTTTGGCATCCAAAATATCGATTTTTAGTATGTTTTGGGCGTATAATTTGAAAATATTCTAGCACTGAGTAGGCATGTACAGATCGCTTCTGGGACCCAAATAAATCGAATTTTCGGGTGTTTTGAGCATTAATTTGAGATATGAACGGGTACAGAAGATGCATGCACATATTGACTTTGGGCACCTAAAATATCGATTTTAAGCATGTTTTGGGCCTGTATTTTGAAAATACTCTAACATGGTGTAGACATGTACAGATCGCTTCTGGGACACAAAAATATCGATTTTTTGGGGTGTTTTGAGCCTGAATTTGAGATTTAAACGGGTACAGAAGATGCATGCACATATCGACTTTGTCACCCAAAATATCGATTTTTAGTATGTTTTGGGCGTATAATTTGAAAATATTCTAGCACTGAGTAGGCATGTACAGATCGCTTCTGGGACCCAAAAAAATCGAATTTTCTGGTGTTATGAACCAGAATTAGGGATTAGGGATTAGGGGTACAGAAGATGCATACACATTCTGACTTTGGGCACATAAAATATCGATTTTGAGCATGTTTTGGGCCTGTATTTTACAAACACTCTAACACGGAGTATGCACGTACAGATCGCTTCTGGAACCCGAAAACATTGAATTTTCGGATGTTTTAAGCCTGAATTTGAGATATCAACGGGTACAGAAGATGCATGCACATATCGACTTTTTGCACTTAAAATATCGATTTTGAGCATGTTTTGGGTCTGTATCTTGAAAATACTCAAACACGGTGTAGGCATGTACAGATTGCTCCTGGGACCCAAAAATATCGAATTTTCGGATGTTTTGAACCTGAATTTGGGATATAGACGGATGCAGAAGATGCATGCACATATCGACTTTGGGCACCTAAAATATGGATTTTGATCATGTTTTGGACCTGTATTTTGAAAATGCTCTAACACGGAGTAGGCATGTACAGATCGCTTTTGGGACCCAAAAATATCGAATTTTCGGGTGTTTTGAGCCTGAATTTGAGATATAAACGGGTACAGAAGACGCATGCATGAACATATCGACTTTTTGCACCTAAAATATCGATTTTGAGCATATTTTGGGTCTGTATCTTAAAAACATTCTATCAAGAAGTAGGCATGTACAGATTGCTTCTGGGACCCAAAAATATCGAATTTTCGAATGTTTTGAACCTCAATTTGGGATATAGACGGGTACAGAAGATGCATACACATATTGACTTTTTGCACCCAAAATATAGATTTTCAGCATGTTTTAAGCCTGTATTTTGAAAATACTTTAACACGGAGAAGGCATGTACAGATCGCTTCTGGGACCCAAAAATATCGAATTTTCGGGTGTTTTGAGCCTGAATTTGATATATAAACGGGTACAGAAGATGCATGCACATATCGACTTTGGGCACCTAAAATATCGATTTTGAGCATGTTTTGGGCCTGTATTTTGAAAATACTCAAACACGGTGTAGACATGTACAGATCGCTTCTGGGACACAAAAATATCGATTTTTTGGGTGTTTTGAGCCTGAATTTGAGATATAAATGGGTACAGAAGATGCATGCACATATCGACTTTGGGACCCAAAATATCGATTTTTAGTATGTTTTGGGCGTATAATTAGAAAATATTCTAGCACTGAGTAGGCATGTACAGATCGCTTCTGGGACCCAAAAATATATAATTTTCGGGGGTTTTGAGCCAGAATTTGGGATATAACCGGGTACAGAGGATGCATGCACATATCGACTTTTTGCACTTAAAATATCGATTTTGAGCATGTTTTGGGTCTGTATCTTGAAAACATTCTGGCAAGGAGTAAGCATGTACAGATCGCTTCTGGGACCCAAAAATACCGAATTTTCTGGTGTTTTGAACCTGAATTTGATATATAGACGGGCACAGAAGATGCATACACATATTGACTTTGGGCACATAAAATATCGGTTTTGAGCATGTTTTGGGCCTGTATTTTGAAAAAATTCTAGCAAGTAGTAGGCATGTACAGATTGCTCCTGGGACCCAAAAATATCGAATTTTCGGATGTTTTGAACCTGAATTTGGGATATAGACGGATGCAGAAGATGCATGCACATATCGACTTTGGGCACCTAAAATATGGATTTTGATCATGTTTTGGACCTGTATTTTGAAAATGCTCTAACACGGAGTAGGCATGTACAGATCGCTTTTGGGACCCAAAAATATCGAATTTTCGGGTGTTTTGAGCCTGAATTTGAGATATAAACGGGTACAGAAGATGCATGCACATATCGACTTTTTGCACCTAAAATATCGATTTTGAGCATATTTTGGGTCTGTATCTTGAAAACATTCTATCAAGAAGTAGGCATGTACAGATTGCTTCTGGGACCCAAAAATATCGAATTTTCGAATGTTTTGAACCTCAATTTGGGATATAGACGGGTACAGAAGATGCATACATATATTGACTTTGGGCACATAAAATATTGATTTTCAGCATGTTTTGGGCCTGTATTTTAAAAACACTCTAACACGGAGTATGCACGTACAGATCGCTTCTGGGACCCAAAAACATTGAATTTTCGGGTGTTTTGAGCATTAATTTGAGATATAAACGGGAACAGAAGATGCATGCACATATTGACTTTGGGCACCTAAAATATCGATTTTGAGCATCTTTTGGGCCTGTATTTTGAAAATACTCAAACACGGTGTAGACATGTACAGATCGCTTCTGGGACACAAAAATATCGATTTTTTGGGTGTTTTGAGCCTGAATTTGAGATATAAACGGGTACAGAAGATGCATGCACATATCGACTTTGGGACCCAAAATATCGATTTTTAGTATGTTTTGGGCGTATAATTTGAAAATATTCTTACACTGAGTAGGCATGTAAAGATCGCTTCTGGAACCCAAAAATATCGAATTTTGGGGGGTTTTGAGCCTGAATTTGGGATATAACCGGGTACAGAGGATGCATGCACATATCGACTTTTTGCACCTAAAATATCGATTTTGAGCATGTTTTAGGTCTGTATCTTGAAAACATTCTAGCAAGGAGTAGGCATGTACAGATCGCTTCTGGGACCCAAAAATACAGAATTTTCTGGTGTTTTGAACCTGAATTTGAGATATAGACGGGTACAGAAGATGCATACACATATTGACTTTTGGCACCCAAAATATAGATTTTCAGCATGTTTTAAGCCTGTATAATAAAAATACTTTAACACGGAGAAGGCATGTACAGATCGCTTCTGGGACCCAAAAATATCGAATTTTCGGGTGTTTTGAGCCTGAATTTGAGATATAAACGGATTCAGAAGATGCATGCACATATTGACTTTGGTCACCTAAAATATCGATTTTGAGCATGTTTTGGGCCTGTATTTTGAAAATACTGTACCACGGAGTAGGCATGTACAGATCGCTTCTGGGACACAAAAATATCGATTTTTTGGGTGTTTTGAGCCTGAATTTGAGATATAAACGGGTACAGAAGATGCATGCACATATCGACTTTTTGCACTTAATTAAAATATCGATTTTGAGCATGTTTTGGGTCTGTATCTTGAAAACATCCTAGCAAGGAGTAGGCATGTACAGATCTCTTCTGGGACCCAAAAATATCGAATTTTCTGATGTTTTGAACCAGAATTAGGGATATACACGGGTACAGAAGATCCATACACATATTGACTTTGGGCACATAAAATATCGATTTTCAGCATGTTTTGGGCCTGTATTTTAAAAACACTCTAACACGGAGTATGCACGTACAGATCGCTTCTGGGACCCAAAAACATTGAATTTTCGGGTGTTCTGAGCATGAAATTGAGATATAGACGGGTACAGAAGATGCATGCACATATCGACTTTGGGCACCCAAAATATCGATTTTGAGCATGTTTTGGGCCTGTATTTTGAAAATACTCAAACACGGTGTAGACATGTACAGATCGCTTCTGGGACACAAAAATATCGATTTTTTGGGTGTTTTGAGCCTGAATTTGAGATATAAACGGGTACAGAAGATGAATGCACATATCGACTTTGGGACCCAAAATATCGATTTTTAGTATGTTTTATGCGTATAATTTGAAAATATTCTAGCACTGAGTAGGCATGTACAGATCGCTTCTGGGACCGAAAAATATCGAATTTTCGGGGGTTTTGAGTCAGAATTTGGGATATAACCGGGTACAGAGGATGCATGCACATATCGACTTTGTGCACATAAAATATCGATTTTGAGCATCTTTTGGGCCTGTATTTTGAAAATGCTCTAACACGGAGTAGGCATGTACAGATCGCTTTTGGGACCCAAAAATATCGAATTTTCGGGTGTTTTGAGCCTGAATTTGAGATATAAACGGGTACAGAAGATGCATGCACATATCGACTTTTTGCACCTAAAATATCGATTTTGAGCATATTTTGGGTCTGTATCTTGAAAACATTCTATCAAGAAGTAGGCATGTACAGATTGCTTCTGGGACCCAAAAATATCGAATTTTCGAGTGTTTTGAACCTCAATTTGGGATATAGACGGGTACAGAAGATGCATACATATATTGACTTTGGGCACATAAAATATCGATTTTCATCATGTTTTGGGCCTGTATTTTAAAAACACTCTAACACGGAGTATGCACGTACAGATCGCTTCTGGGACCCAAAAACATTGAATTTTCGGGTGTTTTGAGCATTAATTTGAGATATAAACGGGAACAGAAGATGCATGCACATATCGACTTTGGGCACCTAAAATATCGATTTTGAGCATGTTTTGGGCCTGTATTTTGAAAATACTGTACCACGGAGTAGGCATGTACAGATCGCTTCTGGGACACAAAAATATCGATTTTTTGGGTGTTTTGAGCCTGAATATGAGATATAAACGGGTATAGAAGATGCATGCACATATCGACTTTGGGACCCAAAATATCGATTTTTAGTATGTTTTGGGCCTGTATTTTAAAAATACTCTAACACGGAGTAGACATGTACAGATCGCTTTTGGGACCCAAAAATATCGAATTTTCGTGAGTTTTGAGCCTGAATTTGAGATATAACCGGGTACAGAAGATGCATGCACATATCGACTTTTTGCACTTAATTAAAATATCGATTTTGAGCATGTTTTGGGTCTGTATCTTGAAAACATTCTAGCAAGGAGTAGGCATGTACAGATCTCTTCTGGGACCCAAAAATATCGAATTTTCTGATGTTTTGAACCAGAATTAGGGATATACACTGGTACAAAAGATCCATACACTTATTGACTTTGGGCACATAAAATAACGATTTTCAGCATGTTTTGGGCCTGTATTTTAAAAACACTCTAACACGGAGTATGCACGTACAGATCGCTTCTGGGACCCAAAAACATTGAATTTTCGGGTGTTTTGAGCATGAATTTGATATATAAACGGGTACAGAAGATGCATGCACATATCGACTTTGGGTACCTAAAATATCGATTTTGAGCATCTTTTGGGCCTGTATTTTGAAAATACTCAAACACGGTGTAGACATGTACAGATCGCTTCTGGGACACAAAAATATCGATTTTTTGGGTGTTTTGAGCCTGAATTTGACATATAAATGGGTACAGAAGATGCATGCACATATCGACTTTGGGACCCAAAATATCGATTTTTAGTATGTTTTATGCGTATAATTTGAAAATATTCTAGCACTGAGTAGGCATGTACAGATCGCTTCTGGGACCCAAAAATATCGAATTTTCGGGGGTTTTGAGTCAGAATTTGGGATATAACCGGGTACAGAGGATGCATGCACATATCGACTTTGTGCACATAAAATATCGATTTTGAGCATCTTTTGGGCCTGTATTTTGAAAATGCTCTAACACGGAGTAGGCATGTACAGATCGCTTTTGGGACCCAAAAATATCGAATTTTCGGGTGTTTTGAGCCTGAATTTGAGATATAAACGGGTACAGAAGATGCATGCACATATCGACTTTTTGCACCTAAAATATCGATTTTGAGCATATTTTGGGTCTGTATCTTGAAAACATTCTATCAAGAAGTAGGCATGTACAGATTGCTTCTGGGACCCAAAAATATCGAATTTTCGAGTGTTTTGAGCCTGAATTTGAGATATAAACGGATACAGAAGATGCATGCACATATTGACTTTGGGCACCTAAAATATCGATTTTGAGCATGTTTTGGGCCTGTATTTTGAAAATACTGTACCACGGAGTAGGCATGTACAGATCGCTTCTGGGACACAAAAATATGGATTTTTTGGGTGTTTTGAGCCTGAATTTGAGATATAAACGGGTACAGAAGATGCCTGCACATATCGACTTTGGACACCTAAAATATCGATTTTTAGTATGTTTTGGGCCTGTATTTTAAAAATACTCTAACACGGAGTAGACATATACAGATCGCTTTTGGGACCCAAAAATATCGAATTTTCGTGAGTTTTGAGCCTGAATTTGAGATATAACCGGGTACAGAAGATGCATGCACATATCGACTTTTTGCACTTAATTAAAATATCGATTTTGAGCATGTTTTGGGTCTGTATCTTGAAAACATTCTAGCAAGGAGTAGGCATGTACAGATCTCTTCTGGGACCCAAAAATTTCGAATTTTCTGATGTTTTGAACCAGAATTAGGGATATACACTGGTACAAAAGATCCATACACTTATTGACTTTGGGCACATAAAATAACGATTTTCAGCATGTTTTGGGCCTGTATTTTAAAAACACTCTAACACGGAGTATGCACGTACAGATCGCTTCTGGGACCCAAAAACATTGAATTTTCGGGTGTTTTGAGCATGAATTTGATATATAAACGGGTACAGAAGATGCATGCACATATCGACTTTGGGAACCTAAAATATCTATTTTGAGCATCTTTTGGGCCTGTATTTTGAAAATACTCAAACACGGTGTAGACATGTACAGATCGCTTCTGGGACACAAAAATATCGATTTTTTGGGTGTTTTGAACCTGAATTTGAGATATAAATGGGTACAGAAGATGCATGCACATATCGACTTTGGGACCCAAAATATCGATTTTTAGTATGTTTTGGGCGTATAATTTGAAAATATTCTAGCACTGAGTAGGCATGTACAGATCGCTTCTGGGACCCAAAAATATCGAATTTTCGGGGGTTTTGAGCCAGAATTTGGGATATATCCGGGTACAGAGGATGCATGCATATATCGACTTTTTTCACCTAAAATATCGATTTTGAGCATGTTTTGGGTCTGTATCTTGAAAACATTCTGGCAAGGAGTAAGCATGTACAGATCGCTTCTGGGACCCAAAAATACCGAATTTTCTGGTGTTTTGAACCAGAATTTGAGATTAAGACGGGTACAGAAGATGCATACACATATTGACTTTGGGCACCTAAAATATAGATTTTCAGCATGTTTTCAGCCTTTATTTTGAAAATACTTTAACACGGAGAAGGCATGTACAGATCGCTTCTGGGACCCAAAAATTTCGAATTTTCGGGTGTTTTGAACCTGAATTTGGGATATAGATGGGTACAGAAGATGCATACACATATTGACTTTGGGCACCTAAAATATAGATTTTCAGCATGTTTTGGGCCTGTATTTTGAAAATACTTTAACACGGAGTAGGCATGTACAGATCGCTTCTGGGACCCAAAAATATCGAATTTTCGGGTGTTTTGAGCCTGAATTTGAGATATAAACGGGTACAGAAGATGCATGCACATATCGACTTTGGACACCTAAAATATCGATTTATAGCATGTTTTAAGCCTCTATTTTAAAAACATTCTAGCACTGAGTAGGCATGTGCAGATTGCTTAAGGGACCCAAAAATATCGAATTTTCGGAGTTTTGAGCCTGAATTTGAGATATAAACGGGTACAGAAGATGCATACACATATCGACTTTTTGCACCTAAAATATCGATTTTGATCATGTTTTGGGTCTGTATCTTGAAAAAATTCTAGCAAGGAGTAGGCATGTACAGATCGCTCCTGGGACCCAAAAATACCGAATTTTCGGGAGTTTTGAGCCTGAATTTGAGATATAACCGGGTACAGAGAATGCATACACATATTGACTTTGTGCACCTAAAATATCAATTTTATAGCATGTTTTGGGCCTGTATTTTAAAAACACTCCAACACGGAGTATGCATGTACAGATCACTTCTGGGACCCAAAAATATCGAATTTTCTGGTGTTTTGAACCAGAATTAGGGATATACACGGATACAGAAGATGCATACACATATTGACTTTGGGCACATAAAATATCGATTTTCAGCATGTTTTGGGCCTGTATTTTAAAAACACTCTAACACGGAGTATGCACGTACAGATCGCTTCTGGGACACAAAAATATCGATTTTTTGGGTGTTTTGAGCCTGAATTTGAGATATAAACGGGTACAGAGGATGCATGCACATATCGACTTTTTGCACCTAAAATATCGATTTTGAGCATGTTTTGGGTCTGTATCTTGAAAACATTCTAGCAAGGAGTAGGCATGTACAGATCGCTTCTGGGACCCAAAAATACCGAATTTTCTGGTGTTTTGAACCTGAATTTATTTGGGATATACACGGGTACAGAAGATGCATGCACATATCGACTTTGGGCACCTAAAATATAGATTTTGAGCATGTTTTGGGCCTGTATTTTGAAAATACTCAAACACGGTGTAGACATGTACAGATCGCTTCTGGGACACAAAAATATCGATTTTTTGGGTGTTTTGAGCCTGAATTTGAGATATAAACGGGTACAGAAGATGCATGCACATATCGACTTTGGGACCCAAAATATCGATTTTTAGTATGTTTTGGGCGTATAATTTGAAAATATTCTAGCACTGAGTAGGCATGTACAGATCGCTTCTGGGACCCAAAAATATCGAATTTTCGGGGGTTTTGAGCCAGAATTTGGGATATAACCGGGTACAGAGGATGCATGCACATATCGACTTTTTGCACTTAAAATATCGATTTTGAGCATGTTTTGGGTCTGTATCTTGAAAACATTCTGGCAAGGAGTAAGCATGTACAGATCGCTTCTGGGACCCAAAAATACCGAATTTTCTGGTGTTTTGAACCTGAATTTAAGATATAGACGGGTACAGAAGATGCATACACATATTGACTTTGGGCACATAAAATATCGGTTTTGAGCATGTTTTGGGCCTGTATTTTGAAAAAATTCTAGCAAGGAGTAGGCATGTACAGATTGCTCCTGGGACACAAAAATATGGATTTTTTGGGTGTTTTGAGCCTGAATTTGAGATATAAACGAGTACAGAAGATCCATACACATATTGACTTTGGGCACATAAAATAACGATTTTCAGCATGTTTTGGGCCTGTATTTTAAAAACACTTTAACACGGAGTATGCACGTACAGATCGCTTCTGGGACCCAAAAACATTGAATTTTCGGGTGTTTTGAGCCTGAATTTGAGATATAAACGGGTACAGAAGATGCATGCACATATCGACTTTGGGCACCTAAAATATCGATTTTGAGCATCTTTTGGGCCTGTATTTTGAAAATACTCAAACACGGTGTAGACATGTACAGATCGCTTCTGGGACACAAAAATATCGATTTTTTGGGTTTTTTGAGCCTGAATTTGAGATATAAATGGGTACAGAAGATGCATGCACATATCGACTTTGGGACCCAAAATATCGATTTTTAGTATGTTTTGGGCGTATAATTTGAAAATATTCTAGCACTGAGTAGGCATGTACAGATCGCTTCTGGGACCCAAAAATATCGAATTTTCGGGGGTTTTGAGCCAGAATTTGGGATATATCCGGGTACAGAGGATGCATGCACATATCGACTATTTTCACCTAAAATATCGATTTTGAGCATGTTTTGGGTCTGTATCTTGAAAACATTCTGGCAAGGAGTTAGCATGTACAGATCGCTTCTGGGACCCAAAAATACCGAATTTTATGGTGTTTTGAACCAGAATTTGAGATATAGACGGGTACAGAAGATGCATACACATATTGACTTTGGGCACCTAAAATATAGATTTTCAGCATGTTTTCAGCCTGTATTTTGAAAATACTTTAACACGGAGAAGGCATGTACAGATCGCTTCTGGGACCCAAAAATATCGAATTTTCGGGTGTTTTGAACCTGAATTTGGGATATAGATGGGTACAGAAGATGCATTCACATATTGACTTTGGGCACCTAAAATATAGATTTTCAGCATGTTTTGGGCCTGTATTTTGAAAATACTTTAACACGGAGTAGGCATGTACAGATCGCTTCTGGGACCCAAAAATATCGAATTTTCGGGTGTTTTGAGCCTGAATTTGAGATATAAACGGGTACAGAAGATGCATGCACATATCGACTTTGGACACCTAAAATATCGATTTATAGCATGTTTTAAGCCTCTATTTTAAAAACATTCTAGCACTGAGTAGGCATGTGCAGATTGCTTAAGGGACCCAAAAATATCGAATTTTCGGAGTTTTGAGCCTGAATTTGAGATATAAACGGGTACGGAAGATGCATACACATATCGACTTTTTGCACCTAAAATATCGATTTTGATCATGTTTTGGGTCTGTATCTTGAAAAAATTCTAGCAAGGAGTAGGCATGTACAGATCGCTCCTGGGACCCAAAAATATCGAATTTTCGGGAGTTTTGAGCCTGAATTTGAGATATAACCGGGTACAGAGAATGCATACACATATTGACTTTGTGCACCTAAAATATCAATTTTATAGCATGTTTTGTGCCTGTATTTTAAAAACACTCCAACACGGAGTATGCATGTACAGATCACTTCTAGGACCCAAAAATATCGAATTTTCTGGTGTTTTGAACCAGAATTAGGGATATACACGGATACAGAAAATGAATACACATATTGACTTTGGGCACATAAAATATCGATTTTCAGCATGTTTTGGGCCTTTAATTTAAAAACACTCTAACACGGAGTATGCACGTACAGATCGCTTCTGGGACACAAAAATATCGATTTTTTGGGTGTTTTGAGCCTGAATTTGAGATATAAACGGGTACAGAAGATGCATGCACATATCGACTTTGGCTCCCAAAATATCGATTTTTAGTTTGTTTTGGGCGTATAATTTTAAAATATTCTAGCACTGAGTAGGCATGTAAAGATCGCTTCTGGAACCCAAAAATATCGAATTTTCGGGGGTTTTGAGCCTGAATTTGGGATATAACCGGGTACAGAGGATGCATGCACATATCGACTTTTTGCACCTAAAATATCGATTTTGAGCATGTTTTGGGTCTGTATCTTGAAAACATTCTAGCAAGGAGTAGGCATGTACAGATCGCTTCTGGGACCCAAAAATACCGAATTTTCTGGTGTTTTGAACCTGAATTTATTTGGGATATTAACGGGTACAGAAGATGCACGCACATATCGACTTTGGGCACCTAAAATATCGATTTTGAGCATGTTTTGGGCCTGTATTTTGAAAATACTCAAACACGGTGTAGACATGTACAGATCGCTTCTGGGACACAAAAATATCGATTTTGTGGGTGTTTTGAGCCTGAATTTGAGATATAAACGGGTACAGAAGATGCATGCACATATCGACTTAGGGACCCAAAATATCGATTTTTAGTATGTTTTGGGCGTATAATTTGAAAATATTCTAGCACTGAGTAGGCATGTACAGATCGCTTCTGGGACCCAAAAATATCGATTTTCGGGGGTTTTGAGCCAGAATTTGGGATATAACCGGGTACAGAGGATGCATGCACATATCGACTTTTTGCTCTTAAAATATCGATTTTGAGCATGTTTTGGGTCTGTATCTTGAAAACATTCTGGCAAGGAGTAAGCATGTACAGATCGCTTCTGGGACCCAAAAATACCGAATTTTCTGGTGTTTTGAACCTGAATTTGAGATATAGACGGGTACAGAAGATGCATACACATATTGACTTTGGGCACATAAAATATCGGTTTTGAGCATGTTTTGGGCCTGTATTTTGAAAAAATTCTAGCAAGGAGTAGGCATGTACAGATTGCTTGTGGGACCCAAAAATATCGAATTTTCGGATGTTTTGAACCTGAATTTGGGATATAGACGGATGCAGAAGATGCATGCACATATCGACTTTAGGCACCTAAAATATGGATTTTGATCATGTTTTGGACCTGTATTTTGAAAATGCTCTAACACGGAGTAGGCATGTACAGATCGCTTTTGGGACCCAAAAATATCGAATTTTCGGGTGTTTTGAGCCTGAATTTGAGATATAAACTGGTACAGAAGACGCATGCATGCACATATCGACTTTTTGCACCTAAAATATCGATTTTGAGCATATTTTGGGTCTGTATCTTGAAAACATTCTATCAAGAAGTAGGCATGTACAGATTGCTTCTGGGACCCAAAAATATCGAATTTTCGAATGTTTTGAACCTCAATTTGGGATATAGACGGGTACAGAAGATGCATACACATATTGACTTTGTGCACATAAAATATCGATTTTCAGCATGTTTTGGGCCTGTATTTTAAAAACACTCTATCACGGAGTATGCACGTACAGATCGCTTCTGGGACCCAAAAACATTGAATTTTCGGGTGTTTTGAGCATTAATTTGAGATATAAACGGAAACAGAAGATGCATGCACATATCGACTTTGGTCACCTAAAATATCGATTTTGAGCATCTTTTGGGCCTGTATTTTGAAAATACTCAAACACGGTGTAGACATGTACAGATCGCTTCTGGGACACAAAAATATCGATTTTTTGGGTGTTTTGAGCCTGAATTTGAGATATAAACGGGTACAGAAGATGCATGTACATATCGACTTTGGGACCCAAAATATCGATTTTTAGTATGTTTTGGGCGTATAATTTGAAAATATTCTTACACTGAGTAGGCATGTAAAGATAGCTTCTGGAACCCAAAAATATCGAATTTTGGGGGGTTTTGAGCCTGAATTTGGGATATAACCGGGTACAGAGGATGCATGCACATATCGACTTTTTGCACCTAAAATATCGATTTTGAGCATGTTTTAGGTCTGTATCTTGAAAACATTCAAGCAAGGAGTAGGCATGTACAGATCGCTTCTGGGACCCAAAAATACAGAATTTTCTGGTGTTTTGAACCTGAATTTGAGATATAGACGGGTACAGAAGATGCATACACATATTGACTTTTGGCACCCAAAATATAGATTTTCAGCATGTTTTAAGCCTGTATTTTGAAAATACTTTAACACGGAGAAGGCATGTACAGATCGCTTCTGGGACCCAAAAATATCGAATTTTCGGGTGTTTTGAGCCTGAATTTGAGATATAAACGGATTCAGAAGATGCATGCACATATTGACTTTGGTCACCTAAAATATCGATTTTGAGCATGTTTTGGGCCTGTATTTTGAAAATACTGTACCACGGAGTAGGCATGTACAGATCGCTTCTGGGACACAAAAATATCGATTTTTTGGGTGTTTTGAGCCTGAATTTGAGATATAAACGGGTACAGAAGATGCATGCAAATATCGACTTTTTGCACTTAATTAAAATATCGATTTTGAGCATGTTTTGGGTCTGTATCTTGAAAACATTCTAGCAAGGAGTAGGCATGTACAGATCTCTTCTGGGACCCAAAAATATCGAATTTTCTGTTGTTTTGAACCAGAATTAGGGATATACACGGGTACAGAAGATCCATACACATATTGACTTTGGTCACATAAAATATCGATTTTCAGCATGTTTTGGGCCTGTATTTTAAAAACACTCTAACACGGAGTATGCACGTACAGATCGCTTCTGGGACCCAAAAACATTGAATTTTCGGGTGTTTTGAGCATGAAATTGAGATATAAACGGGTACAGAAGATGCATGCACATATCGACTTTGGGCACCCAAAATATCGATTTTGAGCATGTTTTGGGCCTGTATTTTGAAAATACTCAAACACGATGTAGACATGTACAGATCGCTTCTGGGACACAAAAATATCGATTTTTTGGGTGTTTTGAGCCTGAATTTGAGATATAAACGGGTACAAAAGATGAATGCACATATCGACTTTGGGACCCAAAATATCGATTTTTAGTATGTTTTATGCGTATAATTTGAAAATATTCTAGCACTGAGTAGGCATGTACAGATCGCTTCTGGGACCCAAAAATATCGAATTTTCGGGGGTTTTGAGTCAGAATTTGGGATATAACCGGGTACAGAGGATGCATGCACATATCGACTTTGTGCACATAAAATATCGATTTTGATCATCTTTTGGGCCTGTATTTTGAAAATGCTCTAACACGGAGTAGGCATGTACAGATCGCTTTTGGGACCCAAAAATATCGAATTTTCGGGTGTTTTGAGCCTGAATTTGAGATATAAACGGGTAAAGAAGATGCATGCACATATCGACTTTTTGCACCTAAAATATCGATTTTGAGCATATTTTGGGTCTGTATCTTGAAAACATTCTATCAAGAAGTAGGCATGTACAGATTGCTTCTGGGACCCAAAAATATCGAATTTTCGAGTGTTTTGAACCTCAATTTGGGATATAGACGGGTACAGAAGATGCATACATATATTGACTTTGGGCACATAAAATATCGATTTTGAGCATGTTTTGGGCCTGTATTTTAAAAACACTCTAACACGGAGTATGCACGTACAGATCGCTTCTGGGACCCAAAAACATTGAATTTTCGGGTGTTTTGAGCATTAATTTGAGATATAAACGGGAACAGAAGATGCATGCACATATCGACTTTGGGCACCTAAAATATCGATTTTGAGCATCTTTTGGGCCTGTATTTTGAAAATACTCAAACACGGTGTAGACATGTACAGATCGCTTCTGGGACACAAAAATATCGATTTTTTGGGTGTATTGAGCCTGAATATGAGATATAAACGGGTACAGAAGATGCATGCACGTATATCGACTTTGGGACCCAAAATATCGATTTTTAGTATGTTTCGGGCGTATAATTTGAAAATATTCTTACACTGAGTAGGCATGTAAAGATCGCTTCTGGAACCCAAAAATATCGAATTTTCGGGGGTTTTGAGCCTGAATTTGGGATATAACCGGGTACAGAGGATGCATGCACATATCGACTTTTTGCACCTAAAATATCGATTTTGAGCATGTTTTAGGTCTGTATCTTGAAAACATTCTAGCAAGGAGTAGGCATGTACAGATCTCTTCTGGGACCCAAAAATACAGAATTTTCTGGTCTTTTGAACCTGAATTTGAGATATAGACGGGTACAGAAGATGCATACACATATTGACTTTTGGCACCCAAAATATAGATTTTCAGCTTGTTTTAAGCCTGTATTTTGAAAATACTTTAACACGGAGAAGGCATGTACAGATCGCTTCTGGGACCCAAAAATATCGAATTTTCGGGTGTTTTGAACCTGAATTTGGGATATAGATGGGTACAGAAGATGCATACACATATTGACTTTGGGCACCTAAAATATAGATTTTCAGCATGTTTTGTTCCTGTATTTTGAAAATACTTTAACACGGAGTAGGCATGTACAGATCGCTTCTGGGACCCAAAAATATCGAATTTTCGGGTGTTTTGAGCCTGAATTTGAGATATAAACGGGTACAGAAGATGCATGCACATATCGACTTTTTGCACCTAAAATATCGATTTTGAGCATGTTTTGGGTCTGTATCTTGAAAACATTCTATCAAGATGTAGGCATGTACAGATTGCTTCTGGGACCCAAAAATATCGAATTTTAGAATGTTTTGAACCTCAATTTGGGATATAGACGGGTACAGAAGATGCATACACATATTGACTTTGGGCACATAAAATATCGATTTCAGCATGTTTTGGGCCTGTATTTTAAAAACACTCTAACACGGAGTATGCACGTACAGATCGCATCTGGGACCCAAAAACATTGAATTTTCGGGTGGTTTGAGCATTTATTTGAGATATAAACGGGAACAGAAGATGCATGCACATATCGACTTTGGGCACCTAAAATATCGATTTTGAGCATCTTTTGGGCCTGTATTTTGAAAATACTCAAACACGGTGTAGACATGTACAGATCGCTTCTGGGACACAAAAATATCGATTTTTTGGGTGTTTTGAGCCTGAATTTGAGATATAAACGGGTACAGAAGATGCATGTACATATCGACTTTGGGACCCAAAATATCGATTTTTAGTATGTTTTGGGCGTATAATTTGAAAATATTCTTACACTGAGTAGGCATGTACAGATCGCTTCTGGAACCCAAAAATATCGAATTTTCGGGTGTTTTGAGCCTGAATTTGAGATATAAACGGATACAGAAGATGCATGCACATATTGACATTGGGCACCTAAAATATCGATTTTGAGCATGTTTTGGGCCTGTATTTTGAAAATACTGTACCACGGAGTAGGAATGTACAGATCGCTTCTGGGACACAAAAATATGGATTTTTTGGGTGTTTTGAGCCTGAATTTGAGATATAAACGGGTACAGAAGATGCATGCACATATCGACTTTGGACACCTAAAATATCGATTTTTAGTATGTTTTGGGGCTGTATTTTAAAAATACTCTAACACGGAGTAGACATGTACAGATCGCTTTTGGGACCCAAAAATATCGAATTTTCGGGAGTTTTGAGCCTGAATTTGAGATATAACCGTTTACAGAAGATACATGCACATATCGACTTTTTGCACTTAACTAAAATATCGATTTTGAGCATGTTTTGGGTCTGTATCTTGAAAACATTCTAGCAAGGAGTAGGCATGTACAGATCTCTTCTGGGACCCAAAAATATCGAATTTTCTGAAGTTTTGAACCAGAATTAGGGATATACACGGGTACAGAAGATCCATACACATATTGACTTTGGGCACCTAAAATATCGATTTTCAGCATGTTTTGGGCCTGTATTTTAAAAACACTCTAACACGGAGTATGCACGTACAGATTGCTTCTGGGACCCAAAAACATTGAATTTTCGGGTGTTTTGAGCATGAATTTGAGATATAAACGGGTACAGAAGATGCATGCACATATCGACTTTGGGCACCTAAAATATCGATTTTGAGCATCTTTTGGGCCTGTATTTTGAAAATACTCAAACACGGTGTAGACATGTACAGATCGCTTCTGGGACACAAAAATATCGATTTTTTGGGTGTTTTGAGCCTGAATTTGAGATATAAACGGGTACAGAAGATACATGCACATATCGACTTTGGGACCCAAAATATCGATTTTTAGTATGTTTTGAGCGTATAATTTGAAAATATTCTAGCAATGAGTAGGCATGTACAGATCGCTTCTGGGACCAAAAAATATCGAATTTTTGGGGGTTTTGAGCCAGAATTTGGGATATAACCGGGTACAGAGGATGCATGCACATATCGACTTTTTGCACTTAAAATATCGATTTTGAGCATGTTTTGGGTCTGTATCTTAAAAACATTCTGGCAAGGAGTAAGCATGTACAAGATCGCTTCTGGGACCCAAAAATACCGAATTTTCTGGTGTTTTGTACCTGAATTTGAGATATAGACGGGTACAGAAGATGCATACACATATTGACTTTGGGCACCTAAAATATCGGTTTTGAGCATGTTTTGGGCCTGTATCTTGAAAAAATTCTAGCAAAGAGTAGGCATGTATAAATTGCTCCTGGGACCCAAAAATATCGAATTTTCAGATGTTTTGAAAATGAATTTGGGATATAGACGGATGCAGAAGATGCATGCACATATCGACTTTGGGCTCCTAAAATATGGATTTTGAGCATGTTTTGGACCTGTATTTTGAAAATACTCTAACACGGAGTAGGCATGTACAGATCGCTTTTGGGACCCAAAAATATCGAATTTTCGGGTGTTTTGAGCCTGAATTTGAGATATAAACGGGTACAGAAGATGCATGCACATATCGACATTTTGCACCTAAAATATCGATTTTGAGCATGTTTTGGGTCTGTATCTTGAAAACATTCTATCAAGAAGTAGGCATGTACAGATTGCTTCTGGGACCCAAAAATATCGAATTTTCGAATGTTTTGAACCTCAATTTGAGATATAGACGGGTACAGAAGATCCATACACATATTGACTTTGGGCACATAAAATATCGATTTTCAGCATGTTTTGGGCCTGTATTTTAAAAACACTCTAACACGGAGTATGCACGTACAGATCGCTTCTGGGACCCAAAAACATTGAATTTTCGGGTGTTTTGAGCATTAATTTGAGATATAAACGGGAACAGAAGATGCATGCACATATCGACTTTGGGCACCTAAAATATCGATTTTGAGCATGTTTTGGGCCTGTATTTTGAAAATACTCACACACGGTCTAGACATGTACAGATCGCTTCTGGGACACAAAAATATCGATTATTTGGGTGTTTTGAGCCTGAATTTGAGATATAAACGGGTACAGAAGATCCATGCACATATTGACTTTGGGCACATAAAATATCGATTTTCAGCATGTTTTGGGCCTGTATTTTAAAAACACTCTAACACGGAGTATGCACGTACAGATCGCTTCTGGGACCCAAAAACATTGAATTTTCGGGTGTTTTGAGCATGAATTTGAGATATAAACGGGTACAGAAGATGCATGCACATATCGACTTTGGGCACCTAAAATATCGATTTTGAGCATGTTTTGGGCCTGTATTTTGAAAATACTCAAACACGGTGTAGACATGTACAGATCGCTTCTGGGACACGAAAATATCGATTTTTTGGGTTTTTTGAGCCTGAATTTGAGATATAAACGGGTACAGAAGATGCATGCACATATCGACTTTGGGACCCAAAATATCGATTTTTAGTATGTTTTGGGCGTATAATTTGAAAATATTCTAGCACTGAGTAGGCATGTACAGATCGCTTCTGGGACCCAAAAATATCGAATTTTCGGGTGTTTTGAGCCAGAATTTGGGATATAACCGGGTACAGAGGATGCATGCACATATCGACTTTTTGCACCTAAAATATCGATTTTGAGCATGTTTTGGGTCTGTATCTTGAAAACATTCTGGCAAGGAGTAAGCATGTACAGATCGCTTCTGGGACCCAAAAATACCGAATTTTCTGATGTTTTGAACCTGAATTTGAGATATAGACGGGTACAGAAGATGCATACACATATTGACTTTGGGCACCTAAAATATCGGTTTTGAGCATGTTTTGGGCCTATATCTTGAAACAATTCTAGCAAGGAGTAGGCATGTACAGATTGCTCCTGGGACCCAAAAATATCGAATTTTCGGATGTTTTGAACCTGTATTTGGGATATAGACGGATGCAGAAGATGCATGCACATATCGACTTTGGGCACCTAAAATATGGATTTTGAGCATGTTTTGGACCTGTATTTTGAAAATACTCTAACACGGAGTAGGCATGTACAGATCGCTTCTGGGACACTAAAATATTGATTTTTTGGGTGTTTTGAGCCTGAATTTGAGATATAAACGGGTACAGAAGATGCATGCACATATCGACTTTGGGACCCAAAATATCGATTTTTAGTTTGTTTTGGGCGTATAATTTGAAAATATTCTTACACTGAGTAGGCATGTACAGATCGCTTCTGGAACAAAAAAATATCGAATTTTGGGGGATTTTGAGCCTGAATTTGGGATATAACCGGGTACAGAGGATGCATGCACATATCGACTTTTTGCACCTAAAATATCGATTTTGAGCATGTTTTGGGTCTGTATCTTGAAAACATTCTGGCAAGTAGTAAGCATGTACAGATCGCTTTTGGGACCCAAAAATACCGAATTTTCTGATGTTTTGAACCTGAATTTGAGATATAGACGGGTACAGAAGATGCATACACATATTGACTTTGGGCACCTAAAATATCGGTTTTGAGCATGTTTTGGGCCTATATCTTGAAACAATTCTAGCAAGGAGTAGGCATGTACAGATTGCTCCTGGGACCCAAAAATATCGAATTTTCGGATGTTTTGAACCTGTATTTGGGATATAGACGGATGCAGAAGATGCATGCACATATCGACTTTGGGCACCTAAAATATGGATTTTGAGCATGTTTTGGACCTGTATTTTGAAAATACTCTAACACGGAGTAGGCATGTACAGATCGCTTCTGGGACACTAAAATATTGATTTTTTGGGTGTTTTGAGCCTGAATTTGAGATATAAACGGGTACAGAAGATGCATGCACATATCGACTTTGGGACCCAAAATATCGATTTTTAGTTTGTTTTGGGCGTATAATTTGAAAATATTCTTACACTGAGTAGGCATGTACAGATCGCTTCTGGAACAAAAAAATATCGAATTTTGGGGGATTTTGAGCCTGAATTTGGGATATAACCGGGTACAGAGGATGCATGCACATATCGACTTTTTTCACCTAAAATATCGATTTTGAGCATGTTTTAGGTCTGTATCTTGAAAACATTCTAGCAAGGAGTAGGCATGTACAGATCGCTTCTGGGACCCAAAAATACCGAATTTTCTGGTGTTTTGAACCTGAATTTGAGATATAGACGGGTACAGAAGATGCATACACATATTGACTTTTGGCACCTAAAATATAGATTTTCAGCATGTTTTAAGCCTGTATTTTGAAAATACTTTAACACGGAGAAGGCATGTACAGATCGCTTCTGGGACCAAAAAATATCGAATTTTCTTGTGTTTTGAGCCTGAATTTGAGATATAAACGGATACAGAAGATGCATGCACATATTGACTTTGGGCACCTAAAATATCGATTTTGAGCATGTTTTGGGCCTGTATTTTGAAAATACTGAACCACGGAGTAGGCATGTACAGATCGCTTCTGGGACACAAAAATATGGATTTTTTGGGTGTTTTGAGCCTGAATTAGAGATATAAACGGGTACAGAAGATGCATGCACATATCGACTTTGGACACCTAAAATATCGATTTTTAGTATGTTTTGGGCCTGTATAATAAAAATACTCTAACACGGAGTAGACATGTACAGATCGCTTTTGGGACCCAAAAATATCGAATTTTCCGGAGTTTTGAGCCTGAATTTGAGATATAACCGGGTACAGAAGATGCATGCACATATCGACTTTTTGCACTTAATTAAAATATCGATTTTGAGCATGTTTTCGGTCTGTATCTTGAAAACATTCTAGCAAGGAGTAGGCATGTACAGATCTCTTCTGGGACCCAAAAATATCGAATTTTCTGATGTTTTGAACCAGAATTAGGGATATACACGGGTACAGAAGATCCATACACATATTGACTTTGGGCACATAAAATATCGATTTTCAGCATGTTTTGGGCCTGTATTTTAAAAACACTCTAACACGGAGTATGCACGTACAGATTGCTTCTGGGACCCAAAAACATTGAATTTTCGGGTGTTTTGAGCATGAATTTGAGATATAAACTGGTACAGAAGATGCATGCACATATCGACTTTGGGCACCTAAAATATCGATTTTGAGCATGTTTTGGGCCTGTATTTTGAAAATACTCAAACACGGTGTAGACATGTACAGATCGCTTCTGGGACACAAAAATATCGATTTTTTGGGTGTTTTGAGCCTGAATTTGAGATATGAACGGGTACAGAAGATGCATGCACATATCGACTTTGGGACCCAAAATATCGATTTTTAGTATGTTTTGGGCGTATAATTTGAAAATATTCTTACACTGAGTAGGCATGTACAGATCGCTTCTGGGACCCAAAAATATCGAATTTTCGGGGGTTTTGAGCCAGAATTTGGGATATAACCGGGTACATAGGATGCATGCACATATCGACTTTTTGCACTTAAAATATCGATTTTGAGCATGTTTTGGGTCTGTATCTTGAAAACATTCTGGCAAGGAGTAAGCATGTACAGATCGCTTCTGGGACCCAAAAATACCGAATTTTCTGGTGTTTTGAACCTGAATTTGAGATATAGACGGGTACAGAAGATGCATACACATATTGACTTTGGGCACCTAAAATATCGATTTTGAGCAAGTTTTGGGTCTGTATCTTGAAAACATTCTATCAAGAAGTAGGCATGTACAGATTGCTTCTGGGACCCAAAAATATCGAATTTTCGAATGTTTTGAACCTCATTTTGTGATATAGACGGGTACAGAAGATCCATACACATATTGACTTTGGGCACATAAAATATCGATTTTCAGCATGTTTTGGGCCTGTATTTTAAAAACACTCTAACACGGAGTATGGACGTACAGATCGCTTCTGGGACCCAAAAACATTGAATTTTCGGGTGTTTTGAGCATTAATTTGAGATATAAACGGGAACAGAAGATGCATGCACATATCGACTTTGGGCACCTAAAATATCGATTTTGAGCATCTTTTGGGCCTGTATTTTGAAAATACTCAAACACGGTGTAGACATGTACAGATCGCTTCTGGGACACAAAAATATCGATTTTTTGGGTGTTTTGAGCCTGAATTTGAGATATAAACGGGTACAGAAGATGCATACACATATTGACTTTTGGCACCTAAAATATAGATTTTCAGCATGTTTTAAGCCTGGATTTTGAAAATACTTTAACACGGAGAAGGCATGTACAGATCGCTTCTGGGACCAAAAAATATCGAATTTTCTTGTGTTTTGAGCCTGAATTTGAGATATAAACGGATACAGAAGATGCATGCACATATTGACTTTGGGCACCTAAAATATCGATTTTGAGCATGATTTGGGCCTGTATTTTGAAAATACTGTACCACGGAGTAGGCATGTACAGATTGCTTCCGGGAAACAAAGATATGGATTTTTTGGGTGTTTTGAGCCTGAATTAGAGTTATAAACGGGTACAGAAGATGCATGCACATATCGACTTTGGACACCTAAAATATCGATTTTTAGTATGTTTTGGGCCTGTATAATAAAAATACTCTAACACGGAGTAGACATGTACAGATCGCTTTTGGGACCCAAAAATATCGAATTTTCGGGAGTTTTGAGCCTGAATTTGAGATATAACCGGGTACAGAAGATGCATGCACATATCGACTTTTTGCACTTAATTAAAATATCGATTTTGAGCATGTTTTCGGTCTGTATCTTGAAAACATTCTAGCAAGGAGTAGGCATGTACAGATCTCTTCTGGGACCCAAAAATATCGATTTTTCTGATGTTTTGAACCAGAATTAGGGATATACACGGGTACAGAAGATCCATACACATATTGACTTTGGGCATATAAAATATCGATTTTCAGCATGTTTTGGGCCTGTATTTTAAAAACACTCTAACACGGAGTATGCACGTACAGATCGCTTCTGGGACCCAAAAAAATTGAATTTTCGGGTGTTTTGAGCATGAATTTGAGATATAAACGGGTACAGAAGATGCATGCACATATCGACTTTGGGCACCTAAAATATCGATTTTGAGCATGTTTTGGGCCTGTATTTTGAAAATACTCAAACACGGTGTAGACATGTACAGATCGCTTCTGGGACACAAAAATATCGAATTTTTGGGTTTTTTGAGCCTGAATTTGAGATATAAACGGGTACAGAAGATGCATGCACATATCGACTTTGGGACCCAAAATATCGATTTTGAGTATGTTTTGGGCGTATAATTTGAAAATATTCTAGCACTGAGTAGGCATGTACAGATCGCTTCTGGGACCCAAAAATATCGAATTTTCGGGGGTTTTGAGCCAGAATTTGGGATATAACCGGGTACAGAGGATGCATGCACATATCGACTTTTTGCACCTAAAATATCGATTTTGAGCATGTTTTGGGTCTGTATCTTGAAAACATTCTGGCAAGGAGTAAGCATGTACAGATCGCTTCTGGGACCAAAAAATACCGAATTTTCTGGTGTTTTGAACCTGAATTTGAGATATAGACGGGTACAGAAGATGCATACACATATTGACTTTGGGCACCTAAAATATCGGTTTTGAGCATGTTTTGGGCCTGTATCTTGAAAAAATTCTAGCAAGGAGTAGGCATGTACAGATTGCTCATGCGACCCAAAAATATCGAATTTTCGGATGTTTTGAACCTGAATTTGGGATATAGACGGATGCAGAAGATGAATGCACATATCGACTTTTTGCACCTAAAATATCGATTTTGAGCATGTTTTGGGTCTGTATCTTGAAAACATTCTATCAAGAAGCAGGTATGTACAGATTGCTTCTGGAACCCAAAAATATCGAATTTTCGAATGTTTTGAACCTTAATTTGGGATATAGACGGGTACTGAAGATGCATACACATATTGACTTTGGGCACATAAAATATCGATTTTCAGCATGTTTTGGGCCTGTATTTTAAAAACACTCTAACACGGAGTATGGACGTACAGATCGCTTCTGGGACTCAAAAACATTGAATTTTCGGGTGTTTTGAGCATTAATTTGAGATATAAACGGGAACAGAAGATGCATGCACATATCGACTTTGGGCACCTAAAATATCGATTTTGAGCATCTTTTGGGCCTGTATTTTGAAAATACTCAAACACGGTGTAGACATGTACAGATCGCTTCTGGGACACAAAAATATCGATTTTTTGGGTGTTTTGAGCCTGAATTTGAGATATAAACGGGTACAGAAGATGCATGCACATATCGACTTTGGGACCAAATATATAGATTTTTAGTATGTTTTGGGCGTATAATTTGAAAATATTCTTACACTGAGTAGGCATGTACAGATCGCTTCTGGAACAAAAAAATATCGAATTTTGGGGTGTTTTGAGCCTGAATTTGGGATATAACCGGGTACAGAGGATGCATGCACATATCGACTTTTTGCACCTAAAATATCGATTTTGAGCATGTTTTAGGTCTTTATCTTGAAAACATTCTAGCAAGGAGTAGGCATGTACAGATCGCTTCTGGGACCCCAAAATACCGAATTTTCTGGTGTTTTGAACCTGAATTTGAGATATAGACGGGTACAGAAGATGCATACACATATTGACTTTTGGCACCTAAAATATAGATTTTCAGCATGTTTTAAGCCTGTATTTTGAAAATACTTTAACACGGAGAAGGCATGTACAGATCGCTTCTGGGACCAAAAAATATCGAATTTTCTTGTGTTTTGAGCCTGAATTTGAGATATAAAGGGATACAGAAGATGCATGCACATATTGACTTTGGGTACCTAAAATATCGATTTTGAGCATGTTTTGGGCCTGTATTTTGAAAATACTGTACCACGGAGTAGGCATGTACAGATCGCTTCTGGGACACAAAAATATGGATTTTTTGGGTGGTTTGAGCCTGAATTTGAGATATAAACGGGTACAGAAGATGCATGCACATATCGACTTTGGACACCTAAAATATCGATTTTTAGTATGTTTTGGGCCTGTATTTTAAAAATACTCTAACACGGAGTAGACATGTACAGATCGCTTTTGGGACCCAAAAATATCGAATTTTCGGGAGTTTTGAGCCTGAATTTGAGATATAACCGGGTACAGAAGATGCATGCACATATCGACTTTTTGCACTTAATTAAAATATCGATTTTGAGCATGTTTTGGGTCTGTATCTTGAAAACATTCTAGCAAGGAGTAGGCATGTACGGATCTCTCCTGGGACCCAAAAATATCGAATTTTCTGATGTTTTGAACCAGAATTAGAGATATACACGGGTACAGAAGATCCATCATACACATATTGACTTTGGGCACATAAAATATCGATTTTCAGCATGTTTTGGGCCTGTATTTTAAAAACACTCTAACACGGAGTATGCACGTACAGATCGCTTCTGGGGCCCAAAAACATTGAATTTTCGGGTGTTTTGAGCATGAATTTGAGATATAAACGGGTACAGAAGATGCATGCACATATCGACTTTGGGCACCTAAAATATCGATTTTGAGCATGTTTTGGGCCTGTATTTTGAAAATACTCAAACACGGTGTAGACATGTACAGATCGCTTCTGGGACACAAAAATATCGATTTTTTGGTTTTTTTGAGCCTGAATTTGAGATATAAACGGGTACAGAAGATGCATGCACATATCGACTTTGGGACCCAAAATATCGATTTTTAGTATGTTTTGGGCGTATAATTTGAAAATATTCTTACACTGAGTAGGCATTTACAGATCGCTTCTGGAACCCAAAAATATCGAATTTTGGGGGGTTTTGAGCCTGAATTTGGGATATAACCGGGTACAGAGGATGCATGCACATATCGACTTTTTGCACCTAAAATATCGATTTTGAGCATGTTTTGGGACTGTATCTTGAAAACATTCTAGCAAGAAGTAGGCATGTACAGATCGCTTCTGGGACCCAAAAATATCGAATTTTCTGATGTTTTGAACCAGAATTAGAGATATACACGGGTACAGAAGATCCATCATACACATATTGACTTTGGGCACATAAAATATCGATTTTCAGCATGTTTTGGGCCTGTATTTTAAAAACACTCTAACACGGAGTATGCACGTACAGATCGCTTCTGGGGCCCAAAAACATTGAATTTTCGGGTGTTTTGAGCATGAATTTGAGATATAAACGAGTGCAGAAGATGCATACACATATTAACTTTGGGCACCCAAAATATCGATTTTCAGCATGTTTTGGGCCTGTATCTGAATAGGCATGTACCGATCGCTTCTGGGACCCCAAAATATCAAATTTTCGGGTGTTTGGAGCCTGAATTTGAGATATAAACGGGTACAGAAGATGCATGCACATATCGACTTTTGGGCACCTAAAAGATCGATTTTCAGTATGTTATGGGCCTGTATTTTGAAAATACTCTAACACGGAGTAGGCATGTACAGTTCGCTTCTGGGACCCCAAAATATCGAATTTTCGTGTGTTTTGGGCCTGAATTTGAGATATCGACTTTGGGCACCTAAAATTTCGATTTTAGCATGTTTTGGGCCTATATTTGAAAATACTCTGACACAGAGTAGGCATGTACAGATCGCTTCTGGCACTCCAAAATATCGAATTTTCGGGTGTTTTGAGCCTGAATTTGAGATACAAACGGGTACTGAAGATGCATGAACATATCGACTTTTGGGCCACTAAAATATCGATTTTGAGCATGTTTTGGGTCTGTATCTTGAAAACATTCTAATTAGGAGTAGGCATTTACAGATCGCTTCTAGGACAAAAAAATACCGAATTTTCGGGTGTTTTGATCCTGAATTTGAGATATAAACGGTTACAGAAGATGCATGCACATATCGACTTAGGACACTTAAAATATTTATTTTTAGCATGTTTTGAGCCTATATTTTGAAAACATTCTAGCACTGAGTAGGCATGTACAGATTGCTTCTGGGACCCAAAAATATCGAATTTTCGGGTGTTTTGATCCTGAATTTGAGATATAAACAAGTGCAGAAGATGCATACACATATTAACTTTGGGCACCTAAAATATCGATTTTCAGCATGTTTTGGGCCTGTATCTGAGAAGGCATGTACAGATCGCTTCTAGGACCCCAAAATATCGAATTTTCGGGTGTTTTGAGGTTGAATTTGAGATATCGACTTTAGGCACCTAAAATATCGATTTTTAGCATGTTTTGGGCCTATATTTTGAAAATATTCTCGCACTAAGTAGGCATGTACAGATCACTTCTGGGACCCCAAAATATCGAATTTTCGGGTGTTTTGATACTGAATTTGAGATATAAACGGGTACAGAAGATGCATGCACATATCGACTTTGGATACTTAAAATATCGATTTTTAGCGTGTTTTGAGCCTATATTTTGAAAACATTCTTGCACTGACTAGGCATATACAGTTCGCTTCTGGGACCCCGACCCCGAAAATATCGAATTTTCGGGAGTTTTGAGGTTGAATTTGGGATATAAACGAGTGCAGAAGATGCATACACATATTGACTTTGGTCACCTAAAATAGCGATTTTCAGCATGTTTTGGGCCTGTATTTTGAAAATACTCTAACACGGAGTAGGCAAGTACAGATCACTTCTAGGACCAAAAAATATCGAATTTTCAGGTGTTTGGAGCCTGAATTTGAGGTATAAACAGGTACAGAAGATGCATGCACATATCGACTTTTGGGCACATAAAAGATCGATTTTCAGTATGTTATGGGCCTGTATTTTGAAAATACTCTAACACGGAGTAGGCATGTACAGTTCGCTTCTGGGACCCCAAAATATCGAATTTTCCGGTGTTTTGGGCCTGAATTTGAGATATCGACTTTGGGCACCTAAAATTTCGATTTTTAGCATGTTTTGGGCCTATATTTGAAAATACTCTGACACAGAGTAGGCATGTACAGATCGCTTCTGGCACTCCAAAATATCGAATTTTCGGGTGTTTTGAGCCTGAATTTGAGATATAAACGGGTACTGAAGATGCATGAACATATCAACTTTTGGGCCACTAAAATATCGATTTTGAGCATGTTTTGGGTCTGTATCTAGAAAACATTCTAACTAGGAGTAGGCATGTACAGATCGCTTCTAGGACAAAAAAATACCGAATTTTCGGGTGTTTTGAGGTTGAATTTGAGATATAAACGGGTACAGAAAATGCATGCACATATCGACTTAGGACACTTAAAATATTCATTTTTAGCATGTTTTGAGCCTATATTTTGAGAACATTCTAGCACTGAGTAGGCATGTACAGATTGCTTCTGGGACCCAAAAATATCGAATTTTCGGGTGTTTTGAGGTTGAATTTGAGATATAAACGAGTGCAGAAGATGCATACACATATTAACTTTGGGCACCTAAAATATCGATTTTCAGCATGTTTTGGGCCTGTATCTGAGTAGGCATGTACAGATCGCTTCTGGGACCCCAAAATATCGAATTTTCGGGTGTTTGGAGCCTGAATTTGAGATAAAAACGGGTACAGAAGATGCATGCACATATCTACTTTTGGGCACCTAAAAGATCGATTTTCAGTATGATATGGGCCTGTATTTTGAAAATACTCTAACACGGAGTAGGCATGTACAGTTCGCTTCTGGGACCCCAAAATATCGAATTTTCGGGTGTTTTGGGCCTGAATTTGAGATATCGACTTTGGGCACCTAAAAGATCGATTTTCAGTATGATATGGGCCTGTATTTTGAAAATACTCTAACACGGAGTAGGCATGTACAGATCACTTCTGGGACCCCAAAATATCGAATTTTCGGGTGTTTTGATCCTAAATTTGAGATATAAACGGGTACAGAAGATGCATGCACATATCGACTTTGGATACTTAAAATATCGATTTTTAGCGTGTTTTGAGCCTATATTTTGAAAACATTCTTGCACTGACTAGGCATATACAGTTCGCTTCTGGGACCCCAAAAATATCGAATTTTCGGGAGTTTTGAGGTTGAATTTGGGATATAAACGAGTGCAGAAGATGCATACACATATTGACTTTGGTCACCTAAAATAGCGATTTTCAGCATGTTTTGGGCCTGTATTTTGAAAATACTCTAACACGGAGTAGGCAAGTACAGATCACTTCTAGGACCAAAAAAAATCGAATTTTCAGGTGTTTGGAGCCTGAATTTGAGGTATAAACAGGTACAGAAGATGCATGCACATATCGACTTTTGGGCACCTAAAATATCGATTTTCTGTATGTTTTGGGCCTGTATTTTGAAAATACTCTAAAACGGAGTAGGTATGTACAGATCGCTTCTCTGACCCCAAAATTTCGAATTTTCGGGTGTTTTGGGCCTGAATTGGAGATATCTACTTTGGGCACCTAATATTTCGATTTTTAGCATGTTTTGGGCCTATATTTGAAAATACTCTAACACAGAGTAGGCATGTACAGATCAATTCTGGCACTCCAAAATATCGAATTTTCGGGTGTTTTGAGCATGAATTTGAGATATAAACGGGTACTGAAGATGCATGAACATATCGACTTTTCGGCCACTAAAATATCGATTTTAAGCATGTTTTGGGTCTGTATCTTGAAAACATTCTAACTAGGAGTAAGCATGTACAGATCGCTTCTGGGAACCAAAAATCTCAAATTTTCGGGTGTTTTGAAGTTGAATTTGAGATATAAACGAGTGCAGAAGATGCATACACATATTAACTTTGGGCACCTAAAATATCGATTTTCAGCATGTTTTGGGCCTGTATCTGAATAGGCATGTACCGATCGCTTCTGGGACCCCAAAATATCAAATTTTCGGGTGTTTGGAGCCTGAATTTGAGATATAAACGGGTACAGAAGATGCATGCACATATCGACTTTTGGGCACCTAAAAGATCGATTTTCTGTATGTTTTGGGCCTGTATTTTGAAAATACTCTAAAACGGAGTAGGTATGTACAGATCGCTTCTCTGACCCCAAAATTTCGAATTTTCGGGTGTTTTGGGCCTGAATTGGAGATATCTACTTTGGGCACCTAATATTTCGATTTTTAGCATGTTTTGGGCCTATATTTGAAAATACTCTAACACAGAGTAGGCATGTACAGATCGCTTCTGGGACTCCAAAATATCGAATTGTCGGGTGTTTTGAGCCTGAATTTGAGATATAAACGGGTACTGAAGATGCATGAACATATCGACTTTTCGGCCACTAAAATATCGATTTTAAGCATGTTTTGGGTCTGTATCTTGAAAACATTCTAACTAGGAGTAAGCATGTACAGATCGCTTCTGGGAACCAAAAATCTCTAATTTTCGGGTGTTTTGAAGTTGAATTTGAGATATAAACGAGTGCAGAAGATGCATACACATATTAACTTTGGGCACCTAAAATATCGATTTTCAGCATGTTTTGGGCCTGTATCTGAATAGGCATGTACCGATCGCTTCTGGGACCCCAAAATATCAAATTTTCGGGTGTTTGGAGCCTGAATTTGAGATATAAACGGGTACAGAAGATGCATGCACATATCGACTTTTGGGCACCTAAAAGATCGATTTTCAGTATGTTATGGGCCTGTATTTTTAAAATACTCTAACACGGAGTAGGCATGTACAGTTCGCTTCTGGGACCCCAAAATATCGAATTTTCGGGTGTTTTGGGCCTGAATTTGAGATATCGACTTTGGGCACCTAATATTTCGATTTTTAGCATTTTTTGGGCCTATATTTGAAAATACTCTGACACAGAGTAGGCATGTACAGATCGCTTCTGGCACTCCAAAATATCGAATTTTCGGGTGTTTTGAGACTGAATTTGAGATATAAACGGGTACTGAAGATGCATGAACATATCGACTTTTGGGCCACTAAAATATCGATTTTGAGCATGTTTTGGGTCTGTATCTTGAAAACATTCTAACTAGGAGTAGGCATGTACAGATCGCTTCTAGGACAAAAAAATACCGAATTTTCCGGTGTTTGGAGCCTGAATTTGAGATATAAACGGGTACAGAAGATGCATGCACATATCGACTTTTGGGCACCTAAAAGTTCGATTTTCAGTATGATATGGGCCTATATTTTGAAAATATTCTAGCACTAAGTAGGCATGTACAGATTACTTCTGGGACCCCAAAATATCGAATTTTAGGGTGTTTTGATCCTTAATTTGAGATATAAACGGGTACAGAAGATGAATGCACATATCGACTTTGGACACTTAAAATATCGATTTTTAGCATGTTTTGAGCCTATATTTTGAAAACATTCTAGCACTGACTAGGCATGTACAGTTCCCTTCTGGGACCCAAAAAATATCGAATTTTTGGGTGTTTTGAGGTTGAATTTGGGATATAAACGGGTGCAGAAGATGCATGCACATATCGACTTTTGGGCACTTAAAAGATCGATTTTCAGTATGATATGGGCCTGTATTTTAGAAATACTCTAACACGGAGTAGGCATGTACAGTTCGCTTCTGGGACCCCAAAATATCGAATTTTCGGGTGTTTTGGGCCTGAATTTGAGATATCGACTTTAGGCACCTAAAATATCGATTTTTAGCATGTTTTGGGCCTATATTTTGAAAATATTCTCGCACTAAGTAGGCATGTACAGATCACTTCTGGGACCCCAAAATATCGAATTTTCGGGTGTTTTGATACTGAATTTGAGATATAAACGGGTACAGAAGATGCATGCACATATCGACTTTGGATACTTAAAATATCGATTTTTAGCGTGTTTTGAGCCTATATTTTGAAAACATTCTTGCACTGACTAGGCATATACAGTTCGCTTCTGGGACCCCGACCCCGAAAATATCGAATTTTCGGGAGTTTTGAGGTTGAATTTGGGATATAAACGAGTGCAGAAGATGCATACACATATTGACTTTGGTCACCTAAAATAGCGATTTTCAGCATGTTTTGGGCCTGTATTTTGAAAATACTCTAACACGGAGTAGGCAAGTACAGATCACTTCTAGGACCAAAAAATATCGAATTTTCAGGTGTTTGGAGCCTGAATTTGAGGTATAAACAGGTACAGAAGATGCATGCACATATCGACTTTTGGGCACATAAAAGATCGATTTTCAGTATGTTATGGGCCTGTATTTTGAAAATACTCTAACACGGAGTAGGCATGTACAGTTCGCTTCTGGGACCCCAAAATATCGAATTTTCCGGTGTTTTGGGCCTGAATTTGAGATATCGACTTTGGGCACCTAAAATTTCGATTTTTAGCATGTTTTGGGCCTATATTTGAAAATACTCTGACACAGAGTAGGCATGTACAGATCGCTTCTGGCACTCCAAAATATCGAATTTTCGGGTGTTTTGAGCCTGAATTTGAGATATAAACGGGTACTGAAGATGCATGAACATATCGACTTTTGGGCCACTAAAATATCGATTTTGAGCATGTTTTGGGTCTGTATCTAGAAAACATTCTAACTAGGAGTAGGCATGTACAGATCGCTTCTAGGACAAAAAAATACCGAATTTTCGGGTGTTTTGATCCTGAATTTGAGATATAAACGGTTACAGAAGATGCATGCACATATCGACTTAGGACACTTAAAATATTTATTTTTAGCATGTTTTGAGCCTATATTTTGAAAACATTCTAGCACTGAGTAGGCATGTACAGATTGCTTCTGGGACCCAAAAATATCGAATTTTCGGGTGTTTTGAGGTTGAATTTGAGAAATAAACGGGTACAGAAGATGCATGCACATATCGACTTAGGACACTTAAAATATTTATTTTTAGCATGTTTTGAGCCTATATTTTGAGAACATTCTAGCACTGAGTAGGCATGTACAGATTGCTTCTGGGACCCAAAAATATCGAATTTTCGGGTGTTTTGAGGTTGAATTTGAGATATAAACGAGTGCAGAAGATGCATACACATATTAACTTTGGGCACCTAAAATATCGATTTTCAGCATGTTTTGGGCCTGTATCTGAGTAGGCATGTACAGATCGCTTCTGGGACCCCAAAATATCGAATTTTCGGGTGTTTGGAGCCTGAATTTGAGATATAAACGGGTACAGAAGATGCATGCACATATCTACTTTTGGGCACCTAAAAGATCGATTTTCAGTATGATATGGGCCTGTATTTTGAAAATACTCTAACACGGAGTAGGCATGTACAGTTCGCTTCTGGGACCCCAAAATATCGAATTTTCGGGTGTTTTGGGCCTGAATTTGAGATATCGACTTTGGGCACCTAAAAGATCGATTTTCAGTATGATATGGGCCTGTATTTTGAAAATACTCTAACACGGAGTAGGCATGTACAGATCACTTCTGGGACCCCAAAATATCGAATTTTCGGGTGTTTTGATCCTAAATTTGAGATATAAACGGGTACAGAAGATGCATGCACATATCGACTTTGGATACTTAAAATATCGATTTTTAGCGTGTTTTGAGCCTATATTTTGAAAACATTCTTGCACTGACTAGGCATATACAGTTCGCTTCTGGGACCCCAAAAATATCGAATTTTCGGGAGTTTTGAGGTTGAATTTGGGATATAAACGAGTGCAGAAGATGCATACACATATTGACTTTGGTCACCTAAAATAGCGATTTTCAGCATGTTTTGGGCCTGTATTTTGAAAATACTCTAACACGGAGTAGGCAAGTACAGATCACTTCTAGGACCAAAAAAAATCGAATTTTCAGGTGTTTGGAGCCTGAATTTGAGGTATAAACAGGTACAGAAGATGCATGCACATATCGACTTTTGGGCACCTAAAATATCGATTTTCTGTATGTTTTGGGCCTGTATTTTGAAAATACTCAAAAACGGAGTAGGTATGTACAGATCGCTTCTCTGACCCCAAAATTTCGAATTTTCGGGTGTTTTGGGCCTGAATTGGAGATATCTACTTTGGGCACCTAATATTTCGATTTTTAGCATGTTTTGGGCCTATATTTGAAAATACTCTAACACAGAGTAGGCATGTACAGATCAATTCTGGCACTCCAAAATATCGAATTTTCGGGTGTTTTGAGCATGAATTTGAGATATAAACGGGTACTGAAGATGCATGAACATATCGACTTTTCGGCCACTAAAATATCGATTTTAAGCATGTTTTGGGTCTGTATCTTGAAAACATTCTAACTAGGAGTAAGCATGTACAGATCGCTTCTGGGAACCAAAAATCTCAAATTTTCGGGTGTTTTGAAGTTGAATTTGAGATATAAACGAGTGCAGAAGATGCATACACATATTAACTTTGGGCACCTAAAATATCGATTTTCAGCATGTTTTGGGCCTGTATCTGAATAGGCATGTACCGATCGCTTCTGGGACCCCAAAATATCAAATTTTCGGGTGTTTGGAGCCTGAATTTGAGATATAAACGGGTACAGAAGATGCATGCACATATCGACTTTTGGGCACCTAAAAGATCGATTTTCTGTATGTTTTGGGCCTGTATTTTGAAAATACTCTAAAACGGAGTAGGTATGTACAGATCGCTTCTCTGACCCCAAAATTTCGAATTTTCGGGTGTTTTGGGCCTGAATTGGAGATATCTACTTTGGGCACCTAATATTTCGATTTTTAGCATGTTTTGGGCCTATATTTGAAAATACTCTAACACAGAGTAGGCATGTACAGATCGCTTCTGGGACTCCAAAATATCGAATTGTCGGGTGTTTTGAGCCTGAATTTGAGATATAAACGGGTACTGAAGATGCATGAACATATCGACTTTTCGGCCACTAAAATATCGATTTTAAGCATGTTTTGGGTCTGTATCTTGAAAACATTCTAACTAGGAGTAAGCATGTACAGATCGCTTCTGGGAACCAAAAATCTCTAATTTTCGGGTGTTTTGAAGTTGAATTTGAGATATAAACGAGTGCAGAAGATGCATACACATATTAACTTTGGGCACCTAAAATATTGATTTTCAGCATGTTTTGGGCCTGTATCTGAGTAGGCATGTACAGATCTCTTCTGGGACCCAAAAATATCGAATTTTCCGGTGTTTGGAGCCTGAATTTGAGATATAAACGGGTACAGAAGATGCATACACATATCGACTTTTGGGCACCTAAAAGTTCGATTTTCAGTATGATATGGGCCTATATTTTGAAAATATTCTAGCACTAAGTAGGCATGTACAGATTACTTCTGGGACCCCAAAATATTGAATTTTAGGGTGTTTTGATCCTTAATTTGAGATATAAACGGGTACAGAAGATGAATGCACATATCGACTTTTGGGCACCTAAATAATCGATTTTCAGTATGTTTTGGGCCTGTATTTTGAAAATACTCTAACACGGAGTAGGCATGTACAGATCGCTTCGGGGACCCCAAAATATTAAATTTTCGGGTGTTTTGACCCTGAATTTAAGATATAAACGGGTACAGAAGATGCATGCACATATCGAATTTTAGGGTGTTTTGGGCCTGAATTTGAGATATCGACTTTGGGCACCTAAAATATCGAATTTCAGCATGTTTTGGGCCTGTATTTTGAAAATATTCTAACACGGAGTAGGAATGTACAGATCGCTTCTGGGACCCCAAAATATCGAATTTTCGGGTGTTTTGAGCCTGAATTTGAGATATAAACAGGTACTGATTTTTTTTTTTTTTTTTTTTTCGACACAGGACATAGGCTTCATCAAGCCCGTTGCCGTGGCCCAGGTCAACTGCTACTCACACACACACGTGTGTCAACTGCATGCACATATCGACTTTTGGGCACCTAAAATATCGATTTTGAGCATGTTTTCGGTCTGTATCTTGAAAACATTCTCACTAGGTGTAGGCATGTACATTTCGCTTCTAGGTCCCCAAAATACCGAATTTTCAGGTGTCTTTGGCCTGAATTTGAGATATCGACTTTGGGCACCTAAAGTATCGATTTTTAGCATGTTTTGGGCCTATATTTTGAAAATAATCTAGCACTGAGTAGGCATGTACAAATCGCTTCTGGGACCCAAAAATATCGAATTTTTGGATGTTTTGAGGTTGAATATGGAATATAAACGGGTGCAGAAGATGCATACACATATTGACTTTGGGCACCTAAAATATCGATTTTCAGCATGTTTAGGACCTGTATCTGAGTAGGCATGTACAGATCGCTTCTGGGACCATGAAATATCGAATTTTCGGGTGCTTGGAGCCTGAATTTGAGATATAAACGGGTACAGAAGATGCACGCACATATCGACTTTTGGGCACCTAAAAGATCGATTTTCAGTATGTTTTGGGCCTGTAATTTGAAAATACTCTAACACGGAGTAGGCATGTACAAATCGCTTCAGGGACCCCAAAATATCGAATTTTCGGATGTTTTGTGCCTGAATTTCAAATATCTACTTTTGACACCTAAAATATCGATAATTAGCATGTTTTGGGCCTATATTTTAAAAATATTCAAGCGCTGAGTAGGCATGTACATATCGCTTCTGGGACTCCAAAATATCGAATTTCTGGGTGTTTGGAATCTGAATTTGAGATATAAACGGGTACAGAAGATGCATGCACTTATCGACTTTGAACACTTAAAATATCGATTTTTAGCATGTTTTTGAGCCTATATTTTGAAAACATTCTAGCACTGAGTAGGCATGTACAGATCGCTTCTGGGACCCCAAAATATAGAATTTTCGGGTGTTTTGGGCCTGAATTTGAGATATCGACTTTGGGCACCTAAAATATCGATTTTCAGCATGTTTTGGGCCCATATTTTAAAAACATTCTAGCACTGAGTAGGCATGGACAGATCGCTCCTGGGATTCAAAAATATCGAATTTTCGGGTGTTCTGAGCCTAAATTTGAGATATAAACGGGTACAGAAGATGCATGCACATATCGACTTTGGACTCCTAAAATATCAATTTTAGCATTTTCGGAGCCTATATTTTGAAAACATTTTAGCACTGAGTAGGCATGTATAGATCGCTTAAGGGACCCAAAAATATTGAATTTTCTGTTGTTTTGAACCTGAATTTGAGATATAGACGGGTACAGAAAATGCATACACATATTGACTTTGGGCACCTAAAATATCGATTTTGAGCACGTTTTGGGCCTGTATTTTGAAAATACTCTAGCACTGAGTAGGCATGTACAGATCGCTTCTGGGACCCAAAAACATCGAATTTTCGGGTGTTTTGAGCCTGAATTTGGGATATAACCGGGTACAGAAGAGACATACACATATTGACTTTGGGCACCTAAAAATTAATTTTCAGCATGTTTTTGGGCCTGTATTTCAAAAACACCCTAACACGGAGTATACACGTACAGATCGCTTCTGGGACCCAAAAAAATCGAATTTTCGGGTGTTTTTAGCTTGAATTTGGGAAATAAACGGGTACAGAAGATGCATACACATATTGACTTTGGGCACATAAAATATTGATTTTGAACATGTTTTGGGCCTATATTATAAAAATATTCTAGCACTGAGTAGGCATGTATAGATCGCTTCTGGGACCCAAAAATATCGAATTTTCGGGTGTTTTGAGCTTGAATTTGGGATATAAACGGGTACAGAAGATGCATACACATATTGACTTTGGGCACCTAAAATATCAATTTTTATTATGTTTTGGGCCTGTATTGTAAAAATACTCTAACACGGAGTAGACATGTAAAGATCGCTTTAGGGACCCAAAAATATCGAATTTTCGGGAGTTTTGAGCCTGAATTTGAGATATAAACGGGTACAGAAGATGCATGCACATATCGACTTTGGCACCCAAAATATCGATTTTGAGCATGTTTTGGGTCTGTATCTTGAAAACATTCTAGCAACGAGTAGGCATGTACAGATCGCTTCTGGGACCCAAAAATATCGAATTTTCGGGTGTTTTGAGCTTGAATTTGGGATATAAACGGGTACAGAAGATGCAAACACATATTGACATTTAGCACCTAAAATATTGATTTTCAGCATGTTTTGGGCCTGTATTTTGAAAATACTCTAACACGGAGTAGGCATGTACAGATCGCTTCTGGGACCCAAAAATATAGAATTTTCGGGTATTTTGAGCCTGAATTTGGGAAGAAAACGGGTACAGAAGATGCATACACATATTGACTTTGGGCACCTAAAATATCGATTTTCAGCATGTTTTGGGCCTGTATTTTAAAAATACTCTAACACGGAGTAGGCATGTACAGATCGCTTCTGGGACCCAATAATATCGAATTTTCGGGGATTTTGAGCCTGAATTTGAGATTTAAACGGGTACAGAAGATGCATTCACATATCGAGTTTGGGCACCTAAAATATCGATTTTTAGCATGTTTTGGGCCCATATTTTGAAATAATTCCAGCACTGAGTAGGCATGTACAGATTGCTTCTGAGACCAAAAAAATTCGAATTTTCGGGTGTTCTGAGCCTGAATTTGGGAAATAAACGGGTACAGAAGATGCATGCACATATTAACTTTGGGCACCAAAAATATCGATTTTTAGCATGTTTTGGGCCCATATTTTGAAAACATTCTAGCACTGAGTAGGCATGTACAGATCGCTTTAGGGACTTTAAAAATATTGAATTTTCGGGGATTTTGAGCCTGAATTTGAGATATAAACGTGTACAGAAGATACAAGCACTTATCGACTTTTTGCACCTAAAATATCGATTTTACGCATGTTTTGGGTCTGAATCATGAAAACATTCTAGCAAGGAGTAGGCATGTACAGATCGCTTCTGGGACCAAAACATATCGAATTTTCTGTTGTTTTGAACCTGAATTTGGGATATAGACGGGTACAGAAGATGCATACACATATTGACTTTGGGCACCTAAAATATCGATTTTGAGCATGTTTTGGGCCTGTATTTTGAAAATACTCTAACCCGGTGTAGGCATGTATAGATCGCTTCTGGGACACAAAAATATCGATTTTTTGGGTGTTTTGAGCCTGAATTTGAGATATAAACGGGTACAGAAGATGCATGCACATATCGACTTTGGACACCTAAAATATTGATTTTTATCATGTTTTAATCCTATATTTTGAAAACATTCTAGCACTGAGTAGGCATGTACAGATCGCTTCTGGGACCCAAAAATATCGAATTTTCGGGTGTTTTGAGCCTGAATTTGAGTTTTAAACGGGTACAGAAGATCGACTTTTGACACTAAAAATATCGATTTTTAGCATGTTTTGCACCTATATTTAGAAAATTCTCTAACACGGGGTAGGCATGTACAGATCGCTTCTGGAACCTCAAAATATTGAATTTTTGAGTGTTTTGAGCCTGAATTTGAGATATAAACGGGTACAGAAGATGCATACACATATTGACTTTGGGCACCTAAAATATCGATTTTCAGGATGTTTTGGGCCTGTATTTCGAAAATACTCTAACACGGAGTAGGCATGTACAGATCGCTTCTGGGACCAAAAAAAAACGAATTTTCGGGTGTTTGGGCCTGAATTTGAGATATCGACTTTGGGCACCTAAAATATCGATTTTTAGCATGTTTTGGGACTATATTTTGAAAATATTCTAGCAGTGAGTAGGCATGTACAGATCGCTTCTGGGACCACAAAATATCGAATTTTCGGGTGTTTTGACCCTGAATTTGATATATAAACGGGTACTGAAGATGCATGCACATATCAACTTTTGGGCACCTAAAATATCGATTTTGAGCATGTTTTGGGTCTGTATCTTGAAAACATTCTAACTAGGAGTAGGCATGTACAGATCGCTTCTAGGACCCAAAAGTATCGAATTTTCGGGTGTTTTGAGCCTTAATTTAAGATATAAACGGGTACAGAAGATCGACTTTTGACACTAAAAATATCGATTTTTAGCATGTTTTGAGCCTATATTTTGAAAACATTCTACCACTGAGTATGCATGTACAGATCGCTTCTGGGACCCTAAAATATCGAATTTTAGGGTGTTTTGAGGTTGAATTTGAGATATAAACGGGTACAGAAGATGCATGCACATATCGACTTTTGGGCACCTAAAAGATCGATTTTTAGTATGTTTTGGGCCTGTATTTCGAAAATAATCTAAAGCGGAGTAGGCATGTACAGATAGCTTCTGGGACCCAAAAATATCGAATTTTCGAGTGTTTTGAGGTTGAATTTGAGATATAAACGGGTACAGAAGATGCATGCACATATTGACTTTGGGCACCTTAAAGATCGATTTTCATCATGTTTTGCACCTATATTTAGAAAATTCTCTAACACGGGGTAGGCATGTACAGATCGCTTCTGGAACCTCAAAATATCGAATTTTTGAGTGTTTTGAGCCTGAATTTGAGATATAAACTGGTACTGAAGATGCATCCACATATTGACTTTGGACACTTAAAATATCGATTATTAGCATGTTTTTAGCCTATATTTTGAAAACGTTCTAGCACTGAGTAGGCATGTACATATCGCTTCTGGGAACCTAAAATATCGTATTTTCGGCTGTTTTAAGGATGAATTTGGAATATAATCTGGTGCAGAAGATGCATGCACGTATTGACTTTGGGCACCTAAAATATCGATTTTGGGCATGTTTTGGGTCTGTATCTTGAAAACATTCTAACAAGGAGTAGGCATGTACAGATCGCTTCTGGGACCCCAAAATATCGAATTTTCGGGTGTTTTCAGCCTGAATTTGAGATATAAACGGGTACAGAAGATGCATGCACATATCGACTTTTGGGCACCTAAAAGATCGATTTTCAGTATGTTTTGTGCCTGTAATTTGAAAATACTCTAATATGGAGTAAGCATGTACAGATCGCTTCTGGGACCCCAAAATATCGAATTTTCGGGTGTTTTGGGCCTGAATTTGAGATATCGACTTTGGGCACCTAAAATATCGATTTTTAGCATGTTTTTGGGACTATATTTTGAAAATATTCTAGCAGTGGGTAGGCATGTACAGATCGCTTTTGGGACCCCAAAATATTGAATTTTCGGGTGTTTTGACCCTGAATTTGATATATAAACGGGTACTGAAGATGCATGCACATATCAACTTTAGGCACCTAATATATCGATTTTGAGCATGTTTTGGGTCTGTATCTTAAAAACATTCTAACTAGGAGTAGGCATGTACATATCGCTTCTAGGACCCAAAAATACCGAATTTTCGAGTGTTTTGAGCCTGAATTTAAGATATTAACGGGTACAAAAGTACGAATTTGGACACTAAAAATATCGATTTTTAGCATTTTTTGAGACTATATTTAAAAAAAAATTCTAGCACTGAGTAGGCATGTACAGATCGCTTCGGGGACCCAAAATTATCGAATTTTAGGGTGTTTTGAGGTTGAATTTGAGATATAAACGGGTACGGAAGATGCAGGCACATATCGACTTTTGGGCACTTAAAATATCGATTTTTAAGTATGTTTTGGGTCTGTATCTTGAAAACATTCTAACTAGGAGTAGGCATGTAATGATCGCTTCTAGGACCCCGAAATACCGAATTTTCGGGTGTTTTGATCCTGAATTTGAGATATAAACGGGTACAGAAGATGCATGCACATATCGACTTTGGACACTTAAAATATCGATTTTTAGCATGTTTTGAGCCTATATTTTGAAAATACTCTAACACGGAGTAAGCATGTACATATCGCTTCTGGGACTCCAAAATATCGAATTTTCGGGTGTTTTGAGCCTGAATTTGAGATATAAACGGGTACAGAAGATGCATGCACATATTGACTTTGGACACTTAAAATATCGATTTTGTGCATGTTTTGGGTCTATATTTTGAAAATATTCTAGCACTGAGTAGGCATGTACATATCGCTTCTGGGACCCCAAAATATCGAATTTTCGAGTGTTTTGAGCCTGAATTTAAGATATAAACGAGTACAGAAGATGTATGCACATATCGACTTTGAACACTTAAAATATCGATATTTAGCATGTTTTGAGCCTATATTTTGAAAACATTCTAGCACTGAGTAGGCATGTACATATCGCTTCTGGGATCTCAAAATATCGAATTTGCGGGTGTTTTGAGCCTGAATTTGAGATATAAACAGGTTCTGAAGATGCATGCACATATCGACTTGTGGGCACCTAAAATATCGATTTTGAGCATATTTTGGGTCTGTATCTTGAAAACATTCTAACTAGGAGTAGGCATGTACATATCGCTTCTAGGACCCAAAAATACCGAATTTTCGGGTGATTTGAGCCTGAATTTAAGATATAAACGGGTACAGAAGATCGACTTTGGACACTAAAAATATCGATTTTTAGCTTGTTTTGAGCCTATATTTTGAAAACATTCTAGCACTGAGTAGGCATGTACAGATTGCTTCTGGGACCGAAAAATATCGAATTTTCGGGTGTTTTGGGGTTGAATTCGGGATATAAACGGTTGCATAAGATGCATACATATATTGACTTTGGGCACCTAAAATATCGATTTTCAGCATGTTTTGGGCCTGTATCTGAATAGGCATGTACAGATCGCTTCTGGGACCCCAAACTATCGAATTTCCGGGTGTTTGGAACCTGAATTTGAGATTTAAACGGGTACAGAAGATGCATGCACATATCGACTTTTGGGCACCTAAAAGATCGATTTTCAGTATGTTTTGGGCCTGTATTTTGAAAATACTCTAACACGGATTAGGCATGTACAGATCGCTTCTGGGACCCCAAAATAACGAATTTTCGGGTGTTTTGGGCCTGAATTTGAGATATCGACTTTGGGCACCTAAAATATCGATTTTTAGCATGTTTTGGGCCTATATTTTGAAAATATTCTAGCACTGAGTAGGCATGTACAGATCGCTTTTGGGACCCCAAAATATCAAATTTTCGGGTGTTTTGAGCCTGAATTTGAGATATAAACGGGTACTGAAGATGCATGCACATATAAACTTTTGGGCACCTAAAATATCGATTTTGAGCATGTTTTGAGCCTATATTTTGAAAACATTCTAGCCCTGAGTAGGCATGTACAGATCGCTTCTGGGACCCAAAAATATCGAATTTTCGGGTGTTTTGAGGTTGAATTTGGGATATAAACGGTTGCAGAAGATGCATACACATATCGACTTTGGGCACCTAAAATGTCGATTTTCAGCATGTTTTGGGCCTGTATCTGAGTAGGCATGTACAGATCGCTTCGTGGACCCCAAAATATAGAATTTCCGGGTGTTAGGAACCTGAATTTGAGATATTAACGGAAACAGAAGATGCATGCACATATCGACTTTGGGCACCTAAAAGATCAATTTTCAGTATACAGTAATTTGGGCCTGTATTTTGAAAATACTCTAACACGGAGTAGGCATGTACAGATCGCTTCTGGGACTCCAAAATATCGGATTTTCGGGTGTTTTGGGCCTGAATTTGAGATATCGACTTTTTTTACACCTAAAATATCTATTTCTAGCATGTTTTCGGACTATATTTTGAAAATATTCTAGCACTGAGTAGGCATGTACTGATCGCTTCTAGGACACCGAAATACCGAATTTTCGGGTGTTTTGATCCTGAATTTGAGATATAAACGTGTACAGAAGATGCATGCACATATCGACTTTGGACACTTAAAATATCGATTTTTAGCATGTTTTGAGCATATATTTTGAAAATACTCTAAAACGGAGTAAGCATGTACATATCGCTTCTGGGACTCCAAAATATCGAATTTTCGGGTGTTTTGAGCCTGAATTTGAGATATAAACGGGTACAGAAGATGCATGCACATATTGACTTTGGGCACCTAAAATATCGATTTTCAGCATGTTTTGGGCCTGTATCTGAATAGGCCAGTACAGATCGCTTTTGGGACCCCAAAATATTGAATTTTCGGGTGTTTTGACCCTGAATTTGATATATGAACGGGTACTGAAGATGCATGCACATATCAACTTTGGGCACCTAAAATATCGATTTTGAGCATGTTTTGGTTCTGTATCTTGAAAACATTCTAACTAGGAGTAGGCATGTACATATCGCTTCTAGGACCCAAAAATACCGAATTTTCGAGTGTTTTGAGCCTGAATTTAAGATATAAACGGGTACAAAAGTACGACTTTGGACACTAAAAATATCGATTTTTAGCATTTTTTGAGCCTATATATTTTAAAAAATTCTAGCACTGAGTAGTCATGTACAGATCGCTTCTGGGACCCAAAAATATCGAATTTTAGGGTGTTTTGAGGTTGAATTTGAGATATAAACGGGTACAGAAGATGCATGCACATATCGACTTTTGGGCACCTAAAAGATCGATTTTCAGTATGTTTTGGGCCTGTATTTTGAAAATACTCGAACACGGAGTAGGCATGTACAGATCACTTCTTGGACACCAAAATATCGAATTTTCGGGTGTTTTGGGCCTGAATTTGAGATATCATCTTTAGGCACCTAAAATATCGATATTTAGCATGTTTTAGACCTATAATTTGAAAATATTCTAGCAATGAGTAGATATGTACAGATCGCTTCTGGGACCCCAAAATATCGAATTTTCCGGTGTTTTGAGCCTTAATTTGAGATATCGACTTTGGGCACCTAAAATATCGATTTTTAGCATGTTTTGGGCCTGTATTTTGAAAATACTCTAACACGAAGTAGGCATGTACAGATCGCTTCTGGGACCCCAAAATATGGAATTTTCGGGTGTTTTGAGCCTAAATTAGTGCATTTGTCGCGGCTTCTAGCCGCTTAAATTGTATTTATTGGTTGTGAAACCAGCACAGCTGGATTGCTATAGAATACGCCCCTTCACAAGCCCAGGCCCCGTATAGGCATAATCTGGGTTGGAAGGGTCAATTCCGTGACGTTCATCAGAAGTAAATAAAATTCAAATCTGGCGCTGTACTGATAGTGGAGCCACCTGGTGGTGGTGAGGTGAGGTATTAAGCCCCTCCTCCGCTGAATACCGCTCGCCCACTCCAATGAGAAAGAAGTGAGTGCCTGCCGCATCGGGAGGTGGGTGGGACAGTAGAAGCTGTGCTGGTTTCACAACCAATAAATACAATTTAAGCGGCTAGAAGTAGCGACAAATGCACTATTATTGGTATAGTGAAACCAGCACAGCTGTTTGCTATGCATGCGATGCGGTAGGTGGGAGGTGAGGTGGAGGCAATCACGTGCTAGTTAAGAGTGGTTGAGAGCGGAGGGCAGGAAAGATAACCGAGCCCGGTGAGGCAGCAGCTAACGCCCCTCCCGACACTGGCTAGGTGAATAGCCGTGGTGGGGGAGAAGTAGCTTATACCATATAACCGTAGACCATTCTGTTATAGACCAGAATTGTTACACATAAAGTCTTTATAGGTAGACTCGAGGGTTCGGGCCTAGGAGAGGAGGGGGGGAGGTGCCCATGGCAACCCCCCCCCCTTCCCCCCCCCCCCCTTATTCAAGTCTTCTGAGTTAGGGCTATGGCCCTCGCTCAGGTAATGTGATCCCGAGGGGATGAAGGAGGACACTAGGATCCAGATATCCTGTGTAATAATATCTCCTGTCACTCATCGTAGTAAAGTAATTGTTTGGAAAATAAATACACAAGAATTCCGTAACAATGTAATTTATTTTAGTCTCTCTTTCACCATATGTACACGTAAAGAATGGGGATGAGTATGAAGCTGTACAAGATGTGGATGAGGTATGGGATGATGTGACGGGACTTAAATCACCCGACCTTTTCTCTTCGGGCGGCCCCTCCCCCCATGTGTCTCCCGCGGGGACCCTGGGGAATAGAAGGTGGAGTACCCATAGCCACACAGGGGGTAGGGGAGAGCGAGTGGAACAGGTACCTCGTCCTGAAGGAGGAAGTGGACGCCCAGCCCCCCAAATCCCTGACCCTCTCCACCGAGTGAGTCCTGAGGAAGGCGAGGGAGGCGGCCACGCCCCTAACGCTGTGAGCCCTCGGGGCGTGTCCGGGATCCCCGTTCTCTATCACTCGGCAGAGAAGGCGAGCGATTGACCTAGGGAAGAGAGGGTTACCGGACCTAGAGTTGTAGAAGAGGTGGTCCGGAGAAGCCCCTCTCGTCGCCTCCACGTATGCAACAAAGGTGTGGACTGGGCAGAGGGGGTGGAAATTTCCATCCCTCAGGAACGAGGGTACTGCGAGAGGGCCAATTCTGTCGTCAGCCAGCTCGTTCTTAGCTAGAAAAGCAGGAGAGGGGGAAATGGTTAAGGAAGTAAGGTTAGGGGTTACTGAAGAAAAGGCTGTGTGACGGGTCAGGGCTGCCAACTGAGAAGCCCTGTAACCTGTAGCTAAGGCGAGCAGGAAGAGAGCTTTCTGGAGGAGGTGACAAACCTCCAGAGGGACCCCCTCGAAGGTCAGGTAGGAAAGGACACGATGAAGGGACCAGGAGGGTGTCTGGGCCCGGTGAGGTGCGGTCCCCGCCCGAATCCCCATCCTCAGGAGAGAGAGAGGCCTCTCCGAAACCTTAATGTTAAAACCCAGGAGGAGGGGATCAGACAGGGCTGCGTGATGCGCAAGCACCGTCGCCGGGGCCCTGTTGGTGGAATCGGCGAGCCACGTGAGGAATTCCAGGACTGTGTCCTCCGAGATGACCCTGGAGGGGTGTCTTCGCAAGAAGTCCTGGAATCTTTTCCAGCACGATTCGTATTGTCGCACCGAAGACTGACGATGAGCCCTCAACATCTTGTCCACTGTCTCCTTAGTGAACCTTTTGCTGAGGACTCCCCGTAGAAACTCCAAGCGTGTAGTTTCAGTGACGCTTGGAGTGGTGCAGACAGGGTGCTGGAGAGGCACGCCGATCCCAACTGAAGGGGATGAGGGCACCACCGGGACAACTCTCCGAACCACGGCTGTGCTGGCCAGAGGGGGGCTATGAGGAGAACCCTCCCCCTGAAAGTGCGCAGCTTGAGGATCGCCTTCAGGAGGACTGAAGTGGCTGGGGGTGGGAAGAGGTAGAGATGACCCCACCTGTTCCAGTCCTCCGTGAAGGCGTCCGGGCCTCCCGCCTCTGTTCTGGATGAGAAAGTCAGGAACAGAGGGAGTAGGGCCGTGGATGGGGAGGTGAATAGGTCCACCTCCGGTGTCCCGTAGCGAAGGCAGAGAGACTCGAACACAAGGGGACGCAGTTGCCACTCGACTGACGTCCCCCTGAACCTGGATAGGGCGTCCGCCCAATCGTTCTCCCGCCCTGGCACGTAGCGGGCCGAGAGGTGAATGTCCCTCTTGGCCGCTATTGCGAAAATCTGTTCTGACAGGGACAGGAGAATTTCCGACCGTACGGTGCCCTGTTTCTGTAGGCACTGCACGGCCGCAACGTTGTCCATATCGAAGCGGACGCCTATCCTGGCAAACTGAGGGTGTCTGTTGAGCTATTCCTTCGCTACCATCAACTCCCGGGCGTTGATGTGCAGTAGCCTTTCCCCTTCCTTCCATCCCCCGCACCGTTGATGTCCCAGGCAAGACTGGTATCCCCAGCCTACGTCCGATGCGTCTGTCGCCACCGTGATCCCCGGGGGAGGGAACACCCAGGGGACCCGCTGACGCAGGGCACCGGGACGTAGCCAGGGGCGAAGGAGGCGGTGGAGAGAGGGGGACACTTGCCTGGGAAGGTCCCTGTGTGCGGGGGACAGGTGGAGGTTTACCTCCCGCGTCAGCCTCCTGTGTTTCAATCGTCCCAGGGGCAATGCAGGGGCCGCGAAATTTAGGGACCCGAGCAATGATTCCCACTGGCGGCGAGAGACAGTACGGGAAAATGCGCCTGGCGGACGTGGCGGAGGGTCCGGCGGGCGTTGTCTGGACCGAGAGAGAGGGTGGCCGAAAGAGAGTCCCACTCTATTCCTAGCCAACACAGCTTGCGAGTGGGGGTGAGAGAGGACTTGGGGATGTTCAACAGGAACCCCATTTCCTCTAGCACTCCCCTCGCTACCCGGACGTTGTTTGCTACCTGCTCCTTGGAAGGGGCGTGAAGCAACCAATCGTCCAGGTACATGAGGGTGGGGACACCCGCCTCTGCCAGATGGGATGCCACCACCCTCACGAGTTTTGTGAAGACTCGCGGAGCTAGAGAAAGACCGAAAGGGAGCCTGGTAAACTGGAACGTCTCGGTCCCCACCTGGAAGGCCAGAAAGCGGCAAAACCTGGGGTGGATCGGGAGGTGCCAGTACGCATCCTTGAGATCCAGGGATGCTAACCAGTCTCCCTTCCTCAGAACTGTGCGGACCTGAGCAACCGAAACCATCCTGAAATGAAACGTTTTCACGAATTTGTTTAGCTTGCTCAGGTCCATCACCAATCTCGTTTTTCCCTGGTCCTTTTTGGGGACCGTGAATAAACGAGAAAGAAAGACCCTTCCCGTCGCCCGCTCCACTACCCCTTTTTCCCGCATTTCTAACACATGCGGGACGACCGAAAGTGACACTTTGGTTGAGGCAGGAGGTAGACGTAGTGGCTGTAACGGGAGAAGACAGGTGTCAGTGAGAGTACCGTTAATCCTAATCCCCCGGGGCCCGAGGGACCCGGGGGTGGTTGGGGGGTGAATGACAGGAGAGGCAGAGATTTTGACCGCAAGGGAAAATCTGATTTTGACCTAACGGTAGCCCAAGGACGGGATTAGGCATAATTCATATGTCAGAAAGTAAAGATGACAGTTACTCACCGGAACAGTAATCCAGGGCCATGACAGGCCCTGGCGAATTATCCTTGCTGCCCAGCCGTGGGTGGGCCAGGCTGCTGACCACCCTGTGAGGCAGCCCAGAGTGGGACCCTCAAGTGGCACGGTCCTTCTGGGCGGGGTGGTTGAAGGAGGACTTGAGCTTCGAGTAGGACTTGGAGCCCTGTCCCCTTCCTCGAAACGGCTGCTGGCCCCTCTGGGAGGGCCTGTTGTGTGCTCTCGGGGGAGTGGGATAGGAGGGCCTCGGTAGCCTGGAGGGCTGGGAGGGCCTCCGGGGCTGGTAGGCTGGTCTGGCTTGCTGTGGGGCACGTGGCCTATGGACAAACAGAATGATTAGGAACCAAAGTAGACCCGAAAATCCTTTCATTTCACCCCCGTGACAACTCGGGTAAGACGAACACGAGAGGTACTTACTTGGAGGTGGAGGGTTTTGGTAAATTGATTACCGCTGGGAGGGAGGCGAAGATCGTGTCTGTCGCTGGTTGGTCAAAGAGGGCGGGGGACAAGGGGGCAGCTCGCACCACTCCCCTCTGTGCCATCTCCGGCGCAGATTTAGCCGCCGCCTGGCGGGCTGCCAGTCTCGCCTCGGCGAACGCCTTCGCCTCCTCCCGCATGAAGTGGGTCGCCATCGCCGCCACGCCCTCCATCACGGTGGCCATGGAAGAGAGGGTGTCACTGTAAGGGGTAAACAAGGAAAAAAATGAGCGAACCCGGGGATAAGTACCCGGGAGTAACAGAGATACCCTCTACCCAGTATCCCTAAAAAACATGACACACGAGTAAGGTACTCACGCTAGCTGTACACCCGACATCTCGTGGTAGGAGTTGGTTAGGGCGTTGAGGCAGTCCCTAATCAACGAGGCGGCTGCTCCCATGGAGATGGTGTGGGCCAACTCTAGACGGGTAGCAGACTCCGCCTGTCGCAACTTGCCATCGGGCTCCTTCAGCTGATAGGGGACCGGGGGCTCCTTCTCCGTCTTCCACAGGCACTCCCTCAAGCCCGGGGGGGCCCGGGAATGAGGGAGGATGACGGGGAAAGACGGAGGAGGGGGCTTCCTGGGCGCGTTGTTTCTCTGGTGGTCCAGGGACTTAAGGAGAAGGGCTGGAATGTCCAGGTCCCCTTCGCCCTTATCCCCCGGGAAGTACGCGTCCGGGGAAAGGAGGAGAGCCGTGTTACCGTGGGAGCGGTCAATCCTCCAAGCCCCGGACAAGTGTAGCTGGCTGTACTCCACCAGAAAACCCATCGCGTCCAGGGTCGCCGCAGAGGACACCCTAGATGAAGTGGGTACGGGCGCTGAGATAGGACGGACCTTGTAGAAGGGAATAGCCTCGCCCTTCTCATCCGCCCCCCACTTCACCACGACGTCATCCCTCCGGATCCACACGTCTGGTTGAGCCGTGTCCGGAGACCAAGCCACCAGTCTGCCCTCCTCCGAAGAGTGGGTCCAGGTAGGAGGGAGAAGAGACCAAGAGTAGGGAAGGTATCCGTCTCCCGAAGGAGGGGGTGACGGGGACGGAGGTGCGGAGGTAACCAACTCCTCAGCTACGTCCCCCGACGGAGACTCGAGCCCCGGGGAAACGGGAGGCACGAAAAGGACTCCCACATCCCCGGGAGGACTCGCGCCCTCGACGGGAGCAGCAGCGGGAGGCGGGGGAACAGGAGCGGGTTCCGTAGCGACAGCCGGAGGCTGCGCGATGGAAGCCCCAGGAAAAGCGTGAGGAATAAGGGCGTGGAAGATCTTAACTATCTTCCTCGACGAGGGGCTGTCCCCCCCCCGCTTACCCTTGCGGGATTTGCGGGCGGGCGAAGGAGAGCTCCCCGACGACGAAGAAGAGGAAGAGGACGACGAAGAAGAGGAGGAAGGAGAACGGCGACGAGCACGGGACTTCCTGGAGTGGCGGGACCTCTTAGCTGAACGCTTGCGTCCTCTAGAGAGGCCTGAGGAGCCAGCTCTAGCAGGAGGCGAAGCTGGGGGTTCCCTGCTGGGCCCTTGTACCGGTGAGGCAGTCGGGAGAACCAGCGCGACAGACTCGCTCGTTTCCCGGGGGGATAAGCCCCGAGAAGGAGTCGTAGTACCGCCTAGGGAAGGAGGCTCAATCTCTCGGGCCTCAGGAGGTTCTAGCCCCTGAGACTCCGAGAGACAGGAAGAAGGGTAACGGGTCCTGAATAAACCCAGGTCCGCTCCCAAAATCGGGTCCACCCACGCCAAAGAAGAACCGTCTCGTTTGTGGGCCATTCTCCTAGCCCTCGTCCACGCCATACGAAGAGAAGCAAGGGCAGGGAGCTTGGAGCGGGCAGAAGGGGAGGTAACCCGACACAACTCAGCCCAGGGGCGGCACACACCACACGCCAAAGGGTGGTAACCCAAGGGAGTGAAGCAGGGTGCGTGAGGTGAACAGTGCAGGTGTCCGTCAGGCGAGACCCGCACGGTACATCCTGAAGCAGCACAAAGGGCACGAGTAGGCTGAGGGAGAAAAGAATACACAAACATGGGTTAACACGTGCAAACACTGGAACACAGAAGACACGAAACCCATCCTCCCCGAAGGAAAAAAGCGCGGGACACGCCCGCTGAACCTGGGGACCAGGACACGATCCCCCACACTCGCGCAGCCGCCCAGGGAAAAACCCCGTAAAACCAAAACCGTCCGCCACATGGAGCTGGTAAATAAGGGCCCCCCGGACAGAAAGAACCAGAAGGAGGGGTAGGAGGGGACCCGATAGCCTGAGAAGAAACACTCCAGGCTGAAAATAATGGAAAAACCCCAAAAATAAAATAAAAAACCCCCGCCCGGGAGAGGAAGAGAGAACCAGGGCACAATTCTCACTCCCCCTTACCGAGAGGGGACACATAATAATCGGGGAAGGCAAGAGGAAGGGTTGCAAAGACCCCATGTGCTCACCACGTGGGGCGGAGAAGTCCCACGTGGCGCCCACTAACCTCGCTAAAAAACCCCAGAAACCCCGATAAAATACACACAAAGCATGTACTAGTGGCAGGAGGGACAGTGAAAGGGGGGACAGACGGAGAAAAACTCCGAAAACAGGGGCTGAAAAGCCCCCTTCGCTTAAGGAAAAGACTAAGTCCTAACGAAGAAAAAAAAACCCATAAACACCTAAAACCCTCCTAGAAAACACACATGAAACATCTGCAAAGCCGGCTAGAAAAAATTAGCAGGAACACGCGACACAATACCATAGCGTAGCAGCGAGGAGCGTAGATGTTGACTGAGACGTGTTCCGCGACAGAGTGGGCGAGCGGTATTCAGCTGAGGAGGGGCTTATTACCTCACCTCACCACCACCAGGTGGCTCCACTATCAGTACAGCGCCAGATTTGAATTTTATTTACTTCTGATGAACGTCACGGAATTGACCCTTCCAACCCAGATTATGCCTATACGGGGCCTGGGCTTGTGAAGGGGCCTATTCTATAGCAAACAGCTGTGCTGGTTTCACTATACCAATAATTGAGATATAAACTTTACAGAAAATGCATGCACATATCGACTTTTGGGCACCTAAAAGATCGATTTTCAGTATGTTTTGGGCCTGTGTTTTGAAAATACTCTAACACGGAGTGGGCATGTACAGATCGCTTCTGGGACCCCAAAATATCGAATTTTCGGGTGTTTTGGGCCTTTATTTGAGTTATCGACTTTGGGCACATAAAATATATTGTTTTAGCATGTTTTGGGCCTGTATCTTGAAAATACTCTAACACGAAGTAGGCATATACAGATCGCTTCTGGGACCCCAAAATATCGAATTTTCGAGTGTTTTGAGCCTGAATTTTAGATATAAACGGGTACTGAAGATGCATGCAAATATCGACTTTTGGGCACCGAAAATATCGATTTCTAGCATGTTTTGGGTCTGTATCTTGAAAACATTATAACTAGGAGTAGTCATGTACAGATCGCTTCTAGGACCAATAAATAAAGAATTTTCGGGTGTTTTGACCCTCAATTTGAGATATAAACGGGTACAGAAGATGCTTGCACATATCAACTTTGGGCACCTAAAATATCGATTTTGAGCATGTTTTGGGTCTGTATCTAGAAAAAATTCTAACTAGGAGTAGGCATGTACAGATCGCTTCCAGGACCCAAAAATACCGAATTTTCGGGTGTTTCGGGCCTGAATTTGAGATATCGACTTTGGGCACCTAAAAGATCGATTTTCAGTATGTTTTGGGCCTGTATTTTGAAAATACTCGAACACGGAGTCGGCATGTACAGATCGCTTCTGGGACCCCAAAATATCGAATTTTCGGGTGTTTTGGGCCTTAATTTGAGATATCAACTTTGGGCACCTAAAATATCGATTTTTAGCATGTTTTGGGCCTGTATTTTGAAAATACTCTAACACGAAGTAGGCATGTACAGATCGCTTCTGGGACCCCAAAATATGGAATTTTCGGGTGTTTTGAGCCTAAATTTGAGATATAAACGGGTACAGAAAATGCATGCACATATCGACTTTTGGGCACCTAAAAGATCGATTTTCAGTATGTTTTGGGCCTGTATTTTGAAAATACTCGAACAAGGAGTAGGCATGTACAGATCACTTCTTGGACACCAAAATATCGAATTTTCGGGTGTTTTGGGCCTGAATTTGAGATATCAACTTTAGGCACCTAAAATATCGATATTTAGCATGTTTTGGACCTATAATTTGAAAATATTCTAGCAATGAGTAGGTATGTACAGATCGCATCTGGGACCCCAAAATATTGAATGTTCGGGTGTTTTGAGCCTGAATTTGAGATATAAACGGGTACAGAAGATTCATGCACGTATTGACTTTGGACACCTAAAATATCGATTATCAGCATGTTTTGGGCCTGTATTTTTAAAATACTCTAACACGGAGTAGGCATGTACAGATCGCTTCAAGTACTCCAAAATATCGAATTTTCGGGAGATTTGAGCCTAAATTTGAGATATAAACAGGTCCAGAAATGCATGCTAATATCGACTTTTGGGCCCCGAAAATATCGATTTTCAGGATGTTTTCGGCCTGTATTTTGAAAATACTCTAACACGGAGTAGGCATGTACAGATCGCTTCTGGGACCCCAAAATATCGAATTTTCGGGTGTTTGGGGCCTTTATTTGAGTTATCGACTTTGGGCACCTAAAATATTTTGTTTTAGCATGTTTTGGGCCTGTATTTTGAAAATACTCTAACACGAAGTAGGCATGTACAGATCGGTTTTGGGAACCCAAAATATGGAATTTTCGGGTGTTTTGAGCCTAAATTTGAGATATAAACGGGTACAGAAAATGCATGCACATATCGACTTTTGGGCACCTAAAAGATCGATTTTCAAAATGTTTTGGGCCTGTATTTTGAAAATACTCTAACACGGAGTGGGCATGTACAGATGGCTTCTGGGACCCCAAAATATCGAATTTTCGGGTGTTTTGGGCCTTTATTTGAGTTATCGACTTTGGGCACCTAAAATATATTGTTTTAGCATGTTATGGGCCTGTATTTTGAAAATACTCTAACACGAAGTAGGCATGTACAGATCGCTTCTGGGACCCCAAAATATCGAATTTTCGAGTGATTTGAGCCTGAATTTGAGATATAAAAGGGTACTGAAGATGCATGCAAATATCGACTTTTGGGCACCGAAAATATCGATTTCTAGCATGTTTTGGGTCTGTATCTTGAAAACATTATAACTAGAAGTAGTCATGTACAGATCGCTTCTAGGACCAAAAAATACCGAATTTTCGGGTGTTTTGACCCTCAATTTGAGATATAAACGGGTACAGAAGATGCATGCACATATCGACTTTGGACACTTAAAATATCGATTTTTAGCATGTTTTGAGCCTATGTTTTGAAAACACTCTAGCACTGAGTAGGCATGTACAAATCGCTTCTGGGACCCAAAAATATCGAATTTTCGGGTGTTTTGAGCCTGAATTTGGGATATAAACGGGTGCAGAAGATGCATACACATATTGATTTTGGGCACCAAAAATATCGATTTTCAGCATGTTTTTTGGCCTGTTTCTTATTAGGCATGTACAGATCGCTTCTGGGACCCCAAAATATCGAATTTTCGGGTGTTTTGAGCCTGAATTTGAGATATCGACTTAGGGCACCTAAAATATCAATTTTTAGCACGTTTTGGGCCTATATTTTGAAAATATTCTAGCAATGAGTAGGCATGTACAGATCGCTTCTGGGACCCCAAAATATCGAATTTTCGGGTGTTTTGAGCCTAAATTTTAAATATAAACGGGTACATAAGATGAATGCACATATTGACTTTGGGCACCTAAAAGATCGATTTTCAGCATATTTTGGGCCTATATTTTGAAAATACTCTAACACGGATTAGGCATGTACAAATCGCTTCTGGGACCCCAAAATATCGAATTTTCGGGTGTTTTGAGGTTAAATTTGGGATATAAACAGGTGCAAAAGATGCATACACATTGAGTTTGGGCACCTAAAATATCTATTTTCAGCATGTTTTGGGCCTGTATCTGAGTAGGCATGTCCAGATCCCTTCTGGGACCCCAAAATATCGAATTTTCGGGTGTTTTGAGCCTGAATTTGAGATGTAAACGGGTACAGAAAATGCATGCACGTATTGACTTTGGGCACCTAAAATATCGATTTTCAGCATGTTTTGGGCCTTTATTTTGAAAATACTCCAACACGGAATAGGCATGTACAGATCGCTTCTGGAACCCCAAAATATCGAATTTTCTGGTGTTTGGAGCCTTAATTTTAGATATAAACGTGTACACAAGATGCATGTACATATTGACTTTGGGCACCTAAAATATCGATTTTCAGCATGTTATGGGCCTGTATTTTGAAAATCCTCTAACACGAAGTAGGCATGTACAGATCGCTTCTGGGACCCCAAAATATCGAATTTTCGGTTGTTTTGAGCCTAAATTTGAGATATAAACGGGTACAGAAGATGCATGCACATATCGACTTTTGGGCACCTAAAAGATCGATTTTCAGTATGTTTTGGGCCTGTATTTTGAAAATACTCTAACACGGAGTGGGCATGTACAGATCGCTTCTGGGACCCCAAAATATCGAATTTTCGGGTGTTTTGGGCCTGAATTTGAGATATCGACTTTAGGCACCTAAAATATCGATATTTTGCATGTTTTGGTCCTATATTTTGAAAATATTCTAGCACTGAGTAGGCATGTACAGATCTCTTCTGGGACCCAAAAATATCAAATTTTCGGGTGTTTTGAGACTGAATTTGAGATATAAACGGGTACAGAAGATGCATGCACATATTGACTTTGGGCACCTAAAATATCGATTTTCAGGATGTTTTGGGCCTGTATTTTGAAAATACTCTAACACAGAGTAGGCATGTCCAGATCGCTTCAGGAACCCCAAAATATCGAATTTTCGGGTGTTTTGAGCCTGAATTTGAGATATAAACGGGTACTGAAGATGCATGCACATATCGACTTTTGGGCACCTAAAAGATCGATTTTCAAAATGTTTTAGGCCTGTATTTTGAAAATACTCTAACACGGAGTGGGCATGTACAGATGGCTTCTGGGACCCCAAAATATCGAATTTTCGGGTGTTTTGGGCCTTTATTTGAGTTATAAACGGGTACTGAAGATGCATGCAAATATCGAATTTTGGGCACCGAAAATATCGATTTCTAGCATGTTTTGGGTCTGTATCTTGAAAACATTATAACTAGAAGTAGTCATGTACAGATCGCTTCTAGGACCAAAAAATACCGAATTTTCGGGTGTTTTGACCCTCAATTTGAGATATAAACGGGTACAGAAGATGCATGCACATATCGACTTTGGACACTTAAAATATCGATTTTTAGCATGTTTTGAGCCTATGTTTTGAAAACACTCTAACACTGAGTAGGCATGTACAAATCGCTTCTGGGACCCAAAAATATCGAATTTTCGGGTGTTTTGAGCCTGATTTTGGGATATAAACGGGTGCAGAAGATGCATACACATATTGACTTTGGGCACCAAAAATATCGATTTTCAGCATGTTTTTTGGCCTGTTTCTTATTAGGCATGTACAGATCGCTTCTGGGACCCCAAAATATCGAATTTTCGGGTGTTTTGAGCCTGAATTTGAGATATCGACTTAGGGCACCTAAAATATCGATTTTTAGCACGTTTTGGGCCTATATTTTGAAAATATTCTAGCAATGAGTAGGCATGTACAGATCGCTTCTGGGACCCCAAAATATCGAATTTTCGGGTGTTTTGAGCCTAAATTTTAAATATAAACGGGTACATAAGATGAATGCACATATTGACTTTGGGCACCTAAAAGATCGATTTTCAGCATATTTTGGGCCTATATTTTGAAAATTCTCTAACACGGATTAGGCATGTACAAATCGCTTCTGGGACCCCAAAATATCGAATTTTCGGGTGTTTTGAGGTTAAATTTGGGATATAAACAGGTGCAAAAGATGCATACACATTGAGTTTGGGCACCTAAAATATCTATTTTCATCATGTTTTGGGCCTGTATCTGAGTAGGCATGTCCAGATCCCTTCTGGGACCCCAAAATATCGAATTTTCGGGTGTTTTGAGCCTGAATTTGAGATGTAAACGGGTACAGAAAATGCATGCACGTATTGACTTTGGGCACCTAAAATATCGATTTTCAGCATGTTTTGGGCCTTTATTTTGAAAATACTCTAACACGGAATAGGCATGTACAGATCGCTTCTGGAACCCCAAAATATCGAATTTTCTGGTGTTTGGAGCCTTAATTTTAGATATAAACGTGTATACAAGATGCATGTACATATTGACTTTGGGCACCTAAAATATCGATTTTCAGCATGTTATGGGCCTGTATTTTGAAAATCCTCTAACACGAAGTAGGCATGTACAGATCGCTTCTGGGACCCCAAAATATCGAATTTTCGGTTGTTTTGAGCCTAAATTTGAGATATAAACGGGTACAGAAGATGCATGCACATATCGACTTTTGGGCACCTAAAAGATCGATTTTCAGTATGTTTTGGGCCTGTATTTTGAAAATACTCTAACACGGAGTGGGCATGTACAGATCGCTTCTGGGACGCCAAAATATCGAATTTTCGGGTGTTTTGGGCCTGAATTTGAGATATCGACTTTAGGCACCTAAAATATCGATATTTAGCATGTTTTGGTCCTATATTTTGAAAATATTCTAGCACTGAGTAGGCATGTACAGATCTCTTCTGGGACCCAAAAATATCAAATTTTCGGGTGTTTTGAGACTGAATTTGAGATATAAACGGGTACAGAAGATGCATGCACATATTGACTTTGGGCACCTAAAATATCGATTTTCAGGATGTTTTAGGCCTGTATTTTGAAAATACTCTAACACAGAGTAGGCATGTCCAGATCGCTTCAGGAACCCCAAAATATCGAATTTTCGGGTGTTTTGAGCCTGAATTTGAGATATAAACGGGTACTGAAGATGCATGCACATATCGACTTCTGGGCACCGAAAATATCGATTTTGAGCATGTTTTGGGTCTGTATCTAGAAAACATTCTAACTAGGAGTAGGCATGTACAGATCGCTTCCAGGACCCAAAAATACCGAATTTTCGGGTGTTTTGAGCCTGAATTTGAGATATAAACAGGTACAGAAGATGCATGCACATATCGACTTTGGACACTTAAAATATCGATTTTTAGCATGTTTTGAGCCCATATTTTGAAAACATTCTAGCACTGAGTAGGCTCGTACATATCGCTTCTAGAACCAAAAATATCGAATTTTCGGGTGTTTTGGGCCTGAATTTGAGATATCGACTTTGGGCACCTAAAAGATCGATTTTCAGTATGTTTTGGGCCTGTATTTTGATAATACTCGAACACGGAGTAGGCATGTACCGATCACTTCTTGGACACCAAAATTTCGAATTTTCGGGTGTTTTGGGCCTGAATTTGAGATATCAACTTTAGGCACCTAAAATATCGATATTTAGCATGTTTTGGACCTATAATTTGAAAATATTCTAGCAATGAGTAGGTATGTACAGATGGCTTCTGGGACCCCTAAATATCGAATGTTCGGGTGTTTTGGGCCTTAATTTGAGATATCGACTTTGTTCACCTAAAATATCGATTTTTAGCATGTTTTGGGCCTGTATTTTGAAAATACTCTAACACGAAGTAGGCATGTACAGATCGCTTCTGGGACCCCAAATTATGGAATTTTCGGGTGTTTTGAGCCTAAATTTGAGATATAAACGGGTACAGAAAATGCATGCACATATCGACTTTTGGGCACCTAAAAGATCGATTTTCAATATGTTTTGGGCCTGTATTTTGAAAATACTCGAACAAGGAGTAGGCATGTACAGATCACTTCTTGGACACCAAAATATCGAATTTTCGGGTGTTTTGGGCCTGAATTTGAGATATCAACTTTAGGCACCTAAAATATCGATATTTAGCATGTTTTGGACCTATAATTTGAAAATATTCTAGCAATGAGTAGGTATGTACAGATCGCTTCTGGGACCCCAAAATATTGAATGTTCGGCTGTTTTGAGCCTGAAGTTGAGATATAAACGGGTACAGAAGATGCATGCACGTATTGACTTTGGGCACCTAAAATATCGATTATCAGCATGTTTTGGGCCTGTATTTTTAAAATACTCTAACACGGAGTAGGCATGTACAGATCGCTTCAAGTACTCCAAAATATCGAATTTTCGGGAGATTTGAGCCTGAATTTGAGATATAAATGGATACTGAAGATGTATGCACATATTGACTTTGGGCACCTAAAATATCGATTTTCAGTATGTTTTCGGCCTGTATTTTGAAAATACTCTAACACGGAGTAGGCATGTACAGATCGCTTCTGGGACCCCAAAATATCGAATTTTCTGGTGTTTTGGGCCTTTATTTGAGTTATCGACTTTGGGCACCTAAAATATTTTGTTTTAGCATGTTTTGGGCCTGTATTTTGAAAATACTCTAACACGAAGTAGGCATGTACAGATCGCTTCTGGGACCCCAAAATATCGAATTTTCAAGTGTTTTGAGCCTGAATTTAAGATATAAACGGGTACTGAAGATGCATGCAAATATCGACTTTTGGGCACCGAAAATATCGATTTCTAGCATGTTTTGGGTCTGTATCTTGAAAACATTATAACTAGGAGTAGTCATGTACAGATCGCTTCTAGGACCAAAAAATACCGAATTTTCGGGTGTTTTGACCCTCAATTTGAGATATAAACGGGTACAGAAGATGCATGCACATATCGAGTTTGGACACTTAAAATATCGATTTTTAGCATGTTTTGAGCCTATGTTTTGAAAACACTCTAGCACTGAGTAGGCATGTACAAATTGCTTCTGGGACCCAAAAATTTCGAATTTTCGGGTGTTTTGAGCCTGAATTTGAGATATCGACTTAGGGCACCTAAAATATCGATATTTAGCATGTTTTGGACCTATATTTTGAAAATATTCTAGCACTGAGTAGGCATGTACAGATCGCTTCTGGGACCCAAAAATATCAAATTTTCGGGTGTTTTGAGACTGAATTTGAGATATAAACGGGTACAGAAGATGCATGCACATATTGACTTTGGGCACCTAAATAATCGATTTTCAGCATGTTTTGGGCTTGTATTTTCAAAATACTCTAACAAGGAGTAGGCATGTACAGATCGCTTCTAGGACCCCAAAATATCGAATTTTCTGGTGTTTTGGGCCTTAATTTGAGATATCGACTTTGGGCACCTAAAATATTTTTTTTTAGCATGTTTTGGGCTTGTATTTTGAAAATATTCTAGCACTGAGTAGGCATGTACAGATCGCTTCTGGTACCCAAAAATATCGATTTTTCGGGTGTTTTGAGCCTGAATTTGAGATATAAACGGGTACAGAAGATGCATGCACATATTGACTTTGGGCACCTAAAATATCGATTTTCAGCATGTTTTGGGCCTGTATTTTGAAAATACTCTAACACGGAGTAGGCATGTCCAGATCGCTTCAGGGACCTCAAAATATCAAATTTTCGGGTGTTTTGAGCCTGAATTTGAGATATAAACGGGTACTGAAGATGCATGCACATATCGACTTTTGGGCACCGAAAATATCGATTTTGAGCATGTTTTGGGTCTGTATCTAGAAAACATTCTAACTAGGAGTAGGCATGTACAGATTGCTTCCAGGACCCAAAAATACCGAATTTTCGGGTGTTTTGAGCCTGAATTTGAGATATAAACAGGTAAAGAAGATGCATGCATATATCGACTTTGGACACTTAAAATATCGATTTTTAGCATGTTTTGAGCCCATATTTTGAAAACATTCTAGCACTGAGTAGGCACGTACAGGTCGCTTCTAGAACCAAAAATATCGAATTTTCGGGTGTTTTGGGCCTGAATTTGAGATATCGACTTTGGACACTTAAAATATCGATTTTTAGCATGTTTTGAGCCCATATTTTGAAAACATTCTAGCACTGAGTAGGCACGTACAGATCGCTTCTAGAACCAAAAATATCGAATTTTCGGGTGTTTTGGGCCTGAATTTGAGATATCGACTTTGGGCACCTAAAATATTGATTTTTAGCATGTTTTGGGCCTATATTCTGAAAATACTCTAACACGGAGTAGGCATGTACAAATCGCTTCTGGGACCCCAAAATATCGAATTTTCGGGTGTTTTGAGGTTAAATTTGGGATATAAACGGGTGAAAAAGATGCATACACATATTGAGTTTTGGCACCTAAAATATCTATTTTCAGCATGTTTTGGGCCTGTATCTGAGTAGGCATGTACAGATCCCTTCTGGGACCCCAAAATATCGAATTTTCGGGTGTTTTGAGCCTGAATTTGTGATATAAACGGGTATAGAAGATGCATGCAGATATCGACTTTTGGGCACCTAAAAGATCGATTTTCAGTATGTTATGGGCCTGTATTTTGAAAATACTCTAACACGGAGTGGGCATGTAAAGATCGCTTCTGGGACCCCAAAATATCGAATTTTCGGGTGTTTTGAGACAGAATTTGAGATATAAATGGGTACAGAAGATGCATGCACATATTGACTTTGGGCACCTAAAATATCGATTTTCAGCATGTTTTGGGCCTGTATTTTGAAAATACTCTAACACGGAGTAGGCATGTACATATCGCTTCTAGGACCCCAAAATATCGAGTTTTCGGGTGTTTTGGGCCTTAATTTGAGATATCGACTTTGGGCACCTAAAATATTTTTTTTTAGCATGTTTTGGGCCTGTATTTTGAAAATACTCTAACACGAAGTAGGCATGTACAGATCGCTTCTGGGACCCCAAAATATCGAATTTTCGGGTGTTTTGAGCCTAAATTTGAGATATAAACGGGTATAGAAGATGCATACACATATCGACTTTTGGGCACTTAAAACATCGATTTTCAGTATGTTTTCGGCCTGTATTTTGAAAATACTCTAACACGGAGTAGGCATGTACAGATCGCTTCTGGGACACCAAAATATCGAATTTTCGGGTGTTTTGGGACTGAATTTGAGATATCGCTTTTAGGCACTTAAAATATCGATATTTAGCATGTTTTGGACCTACATTTTGAAAATATTCTAGCACTGTGTAGGCATGTACAGATCGCTTCTGGGACCCAAAAATATCAAATTTTCGGGTGTTTTGAGCCTCAATTTGAGATATAAACGGGTACAGAAGATGCATGCACATATCGACTTTTGGGCACCTAAAAGATCGATTTTCAGTATGTTTTGGGCCTGTATTTTGAAAATACTCTAACACGGAGTAGGCATGTACAGATCGCTTCTGGGACCCCAAAATATCGAATTTTCGTTTGCTTTGGGCCTGAATTTGAGATATCGACTTTAGGCACCTAAAATATCGATATTTAGCATGTTTTGGACCTATATTTTGAAAATATTCTAGCAATGAGTAGGTATGTACAGATCGCTTCTGGGTCCCCAAAATATTGAATTTTCGGGTGTTTTGGGCCTTTATTTGAGTTATCGACTTTGGGCACCTAAAATATATTGTTTTAGCATGTTATGGGCCTGTATTTTGAAAATACTCTAACACGAAGTAGGCATGTACAGATCGCTTCTGGGACCCCAAAATATCGAATTTTCGAGTGTTTTGAGCCTGAATTTGAGATATAAACGGGTACTGAAGATGCATGCAAATATCGACTTTTGGGCACCGAAAATATCGATTTCTAGCATGTTTTGGGTCTGTATCTTGAAAACATTATAACTAGAAGTAGTCATGTACAGATCGCTTCTAGGACCAAAAAATACCGAATTTTCGGGTGTTTTGACCCTCAATTTGAGATATAAACGGGTACAGAAGATGCATGCACATATCGACTTTGGACACTTAAAATATCGATTTTTAGCATGTTTTGAGCCTATGTTTTGAAAACACTCTAGCACTGAGTAGGCATGTACAAATCGCTTCTGGGACCCAAAAATATCGAATTTTCGGGTGTTTTGAGCCTGAATTTGGGATATAAACGGGTGCAGAAGATGCATACACATAGTGACTTTGGGCACCAAAAATATCGATTTTCAGCATGTTTTTTGGCCTGTTTCTTGTTAGGCATGTACAGATCGCTTCTGGGACCCCAAAATATCGAATTTTCGGGTGTTTTGAGCCTGAATTTGAGATATCGACTTAGGGCACCTAAAATATCATTTTTTAGCACGTTTTGGGCCTATATTTTGAAAATATTCTAGCAATGAGTAGGCATGTACAGATCGCTTCTGGGACCCCAAAATATCGAATTTTCGGGTGTTTTGAGCCTAAATTTTAAATATAAACGGGTACATAAGATGAATGCACATATTGACTTTGGGCACCTAAAAGATCGATTTTCAGCATATTTTGGGCCTATATTTTGAAAATACTCTAACACGGATTAGGCATGTACAAATCGCTTCTGGGACCCCAAAATATCGAATTTTCGGGTGTTTTGAGGTTAAATTTGGGATATAAACAGGTGCAAAAGATGCATACACATTGAGTTTGGGCACCTAAAATATCTATTTTCAGCATGTTTTGGGCCTGTATCTCAGTAGGCATGTACAGATCCCTTCTGGGACCCCAAAATATCGAATTTTCGGGTGTTTTGAGCCTGAATTTGTGATATAAACGGGTATAGAAGATGCATGCAGATATCGACTTTTGGGCACCTAAAAGATCGATTTTCAGTATGTTATGGGCCTGTATTTTGAAAATACTCTAACACGGAGTGGGCATGTAAAGATCGCTTCTGGGACCCCAAAATATCGAATTTTCGGGTGTTTTGAGACAGAATTTGAGATATAAATGGGTACAGAAGATGCATGCACATATTGACTTTGGGCACCTAAAATATCGATTTTCAGCATGTTTTGGGCCTGTATTTTGAAAATACTCTAACACGGAGTAGGCATGTACATATCGCTTCTAGGACCCCAAAATATCGAGTTTTCGGGTGTTTTGGGCCTTAATTTGAGATATCGACTTTGGGCACCTAAAATATTTTTTTTTAGCATGTTTTGGGCCTGTATTTTGAAAATACTCTAACACGAAGTAGGCATGTACAGATCGCTTCTGGGACCCCAAAATATCGAATTTTCGGGTGTTTTGAGCCTAAATTTGAGATATAAACGGGTATAGAAGATGCATACACATATCGACTTTTGGGCACTTAAAACATCGATTTTCAGTATGTTTTCGGCCTGTATTTTGAAAATACTCTAACACGGAGTAGGCATGTACAGATCGCTTCTGGGACACCAAAATATCGAATTTTCGGGTGTTTTGGGACTGAATTTGAGATATCGCTTTTAGGCACTTAAAATATCGATATTTAGCATGTTTTGGACCTACATTTTGAAAATATTCTAGCACTGTGTAGGCATGTACAGATCGCTTCTGGGACCCAAAAATATCAAATTTTCGGGTGTTTTGAGCCTCAATTTGAGATATAAACGGGTACAGAAGATGCATGCACATATCGACTTTTGGGCACCTAAAAGATCGATTTTCAGTATGTTTTGGGCCTGTATTTTGAAAATACTCTAACACGGAGTAGGCATGTACAGATCGCTTCTGGGACCCCAAAATATCGAATTTTCGTTTGCTTTGGGCCTGAATTTGAGATATCGACTTTAGGCACCTAAAATATCGATATTTAGCATGTTTTGGACCTATATTTTGAAAATATTCTAGCAATGAGTAGGTATGTACAGATCGCTTCTGGGTCCCCAAAATATTGAATTTTCGGGTGTTTTGGGCCTTTATTTGAGTTATCGACTTTGGGCACCTAAAATATATTGTTTTAGCATGTTATGGGCCTGTATTTTGAAAATACTCTAACACGAAGTAGGCATGTACAGATCGCTTCTGGGACCCCAAAATATCGAATTTTCGAGTGTTTTGAGCCTGAATTTGAGATATAAACGGGTACTGAAGATGCATGCAAATATCGACTTTTGGGCACCGAAAATATCGATTTCTAGCATGTTTTGGGTCTGTATCTTGAAAACATTATAACTAGAAGTAGTCATGTACAGATCGCTTCTAGGACCAAAAAATACCGAATTTTCGGGTGTTTTGACCCTCAATTTGAGATATAAACGGGTACAGAAGATGCATGCACATATCGACTTTGGACACTTAAAATATCGATTTTTAGCATGTTTTGAGCCTATGTTTTGAAAACACTCTAGCACTGAGTAGGCATGTACAAATCGCTTCTGGGACCCAAAAATATCGAATTTTCGGGTGTTTTGAGCCTGAATTTGGGATATAAACGGGTGCAGAAGATGCATACACATAGTGACTTTGGGCACCAAAAATATCGATTTTCAGCATGTTTTTTGGCCTGTTTCTTGTTAGGCATGTACAGATCGCTTCTGGGACCCCAAAATATCGAATTTTCGGGTGTTTTGAGCCTGAATTTGAGATATCGACTTAGGGCACCTAAAATATCATTTTTTAGCACGTTTTGGGCCTATATTTTGAAAATATTCTAGCAATGAGTAGGCATGTACAGATCGCTTCTGGGACCCCAAAATATCGAATTTTCGGGTGTTTTGAGCCTAAATTTTAAATATAAACGGGTACATAAGATGAATGCACATATTGACTTTGGGCACCTAAAAGATCGATTTTCAGCATATTTTGGGCCTATATTTTGAAAATACTCTAACACGGATTAGGCATGTACAAATCGCTTCTGGGACCCCAAAATATCGAATTTTCGGGTGTTTTGAGGTTAAATTTGGGATATAAACAGGTGCAAAAGATGCATACACATTGAGTTTGGGCACCTAAAATATCTATTTTCAGCATGTTTTGGGCCTGTATCTCAGTAGGCATGTACAGATCCCTTCTGGGACCCCAAAATATCGAATTTTCGGGTGTTTTGAGCCTGAATTTGTGATATAAACGGGTATAGAAGATGCATGCAGATATCGACTTTTGGGCACCTAAAAGATCGATTTTCAGTATGTTATTGGCCTGTATTTTGAAAATACTCTAACACGGAGTGGGCATGTAAAGATCGCTTCTGGGACCCCAAAATATCGAATTTTCGGGTGTTTTGAGACAGAATTTGAGATATAAATGGGTACAGAAGATGCATGCACATATTGACTTTGGGCACCTAAAATATCGATTTTCAGCATGTTTTGGGCCTGTATTTTGAAAATACTCTAACACGGAGTAGGCATGTACATATCGCTTCTAGGACCCCAAAATATCGAGTTTTCGGGTGTTTTGGGCCTTAATTTGAGATATCGACTTTGGGCACCTAAAATATTTTTTTTTAGCATGTTTTGGGCCTGTATTTTGAAAATACTCTAACACGAAGTAGGCATGTACAGATCGCTTCTGGGACCCCAAAATATCGAATTTTCGGGTGTTTTGAGCCTAAATTTGAGATATAAACGGGTATAGAAGATGCATACACATATCGACTTTTGGGCACTTAAAACATCGATTTTCAGTATGTTTTCGGCCTGTATTTTGAAAATACTCTAACACGGAGTAGGCATGTACAGATCGCTTCTGGGACACCAAAATATCGAATTTTCGGGTGTTTTGGGACTGAATTTGAGATATCGCTTTTAGGCACTTAAAATATCGATATTTAGCATGTTTTGGACCTACATTTTGAAAATATTCTAGCACTGTGTAGGCATGTACAGATCGCTTCTGGGACCCAAAAATATCAAATTTTCGGGTGTTTTGAGCCTCAATTTGAGATATAAACGGGTACAGAAGATGCATGCACATATCGACTTTTGGGCACCTAAAAGATCGATTTTCAGTATGTTTTGGGCCTGTATTTTGAAAATACTCTAACACGGAGTAGGCATGTACAGATCGCTTCTGGGACCCCAAAATATCGAATTTTCGTTTGCTTTGGGCCTGAATTTGAGATATCGACTTTAGGCACCTAAAATATCGATATTTAGCATGTTTTGGACCTATATTTTGAAAATATTCTAGCAATGAGTAGGTATGTACAGATCGCTTCTGGGTCCCCAAAATATTGAATTTTCGGGTGTTTTGGGCCTTTATTTGAGTTATCGACTTTGGGCACCTAAAATATATTGTTTTAGCATGTTATGGGCCTGTATTTTGAAAATACTCTAACACGAAGTAGGCATGTACAGATCGCTTCTGGGACCCCAAAATATCGAATTTTCGAGTGTTTTGAGCCTCAATTTGAGATATAAACGGGTACAGAAGATGCATGCACATATCGACTTTTGGGCACTTAAAACATCGATTTTCAGTATGTTTTCGGCCTGTATTTTGAAAATACTCTAACACGGAGTAGGCATGTACAGATCGCTTCTGGGACCCCAAAATATCGAATTTTCGTTTGCTTTGGGCCTGAATTTGAGATATCGACTTTAGGCACCTAAAATATCGATATTTAGCATGTTTTGGACCTATATTTTGAAAATATTCTAGCAATGAGTAGGTATGTACAGATCGCTTCTGGGTCCCCAAAATATTGAATTTTCGGGTGTTTTGGGCCTTTATTTGAGTTATCGACTTTGGGCACCTAAAATATATTGTTTTAGCATGTTATGGGCCTGTATTTTGAAAATACTCTAACACGAAGTAGGCATGTACAGATCGCTTCTGGGACCCCAAAATATCGAATTTTCGAGTGTTTTGAGCCTGAATTTGAGATATAAACGGGTACTGAAGATGCATGCAAATATCGACTTTTGGGCACCGAAAATATCGATTTCTAGCATGTTTTGGGTCTGTATCTTGAAAACATTATAACTAGAAGTAGTCATGTACAGATCGCTTCTAGGACCAAAAAATACCGAATTTTCGGGTGTTTTGACCCTCAATTTGAGATATAAACGGGTACAGAAGATGCATGCACATATCGACTTTGGACACTTAAAATATCGATTTTTAGCATGTTTTGAGCCTATGTTTTGAAAACACTCTAGCACTGAGTAGGCATGTACAAATCGCTTCTGGGACCCAAAAATATCGAATTTTCGGGTGTTTTGAGCCTGAATTTGGGATATAAACGGGTGCAGAAGATGCATACACATAGTGACTTTGGGCACCAAAAATATCGATTTTCAGCATGTTTTTTGGCCTGTTTCTTGTTAGGCATGTACAGATCGCTTCTGGGACCCCAAAATATCGAATTTTCGGGTGTTTTGAGCCTGAATTTGAGATATCGACTTAGGGCACCTAAAATATCATTTTTTAGCACGTTTTGGGCCTATATTTTGAAAATATTCTAGCAATGAGTAGGCATGTACAGATCGCTTCTGGGACCCCAAAATATCGAATTTTCGGGTGTTTTGAGCCTAAATTTTAAATATAAACGGGTACATAAGATGAATGCACATATTGACTTTGGGCACCTAAAAGATCGATTTTCAGCATATTTTGGGCCTATATTTTGAAAATACTCTAACACGGATTAGGCATGTACAAATCGCTTCTGGGACCCCAAAATATCGAATTTTCGGGTGTTTTGAGGTTAAATTTGGGATATAAACAGGTGCAAAAGATGCATACACATTGAGTTTGGGCACCTAAAATATCTATTTTCAGCATGTTTTGGGCCTGTATCTCAGTAGGCATGTCCAGATCCCTTCTGGGACCCCAAAATATCGAATTTTCGGGTGTTTTGAGCCTGAATTTGAGATGTAAACGGGTACAGAAAATGCATGCACGTATTGACTTTGGGCACCTAAAATATCGATTTTCAGCATGTTATGGGCCTGTATTTTGAAAATCCTCTAACACGAAGTAGGCATGTACAGATCGCTTCTGGGACCCCAAAATATCGAATTTTCGGTTGTTTTGAGCCTAAATTTGAGATATAAACGGGTACAGAAGATGCATGCACATATCGACTTTTGGGCACCTAAAAGATCGATTTTCAGTATGTTTTGGGCCTGTATTTTGAAAATACTCTAACACGGAGTAGGCATGTACAGATCGCTTCTGGGACCCCAAAATATCGAATTTTCGGGTGTTTTGGGCCTGAATTTGAGATATCGACTTTAGGCACCTAAAATATCGATATTTAGCATGTTTTGGTCCTATATTTTGAAAATATTCTAGCACTGAGTAGGCATGTACAGATCTCTTTTGGGACCCAAAAATATCAAATTTTCGGGTGTTTTGAGACTGAATTTGAGATATAAACGGGTACAGAAGATGCATGCACATATTGACTTTGGGCACCTAAAATATCGATTTTCAGGATGTTTTGGGCCTGTATTTTGAAAATACTCTAACACAGAGTAGGCATGTCCAGATCGCTTCAGGAACCCCAAAATATCGAATTTTCGGGTGTTTTGAGCCTGAATTTGAGATATAAACGGGTACTGAAGATGCATGCAAATATCGACTTTTGGGCACCGAAAATATCGATTTCTAGCATGTTTTGGGTCTGTATCTTGAAATCATTATAACTAGGAGTAGTCATGTACAGATCGCTTCTAGGACCAAAAAATACCGAATTTTCGGGTGTTTTGACCCTCAATTTGAGATATAAACGGGTACAGAAGATGCATGCACATATCGAGTTTGGACACTTAAAATATCGATTTTTAGCATGTTTTGAGCCTATGTTTTGAAAACACTCTAGCACTGAGTAGGCATGTACAAATTGCTTCTGGGACCCAAAAATTTCGAATTTTCAGGTGTTTTGAGCCTGAATTTGAGATATCGACTTAGGGCACCTAAAATATCGATATTTAGCATGTTTTGGACCTATATTTTGAAAATATTCTAGCACTGAGTAGGCATGTACAGATCGCTTCTGGGACCCAAAAATATCAAATTTTCGGGTGTTTTGAGACTGAATTTGAGATATAAACGGGTACAGAAGATGCATGCACATATTGACTTTGGGCACCTAAAATATCGATTTTCAGCATGTTTTGGGCTTGTATTTTCAAAATACTCTAACAAGGAGTAGGCATGTACAGATCGCTTCTAGGACCCCAAAATATCGAATTTTCTGGTGTTTTGGGCCTTAATTTGAGATATCGACTTTGGGCACCTAAAATATTTTTTTTTAGCATGTTTTGGGCTTGTATTTTGAAAATATTCTAGCACTGAGTAGGCATGTACAGATCGCTTCTGGTACCCAAAAATATCGAATTTTCGGGTGTTTTGAGCCTGAATTTGAGATATAAACGGGTACAGAAGATGCATCCATGCACATATTGACTTTGGGCACCTAAAATATCGATTTTCAGCATGTTTTGGGCCTGTATTTTGAAAATACTCTAACACGGAGTAGGCATGTCCAGATCGCTTCAGGGACCCCAAAATATCGAATTTTCGGGTGTTTTGAGCCTGAATTTGAGATATAAACGGGTACTGAAGATGCATGCACATATCGACTTTTGGGCACCGAAAATATCGATTTTGAGCATGTTTTGGGTCTGTATCTAGAAAACATTCTAACTAGGAGTAGGCATGTACAGATTGCTTCCAGGACCCAAAAATACCGAATTTTCGGGTGTTTTGAGCCTGAATTTGAGATATAAACAGGTACAGAAGATGCATGCACATATCGACTTTGGACACTTAAAATATCGATTTTTAGCATGTTTTGAGCCCATATTTTGAAAACATTCTAGCACTGAGTAGGCACGTACAGATCGCTTCTAGAACCAAAAATATCGAATTTTCGGGTGTTTTGGGCCTGAATTTGAGATATCGACTTTGGGCACCTAAAATATCGATTTTTAGCATGTTTTGGACCTATATTTTGAAAATATTCTAGCACTGAGTAGGAATGTACAGATCGCTTCTGGTACCCAAAAATATCAAATTTTCGGGTGTTTTGAGCCTGAATTTGAGATATCAACTTTGGGCACCTGAAATATCGATATTTAGCATGTTTTGGACCTATATTTTGAAAATATTCTAGCACTGAGTAGGCATGTACAGATCGCTTCTGGGACCCAAAAATATCAAATTTTCGGGTGTTTTGAGACTGAATTTGAGATATAAATGGGTACAGAAGATGCATGCACATATTGACTTTGGGCACCTAAAATATCGATTTTCAGCATGTTTTGGGCCTGTATTTTGAAAATACTCTAACACGGAGTAGGCATGTACATATCGCTTCTAGGACCGCAAAATATCGAATTTTCGGGTGTTTTGGGCCTTAATTTGAGATATCGACTTTGGGCACCTAAAATATTTTTTTTTTAGCATGTTTTGGGCCTGTATTTTGAAAATACTCTAACACGAAGTAGGCATGTACAGATCGCTTCTGGGACCCCAAAATATCGAATTTTCGGGTGTTTTGAGCCTAAATTTGAGATATAAACGGGTATAGAAGATGCATACACATATCGACTTTTGGGCACTTAAAAGATCGATTTTCAGTATGTTTTCGGCCTGTATTTTGAAAATACTCTAACACGGAGTAGGCATGTACAGATCGCTTCTGGGACCCCAAAATATCGAATTTTCGGGTGTTTTGGGCCTGAATTTGAGATATCGACTTTAGGGACCTAAAATATCGATATTTAGCATGTTTTGGACCTATATTTTGAAAATATTCTAGCAATGAGTAGGTATGTACAGATCGCTTCTGGGTCCCCAAAATATTGAATTTTCGGGTGTTTTGAGCCTGAATTTAAGATATAAACAGGTACAGAAGATGCATGCGCATATTAACTTTGGGTACCTAAAATATCGATTTTCAGTATGTTTTCGGCCTGTATTTTGAAAATACTCTAACATGGAGTAGGCATGTACAGATCCCTGCAGGGGCCCCAAAATATCGAATTTTTGGGTGTTTTGGGCCTGAATTTGAGATATAAACGGGTAATGAAGATGCAGGCACATATCGACTTTTGGGCACCGAAAATATCGATTTTAAGCATGTTTAGGGTCTGTAACTTGAAAATATTCTAACTAGGAGTAGGCATGTACAGATCGCTTCCAGGACCCAAAAATACCGAATTTTCGGGTGTTTTGAGCCTGAATTTGAGATATAAACGGGTACAGAAGATGCATGCACATATCGACTTTTGGGCACCTAAAAGATCGATTTTTAGTATGTTTTGGGCCTGTATTTTGAAAATACTCTAACACGGAGTAGGCATGTACAGATCGCTTCTGGGATCCAAAAATATCGAATTTTCGAGTGTTTTGAGGTTGAATTTGAGATATAAACGAATGCAGAAGATGCATTCACATATCGACTTTTGGGCACCTAAAAGATCGATTTTTAGTATGTTTTGGGCCTGTATTTTGAAAATACTCTAACACGGAGTGGGCATGTACAGATCGCTTCTGGGACCCCAAAATATCGAATTTTCGGGTGTTTTGAGACTGAATTTGAGATATAAATGGGTACAGAAGATGCATGCACATATTGACTTTGGGCACCTAAAATATCGATTTTCAGCATGTTTTGGGCCTGTATTTTGAAAATACTCTAACACGGAGTAGGCATGTACATATCGCTTCTAGGACCCCAAAATATCGAATTTTCGGGTGTTTTGGGCCTTAATTTGAGATATCGACTTTGGGCACCTAAAATATTTTTTTTTAGCATGTTTTGGGCCTGTATTTTGAAAATACTCTAACACGAAGTAGGCATGTACAGATCGCTTCTGGGACCCCATAATATCGAATTTTCGGTGTTTTGAGCCTAAATTTGAGATATAAACGGGTATAGAAGATGCATACACATATCGACTTTTGGGCACTTAAAAGATCGATTTTCAGTATGTTTTCGGCCTGTACTTTGAAAATACTCTAACACGGAGTAGGCATGTACAGATCGCTTCTGGGACACCAAAATATCGAATTTTCGGGTGTTTTGGGACTGAATTTGACATATCGCTTTTAGGCACTTAAAATATCGATATTTAGCATGTTTTGGACCTACATTTTGAAAATATTCTAGCACTGTGTAGGCATGTACAGATCGCTTCTGGGACCCAAAAATATCGAATTTTCGGGTATTTTGAGCCTCAATTTGAGATATAAACGGGTACAGAAGATGCATGCACATATCGACTTTTGGGCACCTAAAAGATCGATTTTCAGTATGTTTTGGGCCTGTATTTTGAAAATACTCTAACACGGAGTAGGCATGTACAGATCGCTTCTGGGACCCCAAAATATCGAATTTTCGGGTGTTTTGGGCCTGAATTTGAGATATCGACTTTAGGCACCTAAAATATCGATATTTAGCATGTTTTGGACCTATATTTTGAAAATATTCTAGCACTGAGTAGGCAAGTACAGATCGCTTCTGGGACCCAAAAATATTGAATTTTCGGGTGTTTTGAGCCTGAATTTAAGATATAAACAGGTACAGAAGATGCATGCGGATATTAACTTTGGGCACCTAAAATATCGATTTTCAGTATGTTTTCGGCCTGTATTTTGAAAATACTCTAACATGGAGTAGGCATGTACAGATCCCTGCAGGGGCCCCAAAATATCGAGTTTTTGGGTGTTTTGGGCCTGAATTTGAGATATAAACGGGTAATGAAGATGCAGGCACATATCGACTTTTGGGCACCGAAAATATCGATTTTAAGCATGTTTAGGGTCTGTAACTTGAAAATATTCTAACTAGGAGTAGGCATGTACAGATCGCTTCCAGGACCCAAAAATACCGAATTTTCGGGTGTTTTGAGCCTGAATTTGAGATATAAACGGGTACAGAAGATGCATGCACATATTGACTTTGGACACTTAAGATATCGATTTTTAGCTTGTTTTGGGCCTATATTTTGAAAACATTCTAGCACTGAGTAGGCATGTACAGATCGCTTCTTGGGCACAAAAATATCGAATTTTCGGATGTTTTGAGCCCGAATTTGAGATATAAACAGGTACTGAAGATGCATGCACATATCGACTTTTGTGCACCTAAAATATCGATTTTGAGCATGTTTTGGGTCTGAATCTCGAAAACATTCTATCTCGGAGTAGGCATGTACAGATTGCTTCTAGGACCCAAAAATACCGAATTTTCGGGTGTTTTGAGCCTGAATTTGAGATATAAACAGGTAAAGAAGATGCATTCACATATCGACTTTGGACACTTAAAATATCGATTTTTAGCATATTTTGAGCCTATATTTTGAAAACATTCTAACACTTAGTAGGCATGTACAGATCGCTTCTGGGACCCAAAAATATCGAATTTTCGGATGTTTTGACGTTGAATATGAGATATAAACGAGTGCAGAAGATGCATACACATATTGACTTTCGGAACCTAAAATATCGATTTACAGCATGTTTTGGACTTTTATCTATGTAGGCATGTACAGATCGCTTCTGGGACCCCAAAATATCGATTTTCGGATGTTTTAGGCCTGAATTTCAGATATCGACTTTGGGCACCTAAAATATCGATTTTAGCATGTTTTGGGCCTTTATTTTGAAACTATTCTAGCACTAACTAGGCATGTACAGATATCTTATGGGACCCCAAAATATCGAATTTTCGGGTGTTTTGAGCCTGAATTTGAGATATAAACGGGTACAGAAGATTCATGCACATATTGACTTTGGACACTTAAAATATCGATTTTTAGCTTGTTTTGGGCCTATATTTTGAAAACATTCTAGCACTGAGTAGGCATGTACAGATCGCTTCTTGGGCACAAAAAGATCGAATTTTCGGATGTTTTGAGCCTGAATTTGAGATATAAACAGGTACTGAAGATGCATGCACATATCGACTTTTGTGCACCTAAAATATCGATTTTGAGCATGGTTTTGGTCTGTATCTTGAAAACATTCTAATTAGGAGTAAGCATGTACAGATCGCTTCTATTACCCAAAAATACCGAATTTTCGGGTATTTTGAGCCTGAATTTGAGATATAAACGGGTACAGAAGATGCATGCACATATCGACTTTTTGGCACCAAAAAGATCGATTTTCAGTATGTTTTGGGCCTGTATTTTGAAAATACTCTAACACGGAGTAGGCATGTACAGTTCGCGTCTGGGACAACAAAATATCGAATTTTCGGGTGTTTTGGGCCTGAATTTGAAATATCGACTTTGGGCACCTAAAATATCGATTTTTAGCATGTTTTGGGCCTATATTTTGAAAATATTCTAGCACTAACTAGGCATGTACAGATCTCTCATAGGACCCCAAAATATCGAATTTTCGGGTGTTTTGAGCCTTAATTTGAGATATAAACGGGTAAAGAAGATGCATGCACATATTGACTTTGGACACTTAAAATATCGATTTTTAGCATGTTTTGGGCCTATATTTTAAAAATATTCTAGCACTGAGTAGGCATGTACAGTTTGCTTCTGGGACCCCAAAATATCGAATTGTCGGGTGTTTTGAGCCTGAATTTGAGATATAAACGGGTACAGAAGATGCATGCACATATCAACTTTTGGTCACCTAAAATATCGATTTTGAGCATGTTTTGGGTCTGAATCTCGAAAACTTTCAATCTAGGAGTAGGCATGTACAGATTGCTTCTAGGACCCAAAAATACCGAATTTTCGGGTGTTTTGAGCCTGAATTTGAGATATAAACAGGTAAAGAAGATGCATTCACATATCGACTTTGGACACTTAAAATATCGATTTTTAGCATATTTTGAGCCTATATTTTGAAAACATTCTAGCACTGAGTAGGCATGTACAGATCGCTTCTTGGGCACAAAAATATCGAATTTTAGGATGTTTTGAGCCTAAATTTGAGATATAAACAGATACTGAAGATGCATGCACATATCGACTTTTGTGCTCCTAAAATATCGATTTTGAGCATGTTTTTTGGTCTGTATCTTGAAAACATTCTAATTAGGAGTAAGTATGTACAGATTGCGTTTATTACCCAAAAATACCGAGTTTTCGGGTGTTTTGAGCCTGAATTTGAGATATAAACGGGTATAGAAGATGCATGCACATATCGACTTTGGACACTTAAAATATCGATTTTTAGCTTGTTTTCAGCCTATATTTTGAAAACATTCTAGCACTGAGTAGGCATGTACATATTGCTTCTGGGACCCCAAAATATCTAATTTTCGGGTGTTTTGTGGTTGAATTTGAGATATAAACGGGTACAGAAGATGCATGCACATATCGACTTTTGGGCACCTAAAAGATCGATTTTCAGTATGTTTTGGGCCTGTATTTTGAAAATACTCTAACACGGAGTAGGCATGTACAGATCGCTTCTGGGACCCCCAAATATCGAATTTTCGGGTGTTTTGTGCCTGAATTTGAGATATCAACTTTAGGCACCTAAAATATCGATATTTAGCATGTTTTGGACCTATATTTTGAAAATATTCTAGCAATGAGTAGGTATGTACAGATCGCTTCTGGGTCCCCAAAATATTGAATTTTCGGGTGTTTTGAGCCTGAATTTAAGATATAAACGGGTACAGAAGATGCATGCGCATATTAACTTTGGGCACCTAAAATATCGATTTTAAGTATGTTTTCGGCCTGTATTTTGAAAATACTCTAACACGGAGTAGGCATGTACAGTTCGCTTCTGGGACCCCAAAATATCGAGTTGTCGGGTGTTTTGAGCCTGAATTTGAGATATAAACGGGTACAGAAGATGCATGCACATATCGACTTTTTGGCACCTAAAATATCGATTTTGAGCATGTTCTGGGTCTGAATCTCGAAAACATTCTATCTAGGATTAGGCATGTACAGATTGCTTCGAGGACCCAAAAAATACCGAATTTTCGGGTGTTTTGAGCCTGAATTTGAGATATAAACAGGTAAAGAAGATGCTTTCACATATCGACTTTGGACACTTAAAATATCGATTTTTAGCATATTTTGAGCCTATATTTTGAAAACATTCTAGCACTGATTAGGCATGTACAGATCGCTTCTGGGACCCAAAAATATCGAATTTTCGGATATTTTGACGTTGAATTTGAGATATAAACGAGTGCAGAAGATGCATACACAAATTGACTTTCGGAACCTAAAATATCGATTTACAGCATGTTTTGGGCTTTTATCTGAGTAGGCATGTACAGATCGCTTCTGAGACCCCAAAATATCGTTTTTCGGATGTTTTAGGCCTGAATTTGAGATATCGACTTTGGGCACCTAAAATATCGATTTTTAGCATGTTTTGGGCCTATATTTTGAAAATATTCTAGCACTAAGTAGGCATGTACAGATCTCTTATGGGACCCCAAAATATCGAATTTTCGGGTGTTTTGAGCCTGAATTTGAAATATAAACGGGTACAGAAGATGCATGCATATATTGACTTTGGACACTTAAAATATCGATTTTTAGCTTGTTTTGAGCCTATATTTTGAAAACATTCTAGCACTGAGTAGGCATGTACAGATCGCTTCTTGGGCACAAAAATATCGAATTTTCGGATGTTTTGAGCCTGAATTTGAGATATAAACAGGTACTGAAGATGCATGCACATTTCGACTTTTGTGCTCCTAAAATATCGATTTTGAGCATGTTTTTGGTCTGTATCTTGAAAACATTCTAATTAGGAGTAAGTATGTACAGATCGCGTCTATTACCCAAAAATACCGAATTTTCGGGTGTTTTGAGCCTGAATTTGAGATATAAACGGGTATAGAAGATGCATGCACATATCGACTTTGGACACTTAAAATATCGATTTTTAGCTTGTTTTCAGCCTATATTTTGAAAACATTCTAGCAATGAGTAGGCATATACAGATTGCTTCTGGGACACCAAAATATCGAATTTTTGGGTGTTTGGAGCCTGAATTTAAGATATAAACGGGTACAGAAGATGCATGCACATATCGACTTTTTGGCATCTAAAAGATCGATTTTCAGTATGTTTTGGGTCTGTATCTTGAAAACATTCTAACTAGGGGTAGGCATGTACATATCGCTTCTATTACCCAAAAATACCTATTTTTCGGGTGTTATGAGCCTGAATTTGAGATATAAATGGGTACAGAAGATGCATGCACATATCGACTTTGGACACTTAAAATATCGAATTTGGCATGTTTTGAGCCTATATTTTGAAAACATTCTAGCACTGAGTAGGCATGTACAGATCGCTTCTGGGACCCAAAAATATCGAATTTATGGTTGTTTTATGGTTGAATTTGAGATTTAAAGGAGTGCAGAAGATGCATACACATATTGACTTTGGGCACCTAAAATATCGATTTTCAGCATGTTTTGGGCCTGTATCTGAGTAGGCATGTACAGATCGCTTCTGGGACCCCAAAATATTGAATTTTCGGGTGTTTGGAGCCTGAATTTGAGATATAAACGGGTACAGAAGATGCATGCACATATCGACTTTTTGGCACCAAAAAGATCGATTTTCAGTATGTTTTGGGCCTGTATTTTGAAAATACTCTAACACGGAGTAGGCATGTACAGTTCGCGTCTGGGACACCAAAATATCGAATTTTCGGGTGTTTTGGGCCTGAATTTGAAATATCGACTTTGGGCACCTAAAATATCGATTTTTAGCATGTTTTGGGCCTATATTTTGAAAATATTCTAGCACTAACTAGGCATGTACAGATCTCTCATAGGACCCCAAAATATCGAATTTTCGGGTGTTTTGAGCCTTAATTTGAGATATAAACGGGTAAAGAAGATGCATGCACATATTGACTTTGGACACTTAAAATATCGATTTTTAGCATGTTTTGAGCCTATATTTTAAAAATATTCTAGCACTGAGTAGGCATGTACAGTTTGCTTCTGGGACCCCAAAATATCGAATTGTCGGGTGTTTTGAGCCTGAATTTGAGATATAAACGGGTACAGAAGATGCATGCACATATCAACTTTTGGTCACCTAAAATATCGATTTTGAGCATGTTTTGGGTCTGAATCTCGAAAACTTTCAATCTAGGAGTAGGCATGTACAGATTGCTTCTAGGACCCAAAAATACCGAATTTTCGGGTGTTTTGAGCCTGAATTTGAGATATAAACAGGTAAAGAAGATGCATTCACATATCGACTTTGGACACTTAAAATATCGATTTTTAGCATATTTTGAGCCTATATTTTGAAAACATTCTAGCACTGAGTAGGCATGTACAGATCGCTTCTTGGGCACAAAAATATCGAATTTTAGGATGTTTTGAGCCTAAATTTGAGATATAAACAGATACTGAAGATGCATGCACATATCGACTTTTGTGCTCCTAAAATATCGATTTTGAGCATGTTTTTTGGTCTGTATCTTGAAAACATTCTAATTAGGAGTAAGTATGTACAGATTGCGTTTATTACCCAAAAATACCGAGTTTTCGGGTGTTTTGAGCCTGAATTTGAGATATAAACGGGTATAGAAGATGCATGCACATATCGACTTTGGACACTTAAAATATCGATTTTTAGCTTGTTTTCAGCCTATATTTTGAAAACATTCTAGCACTGAGTAGGCATGTACATATTGCTTCTGGGACCCCAAAATATCTAATTTTCGGGTGTTTTGTGGTTGAATTTGAGATATAAACGGGTACAGAAGATGCATGCACATATCGACTTTTGGGCACCTAAAAGATCGATTTTCAGTATGTTTTGGGCCTGTATTTTGAAAATACTCTAACACGGAGTAGGCATGTACAGATCGCTTCTGGGACCCCCAAATATCGAATTTTCGGGTGTTTTGTGCCTGAATTTGAGATATCAACTTTAGGCACCTAAAATATCGATATTTAGCATGTTTTGGACCTATATTTTGAAAATATTCTAGCAATGAGTAGGTATGTACAGATCGCTTCTGGGTCCCCAAAATATTGAATTTTCGGGTGTTTTGAGCCTGAATTTAAGATATAAACGGGTACAGAAGATGCATGCGCATATTAACTTTGGGCACCTAAAATATCGATTTTAAGTATGTTTTCGGCCTGTATTTTGAAAATACTCTAACACGGAGTAGGCATGTACAGTTCGCTTCTGGGACCCCAAAATATCGAGTTGTCGGGTGTTTTGAGCCTGAATTTGAGATATAAACGGGTACAGAAGATGCATGCACATATCGACTTTTTGGCACCTAAAATATCGATTTTGAGTATGTTCTGGGTCTGAATCTCGAAAACATTCTATCTAGGATTAGGCATGTACAGATTGCTTCGAGGACCCAAAAAATACCGAATTTTCGGGTGTTTTGAGCCTGAATTTGAGATATAAACAGGTAAAGAAGATGCTTTCACATATCGACTTTGGACACTTAAAATATCGATTTTTAGCATATTTTGAGCCTATATTTTGAAAACATTCTAGCACTGATTAGGCATGTACAGATCGCTTCTGGGACCCAAAAATATCGAATTTTCGGATGTTTTGACGTTGAATTTGAGATATAAACGAGTGCAGAAGATGCATACACAAATTGACTTTCGGAACCTAAAATATCGATTTACAGCATGTTTTGGGCTTTTATCTGAGTAGGCATGTACAGATCGCTTCTGAGACCCCAAAATATCGTTTTTCGGATGTTTTAGGCCTGAATTTGAGATATCGACTTTGGGCACCTAAAATATCGATTTTTAGCATGTTTTGGGCCTATATTTTGAAAATATTCTAGCACTAAGTAGGCATGTACAGATCTCTTATGGGACCCCAAAATATCGAATTTTCGGGTGTTTTGAGCCTGAATTTGAAATATAAACGAGTACAGAAGATGCATGCATATATTGACTTTCGACACTTAAAATATCGATTTTTAGCTTGTTTTGAGCCTATATTTTGAAAACATTCTAGCACTGAGTAGGCATGTACAGATCGCTTCTTGGGCACAAAAATATCGAATTTTCGGATGTTTTGAGCCTGAATTTGAGATATAAACAGGTACTGAAGATGCATGCACATTTCGACTTTTGTGCTCCTAAAATATCGATTTTGAGCATGTTTTTGGTCTGTATCTTGAAAACATTCTAATTAGGAGTAAGTATGTACAGATCGCGTCTATTACCCAAAAATACCGAATTTTCGGGTGTTTTGAGCCTGAATTTGAGATATAAACGGGTATAGAAGATGCATGCACATATCGACTTTGGACACTTAAAATATCGATTTTTAGCTTGTTTTCAGCCTATATTTTGAAAACATTCTAGCACTGAGTAGGCATGTACATATTGCTTCTGGGACCCCAAAATATCTAATTTTCGGGTGTTTTGTGGTTGAATTTGAGATATAAACGGGTACAGAAGATGCATGCACATATCGACTTTTGGGCACCTAAAAGATCGATTTTCAGTATGTTTTGGGCCTGTATTTTGAAAATACTCTAACACGGAGTAGGCATGTACAGATCGCTTCTGGGACCCCCAAATATCGAATTTTCGGGTGTTTTGTGCCTGAATTTGAGATATCAACTTTAGGCACCTAAAATATCGATATTTAGCATGTTTTGGACCTATATTTTGAAAATATTCTAGCAATGAGTAGGTATGTACAGATCGCTTCTGGGTCCCCAAAATATTGAATTTTCGGGTGTTTTGAGCCTGAATTTAAGATATAAACGGGTACAGAAGATGCATGCGCATATTAACTTTGGGCACCTAAAATATCGATTTTAAGTATGTTTTCGGCCTGTATTTTGAAAATACTCTAACACGGAGTAGGCATGTACAGTTCGCTTCTGGGACCCCAAAATATCGAGTTGTCGGGTGTTTTGAGCCTGAATTTGAGATATAAACGGGTACAGAAGATGCATGCACATATCGACTTTTTGGCACCTAAAATATCGATTTTGAGCATGTTCTGGGTCTGAATCTCGAAAACATTCTATCTAGGATTAGGCATGTACAGATTGCTTCGAGGACCCAAAAAATACCGAATTTTCGGGTGTTTTGAGCCTGAATTTGAGATATAAACAGGTAAAGAAGATGCTTTCACATATTGACTTTGGACACTTAAAATATCGATTTTTAGCATATTTTGAGCCTATATTTTGAAAACATTCTAGCACTGATTAGGCATGTACAGATCGCTTCTGGGACCCAAAAATATCGAATTTTCGGATGTTTTGACGTTGAATTTGAGATATAAACGAGTGCAGAAGATGCATACACAAATTGACTTTCGGAACCTAAAATATCGATTTACAGCATGTTTTGGGCTTTTATCTGAGTAGGCATGTACAGATCGCTTCTGAGACCCCAAAATATCGTTTTTCGGATGTTTTAGGCCTGAATTTGAGATATCGACTTTGGGCACCTAAAATATCGATTTTTAGCATGTTTTGGGCCTATATTTTGAAAATATTCTAGCACTAAGTAGGCATGTACAGATCTCTTATGGGACCCCAAAATATCGAATTTTCGGGTGTTTTGAGCCTGAATTTGAAATATAAACGGGTACAGAAGATGCATGCATATATTGACTTTGGACACTTAAAATATCGATTTTTAGCTTGTTTTGAGCCTATATTTTGAAAACATTCTAGCACTGAGTAGGCATGTACAGATCGCTTCTTGGGCACAAAAATATCGAATTTTCGGATGTTTTGAGCCTGAATTTGAGATATAAACAGGTACTGAAGATGCATGCACATTTCGACTTTTGTGCTCCTAAAATATCGATTTTGAGCATGTTTTTGGTCTGTATCTTGAAAACATTCTAATTAGGAGTAAGTATGTACAGATCGCGTCTATTACCCAAAAATACCGAATTTTCGGGTGTTTTGAGCCTGAATTTGAGATATAAACGGGTATAGAAGATGCATGCACATATCGACTTTGGACACTTAAAATATCGATTTTTAGCTTGTTTTCAGCCTATATTTTGAAAACATTCTAGCAATGAGTAGGCATATACAGATTGCTTCTGGGACACCAAAATATCGAATTTTTGGGTGTTTGGAGCCTGAATTTAAGATATAAACGGGTACAGAAGATGCATGCACATATCGACTTTTTGGCATCTAAAAGATCGATTTTCAGTATGTTTTGGGTCTGTATCTTGAAAACATTCTAACTAGGGGTAGGCATGTACATATCGCTTCTATTACCCAAAAATACCTATTTTTCGGGTGTTATGAGCATGAATTTGAGATATAAATGGGTACAGAAGATGCATGCACATATCGACTTTGGACACTTAAAATATCGAATTTGGCATGTTTTGAGCCTATATTTTGAAAACATTCTAGCACTGAGTAGGCATGTACAGATCGCTTCTGGGACCCAAAAATATCGAATTTATGGTTGTTTTATGGTTGAATTTGAGATTTAAAGGAGTGCAGAAGATGCATACACATATTGACTTTGGGCACCTAAAATATCGATTTTCAGCATGTTTTGGGCCTGTATCTGAGTAGGCATGTACAGATCGCTTCTGGGACCCCAAAATATCGAATTTTCGGGTGTTTGGAGCCTGAATTTGAGATATAAACGGGTACAGAAGATGCATGCACATATCGACTTTTGGGCTCCTAAGAGATCGATTTTCAGTATGTTTTGGGCCTGTATTTTGAAAATACTCTAACACGGAGTAGGCATGAAAAGTTCGCTTCTGGGACCCCAAAATATCGAATTTTTGGGTGTTTTGGGACTGAATTTGAGATATAAACGGGTACAGAAGATGCATGCAAATATCGACTTTTGGGCACCTAAAATATCGATTTTGAGCATGTTTTGGGTCTGAATCTCGAAAACATTCTATCTAGGAGTAGGTATGTACAGATTGCTTCTAGGACCCAAAAATACCGAATTTTCGGGTGTTTTGAGCCTGAATTTGAGATATAAACAGGTAAAGAAGATACATTCACATATCGAATTTGGACACTTAAAATATCGATTTTTAGCATATTTTGAGCCTATATATTGAAAACATTCTAGCACTGAGTAAGCATGTACAGATCGCTTCTGGGACCCAAAAATATCGAATTTTCGGATGTTTTGACGATGAATTTGAGATATAAACGAGTGCAGAAGATGCATACACATATTGACTTTCGGAACCTAAAATATCGATTTACAGCATGTTTTGGTCTTTTATCTGAGTAGGCATGTACAGAACGCTTCTGAGACCCCAAAATATCGATTTTCGTATGTTTTAGGCCTGAATTTGAGATATCGACTTTGGGCACCTAAAATATCGATTTTTAGCATGTTTTGGGCCTATATTTTGAAAATATTCTAGCACTAAGTAGGCATGTACAGATCTCTTATGGGACCCCCAAATATCGAATTTTCGGGTGTTTTGAGCCTGAATTTGAGATATAAACGGGTACAGAAGATGCATGCACATATTGACTTTGGACACTTAAAATATCGATTTTTAGCTTGTTTTGAGCCTATATTTTGAAAACATTCTAGCACTGAGTAGGCATGTACAGATCGCTTCTTGGGCACAAAAATATCGAACTTTAGGATGTTCTGAGCCTGAATTTGAGATATAAACAGGTACTGAAGATGCATGCACATATCGACTTTTGTGCTCCTAAAATATCGATTTTGAGCATGTTTTTTGGTCTGTATCTTGAAAACATTCTAATTAGGAGTAAGTATGTACAGATTGCGTTTATTACCCAAAAATACCGAGTTTTCGGGTGTTTTGAGCCTGAATTTGAGATATAAACGGGTATAGAAGATGCATGCACATATCGACTTTGGACACTTAAAATATCGATTTTTAGCTTGTTTTCAGCCTATATTTTGAAAACATTCTAGCACTGAGTAGGCATGTACATATTGCTTCTGGGACCCCAAAATATCGAATTTTCGGGTGTTTTGTGGTTGAATTTGAGATATAAACGGGTACAGAAGATGCATGCACATATCGACTTTTGGGCACCTAAAAGATCGATTTTCAGTATGTTTTGGGCCTGTATTTTGAAAATACTCTAACACGGAGTAGGCATGTACAGATCGCTTCTGGGACCCCAAAATATCGAATTTTCGGGTGTTTTGTGCCTGAATTTGAGATATCAACTTTAGGCACCTAAAATATCGATATTTAGCATGTTTTGGACCTATATTTTGAAAATATTCTAGCAATGATTAGGTATGTACAGATCGCTTCTGGGTCCCCAAAATATTGAATTTTCGGGTGTTTTGAGCCTGAATTTAAGATATAAACGGGTACAGAAGATGCATGCGCATATTAACTTTGGGCACCTAAAATATCGATTTTCAGTATGTTTTTGGCCTGTATTTTGAAAATACTCTAACACGGAGTAGGCATGTACAGTTCGCTTCTGGGACCCCAAAATATCGAGTTGTCGGGTGTTTTGAGCCTGAATTTGAGATATAAACGGGTACAGAAGATGCATGCACATATCGACTTTTTGGCACCTAAAATATCGATTTTGAGCATGTTCTGGGTCTGAATCTCGAAAACATTCTATCTAGGAGTAGGCATGTACAGATTGCTTCTAGGACCCAAAAATACCGAATTTTCGGGTGTTTTGAGCCTGAATTTGAGATATAAACAGGTAAAGAAGATGCATTCACATATCGGCTTTGGACACTTAAAATATCGATTTTTAGCATATTTTGAGCCTATATTTTGAAAACATTCTAGCACTGAGTAGGCATGTACAGATCGCTTCTGGGACCCAAAAATATCGAATTTTCGGATGTTTTGACGTTGAATTTGAGATATAAACGAGTGCAGAAGATGCATACACATATTGACTTTCGGAACCTAAAATATCGATTTACAGAATGTTTTGGGCTTTTATCTGAGTAGGCATGTACAGATCGCTTCTGAGACCCCAAAATATCGATTTTCGGATGTTTTTGGCCTGAATTTGATATATCGACTTTGGGCACCTAAAATATCGATTTTTAGCATGTTTTGGGTCTGAATCTCGAAAACATTCTATCTAGGAGTAGGCATGTACAGATTGCTTCTAGGAACCAAAAATACCGAATTTTCGGGTGTTTTGAGCCTGAATTTGAGATATAAACAGGTAAAGAAGATGCTTTCACATATCGACTTTGGACACTTAAAATATCGATTTTTAGCATATTTTGAGCCTATATTTTGAAAACATTCTAGCACTGAGTAGGCATGTACAGATCGCTTCTGGGACCCAAAAATATCGAATTTTCGGATGTTTTGACGTTGAATTTGAGATATAAACGAGTGCAGAAGATGCATACACAAATTGACTTTCGGAACCTAAAATATCGATTTACAGCATGTTTTGGGCTTTTATCTGAGTAGGCATGTACAGATCGCTTCTGAGACCCCAAAATATCGTTTTTCGGATGTTTTAGGCCTGAATTTGAGATATCGACTTTGGGCACCTAAAATATCGATTTTTAGCATGTTTTGGGCCTATATTTTGAAAATATTCTAGCACTAAGTAGGCATGTACAGATCTCTTATGGGACCCCAAAATATCGAATTTTCGGGTGTTTCGAGCCTGAATTTGAAATATAAACGGGTACAGAAGATGCATGCACATATTGACTTTGGACACTTAAAATATCGATTTTTAGCTTGTTTTGAGCCTATATTTTGAAAACATTCTAGCACTGAGTAGGCATGTACAGATCGCTTCTTGGGCACAAAAATATCGAATTTTCGGATGTTTTGAGCCTGAATTTGAGATATAAACAGGTACTGAAGATGCATGCACATATCGACTTTTGTGCTCCTAAAATATCGATTTTGAGCATGTTTTTGGTCTGTATCTTGAAAACATTCTAATTAGGAGTAAGTATGTACAGATCGAGTCTATTACCCAAAAATACCGAATTTTCGGGTGTTTTGAGCCTGAATTTGAGATATAAACGGGTATAGAAGATGCATGCACATATCGACTTTGGACACTTAAAATATCGATTTTTAGCTTGTTTTCAGCCTATATTTTGAAAACATTCTAGCAATGAGTAGGCATATACAGATTGCTTCTGGGACCCCAAAATATCGAATTTTTGGGTGTTTGGAGCCTGAATTTAAGATATAAACGGGTACAGAAGATGCATGCACATATCGACTTTTTGGCATCTAAAAGATCGATTTTCAGTATGTTTTGGGTCTGTATTTTGAAAATACTCTAACACGGAGTAGGCATGTACAGATTGCTTCTGGGACCCCAAAATATCGAATTTTCAGGTGTTTTGGGCCTGAATTTGAGATATCGACTTTGGGCACCTATAATATAGATTTTTAGCATGTTTTGGGCCTGTATATCTTGAAAATATTCTAGCACTGCGTAGGCATGTACAGATCGCTTCTGGGACACCAAAATATCGAATTTTCGGGTGTTTTGAGCCTGAATTTGAGATATAAACGGGTACAGAAGATGCATGCACATATCGACTTTTGGGCACCTAAAATATCGATTTTGAGCATGTTTTGGGTCTGTATCTTGAAAACATTCTAACTAGGAGTAGGCATGTACAGATCGCTTCTAGGACCCAAAAATATAGAATTTTCGGGTGATTTGAGCCTGAATTTGAGATAGAAACCGGTACTGAAGATACATGCACATATCGACTTTGGTCACCGGAAGTATCGATTTTTTAGCATGTTTTGAGCCTATATTTTGAAAATATTCTAGCACTGAGTAGGCATGTACAGATCGCTTCTGGGACCGAAAAATATAGAATTTTCGGGTGTTTTGTGGTTGAATTTGAGATATAAACGGGTACAGAAGATGCATACACATATTGACTTTGGGCACCTAAAATATCGATTTTCAACATGTTTTGGGCCTGTATCTGAGTAGGCATGTACAGATCGCTTCTGGGACCCCAAAATATCGAATTTTCGGGTGTTTGGAGCCTGAATTTAAGATATAAACGGGTACAGAAGATGCATCCACATATCGACTTTTGGGCACCTAAAATATCGATTTTCTGTATGTTTTGGGCCTGTATTTTGAAAATACTCTAACATGGAGTAGGCATGTACAAATCGCTTCTGGGACCCCAAAATATCGAATTTTCGGGTGTCTTGGGGATAAATTTGAGATATCGACGTTGGACACCTAAAATATCGATTTTTATCATGTTTTGGGCATATATTTTGAAAATATTCTAGCACTGAGTAAGCATGTACAGATCGCTTCTGGGACCCCAAAATATCGAATTTTCGGGTGTTTTAAGCCTGAATTTGAGATATAAACGGGTACAGAAGATGCATGCACAAATCGACTTTTGGGCACCTAAAAGATCGATTTTCAGTATGTTTTGGGCCTGTATATTGAAAATACTCTAACACGGAGTAAGCATGTACAGATCGCTTCTGGGACCCCAAAATATCGAATTTTCGGGGGTTTTGGGCCTGAATTTGAGATATCGACTTTGGGCACCTAATATATCGATTTTTAGCATGTTTTGGGCCTGAATTTTGAAAATATTCTAGCACTGAGTAGGCATGTACAGATCGCTTCTGGGACCCCAAAATATCGAATTTTCGGGTGTTTTGAGTCTGAATTTGAGATATAAACGGGTACAGAAGATGCATGCACAAATCGACTTTTGGGCACCTAAAAGATCGATTTTCAGTATGTTTTGGGCCTGTATATTGAAAATACTCTAACACGGAGTAAGCATGTACAGATCGCTTCTGGGACCCCAAAATATCGAATTTTCGGGGGTTTTGGGCCTGAATTTGAGATATCGACTTTGGGCACCTAATATATCGATTTTTAGCATGTTTTGGGCCTGAATTTTGAAAATATTCTAGCACTGAGTAGGCATGTACAGATCGCTTCTGGGACCCCAAAATATCGAATTTTCGGGTGTTTTGAGTCTGAATTTGAGATATAAACGGATACAGAAAATGCATGCACATATCGACTTTGGGCACCCACAATATCGATTTTTAGCATGTTTTGGGCCAATATTTGGAAAATACTCTAACACGGAGGAGGCATGTACAGATCGCTTCTGGGACCCAAAAATATCGAATTTTCGGGTGTTTTGAACCTGAATTTGGGATATAAACGGGTGCAGAAGATGCATGCACATATCGACTTTGGACACTTAAAATATCGATTTTTAGCATGTTTTGAGCCTGTATCTGAGTAGGCTTGTACAGATCGCTTCTGGGACCAAAAAATATCGAATTTTCGGGTGTTTTGGGCCTGAATTTGAGATATCGACTTTGGGCACCTAAAATATCGATTTTTAGCATGTTTTGGGCCTATATTTTGAAAATATTCTAGCACTGAGTAGGCATGTACAGATCGCTTCTGGGACCCCAAAATATCGAATTTTCAGGTGTTTTGAGCCTGATTTTGAGACATAAACAGGTACTGAAGATGCATGCACATATCGACTTTTGGGCACCTAAAATATCGATTTTGAGCATGTTTTGGGTCTGTATCTTGAAAACATTCTAACTAGGAGTAGGCAAGTACAGATCGCTTCTAGGACCCAAAAATACCGATTTTTCGGGTGTTTTGAGCCTGAATTTGAGATATAAACGGATACAGAAGATGCATACACATATTGACTTTGGACACTTAAAATATCGATTTTTAGCATATTTTGAGCCTATTATTTGAAAACATTCTATCACTGAGTAGGCATGTACAGATCGCTTCTGGGACCCCAAAATATCGAATTTTCGGGTGTTTTGGGCCTGAATTTGAGATATCGACTTTGGGCACCTAAAATATCGATTTTTAGCATGTTTTGGGCCTGAATTTTGAAAATATTCTAGCACTGAGTAGGCATGTACAGTTCGCTTGTGGGACCCCTAAATATCGAATTTTCGGGTGTTTTAAGCCTGAATTTGAGATATAAACGGGTACAGAAGATGCATGCACAAATCGACTTTTGGGCACCTAAAAGATCGATTTTCAGTATGTTTTGGGCCTGTATATTGAAAATACTCTAACACGGAGTAAGCATGTACAGATCGCTTCTGGGACCCCAAAATATCGAATTTTCGGGGGTTTTGGGCCTGAATTTGAGATATCGACTTTGGGCACCTAATATATCGATTTTTAGCATGTTTTGGGCCTGAATTTTGAAAATATTCTAGCACTGAGTAGGCATGTACAGATCGCTTCTGGGACCCCAAAATATTGAATTTTCGGGTGTTTTGAGTCTGAATTTGAGATATAAACGGGTACAGAAGATGCATGCACAAATCGACTTTTGGGCACCTAAAAGATCGATTTTCAGTATGTTTTGGGCCTGTATATTGAAAATACTCTAACACGGAGTAAGCATGTACAGATCGCTTCTGGGACCCCAAAATATCGAATTTTCGGGGGTTTTGGGCCTGAATTTGAGATATCGACTTTGGGCACCTAATATATCGATTTTTAGCATGTTTTGGGCCTGAATTTTGAAAATATTCTAGCACTGAGTAGGCATGTACAGATCGCTTCTGGGACCCCAAAATATCGAATTTTCGGGTGTTTTGAGTCTGAATTTGAGATATAAACGGATACAGAAAATGCATGCACATATCGACTTTGGGCACCCACAATATCGATTTTTAGCATGTTTTGGGCCAATATTTGGAAAATACTCTAACACGGAGGAGGCATGTACAGATCGCTTCTGGGACCCAAAAATATCGAATTTTCGGGTGTTTTGAACCTGAATTTGGGATATAAACGGGTGCAGAAGATGCATGCACATATCGACTTTGGACACTTAAAATATCGATTTTTAGCATGTTTTGAGCCTGTATCTGAGTAGGCTTGTACAGATCGCTTCTGGGACCAAAAAATATCGAATTTTCGGGTGTTTTGTGCCTGAATTTGAGATATCGACTTTGGGCACCTAAAATATCGATTTTTAGCATGTTTTGGGCCTATATTTTGAAAATATTCTAGCACTGAGTAGGCATGTACAGATCGCTTCTGGGACCCCAAAATATCGAATTTTCGGGTGTTTTGAGCCTGATTTTGAGACATAAACAGGTACTGAAGATGCATGCACATATCGACTTTTGGGCACCTAAAATATCGATTTTGAGCATGTTTTGGGTCTGTATCTTGAAAACATTCTAACTAGGAGTAGCCAAGTACAGATCGCTTCTAGGACCCAAAAATACCGATTTTTCGGGTGTTTTGAGCCTGAATTTGAGATATAAACGGGTACAGAAGATGCATACACATATTGACTTTGGACACTTAAAATATCGATTTTTAGCATATTTTGAGCCTATTATTTGAAAACATTCTATCACTGAGTAGGCATGTACAGATCGCTTCTGGGACCCCAAAATATCGAATTTTCGGGTGTTTTGGGCCTGAATTTGAGATATCGACTTTGGGCACCTAAAATATCGATTTTTAGCATGTTTTGGGCCTGAATTTTGAAAATATTCTAGCACTGAGTAGGCATGTACAGTTCGCTTGTGGGACCCCTAAATATCGAATTTTCGGGTGTTTTGAGCCTGAATTTGAGATACAAACGGGTACAGAAGATGAATGCACATATCGACTTTTGGGCAACTAAAATATCGATTTTGAGCATGTTTTGGGTCTGTATCTTGAAAACATTCTAACTAGGAGTAGGCATGTACAGATCGCTTCTAGGACCCAAAATATAGAATTTTCGGGTGTTTTGAGCCTGAATTTGAGATATAAACTGGTACAGAAGATGCATGCACATATCGACTTTTTGGCACCTAAAATATCGATTTTGAGCATGTTTTTGGTCTGTATCTTGAAAACATTCTAACTAGGAGTAGGCATGTACAGATCGCTTCTAGGACCCAAAAATATAGAATTTTCGGGTGTTTTGAGCCTGAATTTGAGATAGAAACCGGTACTGAAGATACATGCACATATCGACTTTGGTCACCTGAAGTATCGATTTTCAGGATGTTTTGGCCCTATATTTTGAATGTATTCTAGCATTGTGTAAGCATGTTCAGATTGCTTCTGATACCCAAAAATATCGAATTTTCGGGTGTTTTGAGCCTGAATTTGGGATATAAACGGGTACAGAAGATGAATGCACATATGGATTTTGAGCACATAAAATATCGGTTGTCAGCTTGTTTTGTGTCTGTATTTTGAAAATATTTTAACATTGAGTAGGCATCTACAGATCCCTTCTGGGAAGAAAAAGTATCGAATTTTAAGGTGTTTTAGGCCTGAATTTGGGATACAAGCGAGTGCTGATGATTCATGCACATATCGATTTTGGGCACCAAAAATTGCGATTTTCAGCTTATTTTGGGCCTGTATTTTGAAAATATTCTAACACTGAGTAGGCATGTACAGATCGCTTCTGGGACCCAAAAAAATCAAATTTTCAGGTGTTTTTAGCCTGAATTTGGGATATAAACGGGAACAGAAAATGCATGCAGATATCGACTTTGATCACCTATAATATCGATTTGAAGCATGTTTTGGGCCTGTATTCTGAAAATATTCTAGCACTGACTATGCATGTGGAGATTGCTTCTGGGATCCAAAAATATCGAATTTTCAAGTGTTTTGAGACTGAATTTGGGATATAAACGGGTACAGAAGATGCATGAACATTTCGACTTTGGGCACCTAAAATATCGATTTTTAGTATGTTTTGGCCCTATATTTTGAATTTAATCTAGCACTATGTAAGCATGTACAGAGCGCTTCTAAGACCCAAAAATACCGAATTTTCTGGTGTTTTGAGAATGAATTTGGTATATAAACGGGTACAGAAGATGCATGCACATATCGACTTTCTTCACAAAAAAAAAACAATTTTCAGCATGTTTTAGGCCTATATTTTGTAAAATATTCTAGCCTAGAGTGAGCATGTACAGATCGCTTCTGGGACCCAAAAATATTGAATTTTCGGGTGTTTTGAACATCAATTTGGAATGTAAACGGGTACTGAAGATGCATGCACATATCGACTTTGGGCACCCAAAATATCGATTTTGTGCATGTTTTTGGCCTGTATATTGAAAATACTCTAACACGGAGTAGGCATGTACAGATCGCTTCTGGGATCCAAAAATATCGAATTTTCGGGTGTTTTGAGCCTGAATTTGGGATATAAACGGGTGCAGAAGATGCATGCACATATCGACTTTGGACACTTAAACTATCGATTTCTAGCATGTTTTGAGCCTGTATCTGAGTAGGCATGTACAGATCGCTTCTGGGACCAAAAAATATCGAATTTTCGGGTGTTTTGAGTCTGAATTTGAGATATAAACGCATACAGAAAATGCATGCACTTATCGACTTTGGGCACCCACAATATCGATTTTTAGCATGTTTTGGGCCTGAATTTTGAAAATATTCTTGCACTGAGTAGGCATGTACAGTTCGCTTGTGGGACCCCTAAATCTCGAATTTTCGGGTGTTTTGAGCCGGAATTTGAGATACAAACGGGTACAGAAGATGAATGCACATATCGACTTTTGGGCAACTAAAATATCGATTTTGAGCATGTTTTGGGTCTGTATCTTGAAAACATTCTAACTAGGAGTAGGCATGTACAGATCGCTTCTAGGACCAAAAAATACCAAATTTTCGGGTGTTTTGAGTCTGAATTTGAGATATAAACGCATACAGAAAATGCATGCACTTATCGACTTTGGGCACCCACAATATCGATTTTTAGCATGTTTTGGGCCAATATTTGGAAAATACTCTAACACGGAGGAGGCATGTACAGATCGCTTCTGGGACCCAAAAATATCGAATTATCGGGTGTTTTGAGCCTGAATTTGGGATATAAACGGGTGCAGAAGATGCATGCACATATCGACTTTGGACACTTAAAATATCGATTTTTAGCATGTTTTGAGCCTGTACCTGAGTAGGCATGTACAGATCGCTTCTGGGACCAAAAAATATCGAATTTTCGGGTGTTTTGGGCCTGAATTTGAGATATCGACTTTGGGCACCTAAAATATCGATTTTTAGCATGTTTTGGGCCTATATTTTGAAAATACTCTAACACGGAGTAGGCATGTACAAATCGCTTCTGGGACCCCAAAATATCGAATTTTCGGGTGTCTTGGGGATAAATTTGAGATATCGACGTTGGGCACCTAAAATATCGATTTTTAGCATGTTTTGGGCATATATTTTGAAAATATTCTAGCACTGAGTAAGCATGTACAGATCGCTTCTGGGACCCCAAAATATCGAATTTTCGGGTGTTTTGAGCCTGAATTAGAGATATAAACGGGTACAGAAAATGCATGCACATATTGACTTTGGGCACCTAAAATATCGATTTTCAGCATGTTTTGGGCCTGTATTTTGAAAATATTCTAACACGGAGTAGGCATGTACAGATCGCTTCAGGGACCCAAAATTATCGAATTTTCGGGTGTTTTGAGCCTGAATTTGAGATATAAACAGGTACTGAATATGCATGCACATATCGACTTTTGGGCACCTAAAATATCGATTTTAAGCATGTTTTGGGTCTGTATCTTGAAAACATACCAACTAGGAGTAGGCAAGTACAGATCGCTTCTGGGACCCAAAAATACCGATTTTTCAGGTGTTTTGAGCCTGAATTTGAGATATAAACGGGTACAGAAGATGCATGCACGTATCGACTTTGGACACTTAAAATATCGATTTTTAGCATGTTTTGAGCCTATATTTTGAAAACATTCTAGCACTGAGTAGGCATGTACAGATCGCTTCTGAGACCGAAAAATATCGAATTTTCGGGTGTTATGTGATTGAATTTGAGATATAAACGGGTGCAGAAGATGCATACACATATTGACTTTAGGCACCTAAAATATCGATTTTCAGCATGTTTTGGGCCTGTACCTGAGTAGGCATGTACAGTTCGCTTCTGGGACCCCAAATATCGAATTTTCGGGTGTTTCAAGCCTGAATTTGAGATATAAACGGGTACAGAAGATGCATGCACATATCGACTTTAGACACTTAAAATATCGCTTTATAGCATGTTTTGAGCCTATATTTTGAAAATATTCTAGCACAAAGTAGATATGTACAGATCACTTCTTGGACCCCAAAATATCGAATTTTCGGGTGTTTTAAGCCTTAATTTGAGATATAAACGGGTACAGAAGATTCATGCACATATCGATTTTGGACACTTAAAATATCGATTTTTAGCATGTTTTGAACCTATATTTTGAAAACATTCTAGCACTAAGTAGGCATGTACAGATCGCTTCTGGGACCCAAAAATATCGAATTTTTTGGGTGTTTTAAGCCTGAATTTGGGATATAAACGGGTGCAGAAGATGCATACACATTTCGATTTGTGGGCACCTAAAAGATCGATTTTCAGTATGTTTTGGGCCTGTATATTAAAAATACTCTAACACGGAGTAGGCATGTACAGATTGCTTCTGGGACCCCAAAATATCGAATTTTCGGGTGTTTTGGGCCTGAATTTGAGATATCGACTTTGGGCACCTATAATATAGATTTTTAGCATGTTTTGGACCTGTATATCTTGAAAATATTCTAGCAATGCGTAGGCATGTACAGATCGCTTTTGGGACACCAAATTATCGAATTTTCGGGTGTTTTGAGCCTGAATTTGAGATATAAACGGGTACAGAAGATGCATGCACATATCGACTTTTGGGCACCTAAAATATCGATTTTGAGCATGTTTTGGGTCTGTATCTTGAAAACATTCTAACTAGGAGTAGGCATGTACAGATCGCTTCTAGGACCCAAAAATATAGAATTTTCGGGTGATTTGAGCCTGAATTTGAGATAGAAACCGGTACTGAAGATACATGCACATATCGACTTTGGTCACCGGAAGTATCGATTTTTAGCATGTTTTGAGCCTATATTTTGAAAATATTCTAGCACTGAGTAGGCATGTACAGATCGCTTGTGGGACCGAAAAATATAGAATTTTCGGGTGTTTTGTGGTTGAATTTGAGATATAAACGGGTACAGAAGATGCATACACATATTGACTTTGGGCACCTAAAATATCGATTTTCAGCATGTTTTGGGCCTGTATCTGAGTAGGCATGTACAGATCGCTTCTGGGACCCCAAAATATCGAATTTTCGGGTGTTTTGAGCCTGAATTTGAGATATAAACGGGTACAGAAGATGCACGCACATATCGACTTTGGACACTTAAAATATCGATTTTTAGCATGTTTTGAGCCTATATTTTGAAAATATTCTAGCAAAAAGTAGATATGTACAGATCACTTCTGGGACCCCAAAATATCGAATTTTCGGGGGTTTTGGGCCTGAATTTGAGATATCGACTTTGGGCACCTAATATATCGATTTTTAGCATGTTTTGGGCCTGAATTTTGAAAATATTCTAGCACTGAGTACGCATGTACAGATCGCTTCTGGGACCCCAAAATATCGAATTTTCGGGTGTTTTGAGTCTGAATTTGAGATATAAACGGATACAGAAAATGCATGCACATATCGACTTTGGGCACCCACAATATCGATTTTTAGCATGTTTTGGGCCAATATTTGGAAAATACTCTAACACGGAGGAGGCATGTACAGATCGCTTCTGGGACCCAAAAATATCGAATTTTCGGGTGTTTTGAAACTGAATTTGGGATATAAACGGGTGCAGAAGATGCATACACATATTGACTTTGGACACTTAAAATATCGATTTTTAGCATGTTTTGAGCCTGTATCTGAGTAGGCTTGTACAGATCGCTTCTGGGACCAAAAAATATCGAATTTTCGGGTGTTTTGGGCCTGAATTTGAGATATCGACTTTGGGCACCTAAAATATCGATTTTTAGCATGTTTTGGGCCTATATTTTGAAAATATTCTAGCACTGAGTAGGCATGTACAGATCGCTTCTGGGACCCCAAAATATCGAATTTTCGGGTGTTTTGAGACTGATTTTGAGACATAAACAGGTACTGAAGATGCATGCACATATCGACTTTTGGGCACCTAAAATATCGATTTTGAGCATGTTTTGTTTCTGTATCTTGAAAACATTCTAACTAGGAGTAGGCAAGTACAGATCGCTTCTAGGACCCAAAAATACCGATTTTTCGGGTGTTTTGAGCCTGAATTTGAGATATAAACGGGTACAGAAGATGCATACACATATTGACTTTGGACACTTAAAATATCGATTTTTAGCATATTTTGAGCCTATTATTTGAAAACATTCTATCACTGAGTAGGCATGTACAGATCGCTTCTGGGACCCCAAAATATCGAATTTTCGGGTGTTTTGGGCCTGAATTTGAGATATCGACTTTGGGCACCAAAAATATCGATTTTTAGCATGTTTTGGGCCTGAATTTTGAAAATATTCTAGCACTGAGTAGGCATGTACAGTTCGCTTGTGGGACCCCTAAATATCGAATTTTCGGGTGTTTTGAGCCTGAATTTGAGATACAAACGGGTACAGAAGATGAATGCACATATCGACTTTTGGGCAACTAAAATATCGATTTTGAGCATGTTTTGGGTCTGTATCTTGAAAACATTCTAACACGGAGTAGGCATGTACAGATCGCTTCTAGGACCCAAAAATATAGATTTTTTGGGTGTTTTGAGCCTGAATTTGAGATATAAACGGGTACAGAAGATGCATGCACATATCGACTTTTTGGCACCTAAAATCTCGATTTTGAGCATGTTTTGGGTCTGTATCTTGAAAACATTCTAACTAGGAGTAGGCATGTACAGATCGCTTCTAGGACCCCAAAAAATAGAATTTTCGGGTGTTTTGAGCCTGAATTTGAGATAGAAACCGGTACTGAAGATACATGCACATATCGACTTTGGTCACCTGAAGTATCGATTTTCAGGATGTTTTGGCCCTATATTTTGAATGTATTCTAGCATTGTGTAAGCATGTTCAGATTGCTTCTGAGACCCAAAAATATCGAATTTTCGGGTGTTTTGAGCCTGAATTTGGGATATAAACGGGTACAGAAGATGAATGCACATATGGATTTTGAGCACATAAAATATCGGTTGTCAGCTTGTTTTGTGTCTGTATTTTGAAAATATTTTAACATTGAGTAGGCATCTACAGATCCCTTCTGGGAAGAAAAAGTATCGAATTATAAGGTGTTTTAGGCCTGAATTTGGGATACAAGCGAGTGCTGATGATTCATGCACATATCGATTTTGGGCACCAAAAATTGCGATTTTCAGCTTATTTTGGGCCTGTATTTTGAAAATATTCTAACACTGAGTAGGCATGTACAGATCGCTTCTGGGACCCAAAAAAATCAAATTTTCAGGTGTTTTTAGCCTGAATTTGGGATATAAACGGGAACAGAAAATGCATGCAGATATCGACTTTGATCACCTATAATATCGATTTGAAGCATGTTTTGGGCCTGTATTTTGAAAATATTCTAGCACTGACTATGCATGTGGAGATTGCTTCTGGGATCCAAAAATATCGAATTTTCAAGTGATTTGAGACTGAATTTGGGATATAAACGGGTACAGAAGATGCATGAACATTTCGACTTTGGGCACCTAAAATATCGATTTTTAGTATGTTTTGGCCCTATATTTTGAATTTATTCTAGCACTATGTAAGCATGTACAGAGCGCTACTAAGACCCAAAAATACCGAATTTTCTGGTGTTTTGAGAATGAATTTGGTATATAAACGGGTACAGAAGATGCATGCACATATCGACTTTCTTCACAAAAAAAAAACAATTTTCAGCATGTTTTAGGCCTATATTTTGTAAAATATTCTAGCCTAGAGTGAGCATGTACAGATCGCTTCTGGTACCCAAAAATATTGAATTTTCGGGTGTTTTGAACCTCAATTTGGAATGTAAACGGGTACTGAAGATGCATGCACATATCGACTTTGGGCACCCAAAATATCGATTTTGAGCATGTTTTTGGCCTGTATATTGAAAATACTCTAACACGGAGTAGGCATGTACAGATCGCTTCCAGGACCAAAAAATACCGAATTTTCGGGTGTTTTGAGCCTGAATTTGAGATATAACGGGTACAGAAAATGCATGCACATATCGACTTTGGGCACCCACAATATCGATTTTTAGCATGTTTTGGGCCAATATTTTTAATATACTCTAACACGAAGGAGGCATGTACAGATCGCTTCTGGGACCCCAAAATATCGAATTTTCGGGTGTTTTGAGCCTGAATTTGGGATATAAACGGGTGCAGAAGATGCATGCACATATCGACTTTGGACACTTAAACTATCGATTTCTAGCATGTTTTGAGCCTGTATCTGAGTAGGCATGTACAGATCGCTTCTGGGACCAAAAAATATCGAATTTTCGGGTGTTTGGAGCCTGAATTTGAGATATAAACGGGTACAGAAGATGCATCCACATATCGACTTTCGGGCACCTAAAAGATCGATTTTCAGTATGTTTTGGGCCTGTATATTTAAAATACTCTAACACGGAGTAAGCATGTACAGATCGCTTCTGGGACCCCAAAATATCGAATTTTCGGGGGTTTTGGGCCTGAATTTGATATATCGACTTTGGGCACCTAAAATATCGATTTTTAGCATGTTTTGGGCCTGAAATTTGAAAATATTCTAGCACTGAGTAGGCATGTACAGTTCGCTTGTGGGACCCCTAAATATCGAATTTTCGGATGTTTTGAGCCTGAATTTGAGATACAAACGGGTACAGAAGATGAATGCACATATCGACTTTTGGGACCTAAAATATCGATTTTGAGCATGTTTTGGGTCTGTATCTTGAAAACATTCTAACTAGGAGTAGGCATGTACAGATCGCTTCTAGGACCAAAAAATACCGAATTTTCGGGTGTTATGGCCTGAATTTGAGATATAAACGGGTACAGAAGATGCATGAACATATCGACTTTGGACATTTAAATATCGATTTTTAGTATGTTTTGAGCCTATATTTTGAAAACATTCTAGCACTGAGTAGGCATGTACAGATCGCTTCTGGGACCCAAAAATATCGAATTTTCGGGTGTTTTGAGGTTGAATTTGGGATATAAACGGGTGCAGAAGATGCATACACATATTGACTTTGGGCACCTAAAATATCGATTTTCAGCATGTTTTGGGCCTGTATCTGAGTAGGCATGTACAGATCGCTTCTGGGACCCCAAAATATCGAATTTTCGGGTGTTTGGAGCCTGAATTTGAGATATAAACGGGTATAGAAGATTCATGAACATATCGACCTTTGGGCACCTAAAATATCGATTTTCTGTATGTTTTGGGCCTGTATTTTGAAAATACTCTAACACGTAGTAGACATGTACAGATCGCTTCTGGGACCCCAAAATATCGAATTTTCGGTGTTTTGGGGATAAATTTGAGATATCGACTTTAGGCACCTAAAATATCGATTTTTAGCATGTTTTGGGCATATATTTTGAAAATATTCTTGCACTGAGTAAGCATGTACAGATCGCTTCTGGGACCCCAAAATATCGAATTTTCGGGTGTTTTGAGCCTGAATTTGAGATATAAACGGGTACAGTAAATGCATGCACATATTGACTTTAGGCACCTAAAATATCGATTTTCAGCATGTTTTGGGCATGTAATTTGAAAATACTCTAACACGGAGTAGGCATGTACAGATCGCTTCTGGGACCCAAAAATATCGAATTTTCGGGTGTTTTGAGCCTGAATTTTAGATATAAACAGGTACTGAAGATGCATGCACATATCGACTTTTGGGCACCTAAAATATCGATTTTGAGCATGTTTTGAGTCTGTATCTTGAAAACATTCTAACTAGGAGTAGGCAAGTACAGATCGCTTCTAGGACCCGAAAATACCGATTTTTCGGGTGTTTTAAGCCTGAATTTGAGATATAAACGGGTACAGAAGATGCATGCACATATCGACTTTTGGGCACCTAAAATATCGATTTTAAGCATGTTTTGGGTCTGTATTTTGAAAACATTCTAACTAGGAGTAGGCATGTACAGATCGCTTCTAGGACCCAAAAATATAGAATTTTCGGGTGTTTTGAGCCTGAATTTGAGACAGAAACCAGTACTGAAGATACATGCACATATCGACTTTGGTCACTTGAAGTATCGATTTTTAGGATGTTTTGGCCCTATATTTTGAATGTATTCTAGCATTGTGTAAGCATGTTCAGATTGCTTCTGAGACCCAAAAATATCGAATTTTCGGGTGTTTTGAGGTTGAATTTGGGATATAAACGGGTACAGAAGATGCATGCACATATCGACTTTCTTCACAAAAAAAGACAATTTTCCAGCATGTTTTAGGCCTATATTTTGTAAAATATTCTAGCCTAGAGTGAGCATGTACAGATCGCTTCTGGGATCCAAAAATATTGAATTTTCGGGTGTTTTGAACCTCAATTTGGAATGTAAACGGGTACTAAAGATGCATGCACATATCGACTTTGGGCACCCAAAATATCGATTTTGAGCATGTTTTTGGCCTGTATATTGAAAATACTCTAACACGATGTAGGCATGTACAGATCACTTCTGGGATCAAAAAATATCGAATTTTCGGGTGTTTTGAGGCTGAATTTGAGATATAACGGGTACAGAAAATGCATGCACATATCGACTTTGGGCACCCACAATATCGATTTTTAGCATGTTTTGGGCCAATATTTTGAAAATACTCTAACACGGAGGAGGCATATACAGATCGCTTCTGGGACCCCAAAATATCGAATTTTCGGGTGTTTTGAGCCTGAATTTGGGATATAAACGGGTGCAGAAGATGCATGCACATATCGACTTTGGACACTTAAACTATCGATTTCTAGCATGTTTTGAGCCTGTATCTGAGTAGGCATGTACAGATTGCTTCTGGGACCAAAACATATCGAATTTTCGGGTGTTTGGAGCCTGAATTTGAGATATAAACGGGTACAGAAGATGCATGCACATATCGACTTTTGGGCACCTAAAAGATCGATTTTCAGTATGTTTTGGGCTTGTATATTGAAAATACTCTAACACGGAGTAAGCATGTACAGATCGCTTCTGGGACTAAAAAATACCGAATTTTCGGGTGTTATGGCCTGAATTTGAGATATAAACGGGTACAGAAGATGCATGCACATATCGACTTTGGACATTTAAATATCGATTTTTAGTATGTTTTGAGCCTATATTTTGAAAATATTCTAGCAAAGTGTAGGCATGTACAAATCGCTTTTGGGACCCAAAAATATCGAATTTTCGGGTGTTTTGAACCTGAATTTGAGATATAGACGGGTACAGAAGATGCATACACATATTGACTTTGGGCATCTTAAATATCGATTTTCAGCATGTTTTTGACATGTACTTTGAAAATACTCTAACACGAAGTAGGCATGTACAGATATATTCTGTGACACAAAAATATCGAATTTTCGGGTGTTTTGAGCCTGAATTCTAGATATAAACGGGTACAGAAGATGCATGCACATATCGACATTGGACAACTAAATAATCGATTTTTAGCATGTTTTGAGCCTATATTTTGAAAACATTCTGGCACTGAGTAGGCAGGTACAGATCGCTTCTTGGGACCCAAAAATATTGAATTTTCCGTCGTTTTTAGCCTGAATTTGAGATATAAACGGGTACTGAAGATGCTTGCAGATATCAAATTTGGGCACCCAAAATATCGATTTTTAGCATGTTTTTGGCCTATATTTTGAAAATACTCTAACACAGAGTAGGCATGTACAGATCGCTTCTGTGACCCAAAAATATCGAATTTTCGGTTGTTTTGAGCCTGAATTTGGGATATAAACGGGTACAGAACATGCATGCATATATCGACTTATGACACATAAAATATCGATTTTTAGCATGTTTTGACCCTATATTTTGAAAACATTCTAGCACTGAGTAGGCATGTACAGATCACTTCTTGGACCCAAAAATATCGAATTTTCGGGTGTTTTGAGCCTGAATTTGGGATATAAACGGGTACAAAAGATGTATGCACAAATCGACTTTGGACACGTAAAATATCGATTTTGAGCATGTTTTTAGCCTATATTTTGAAAACATTCTAGCACTGAGTAGACATGTACAGATCGCTTCTGGGACCCCAAAAAATCGAATTTTCGGGTGTTCTGAGCCAGAATTTGAGATATGAACGGGTACAGAAGATGCATGCACATATCGACTTTTTGCACTTAAAATATCGATTTTGATCATGTTTTGGGTCTGTATCTTGAAAATATTCTAGCAAGAAGTAGGCATGTACAGATTGCTTCTGGGACTCAAAAATATCGAATTTTCGAGTGTTTTGAACCTGAATTTGGGATATAGACGGGTACAGAAGATGCATACACATATTGACTTTGGGCAGCTAAAATATCGATTTACAGCATGTTTTAGGCCTGTATTTTAAAAATACTCTAACACGGAGTATGCATGTACAGATGGCTTTTGGGACCCAAATAAATCGAATTTTCGGTTGTTCTGAGCCTGAATTTGAGATATGAACAGGTACAGAAGATGCATGCACATATCGACTTCGGGCACCTAAAATATCGATTTTGAGCATGTTTTGGTCCTGTATTTTGAAAATACTCAAACACGGTGTAGACATGTACGGATCGCTTCTGGGACACAAAAATATCGAATTTTCGGGTGTTCTGAGCCAGACATTGGGATATAACCGGGTACAGAGGATGCATGCACATATCGACTTTTTGCACCTAAAATATCGATTTTTAGCATGTTTTGGGCCTGTATTTTGAAAATACTCTAACACGGAGTAGGCATGTACAGATCGCTTCTGGAACACAAAATTATCGAATTTTTGGGTGTTTTGAGCCTGAATTTGAGATATAAACGGGTTCAGAAGATGCATGCACATATCGACTTTAGACACCTAAAATATCGATTTATAGCATGTTTTGGGCCTGTATTTTAAAAACATTCTAGCACTGAGTAGGCATGTGCAGATTGCTTAAGGGACCCAAAAATATCGAATTTTTGGAGTTATGAGCCTGAATTTGAGATATAAACGGGTACAGAAGATGCATGCACATATCGACTTTTTGCACTTAAAATATCGATTTTGAGCATGTTTTGGGTCTGTATCTTGAAAACATTCTAGCAAGGAGTAGGCATGTACAGATCGCTTCTGGGACCCCAAAATATCGAATTTTCTGGTGTTTTGAACCTGAATTAGGGATATACACGGGTACAGAAGATGCATACACATATTGACTTTGGGCACCTAAAATATCGATTTAAAGCATGTTTTAGTCCTGTATTTTAAAAACACTCTAACACGGAGTATGCACGTACAGATCGCTTCTGAGACCCAAAAATATTGAATTTTCGGGTGTTTTGAGCCTGAATTTGAGATATAAACGGGTACAGAAGATGCATGCACATATCGAGTTTGGGCACATAAAATATCGATTTTTAGTATGTTTTGGGCCTGTATTTTAAAAATACTCTAACACGGAGTAGACATGTACAGATCGCTTTTGGGACCCAAAAATATCGAATTTTCGGGTGTTTTGAGCCTGAATTTGAGATATAAACGGGTACAGAAGATGCAAGCACATATCGACTATGGGCAGCTAAAATATCGATTTTCAGCATGTTTTAGTCCTGTATTTTAAAAACACTCTAACACGGAGTATGCACGTACAGATCGCTTCTGAGACCCAAAAATATTGAATTTTCGGGTGTTTTGAGCCTGAATTTGAGATATAAACGGGTACAGAAGATGCATGCACATATCGAGTTTGGGCACATAAAATATCGATTTTTAGTATGTTTTGGGCCTGTATTTTAAAAATACTCTAACACGGAGTAGACATGTACAGATCGCTTTTGGGACCCAAAAATATCGAATTTTCGGGTGTTTTGAGCCTGAATTTGAGATATAAACAGGTACAGAAGATGCAAGCACATATCGACTATGGGCAGCTAAAATATCGATTTTCAGCATGTTTTAGGCCTGTATTTTAAAAATACTCTAACACGGAGTATGCATGTACAGATGGCTTTTGGGACCCAAAAATATCGAATATTCGGGTGCTTTGAGCCTGAATTTGAGATATGATCGGGTACAGAAGATGCATGCTCATATCCACTTTGGGCACCTTAAATATCGATTTTTAGCATGTTTTGGGCTTTAATTTTTAAGGTACTCTAACACGGAGTAGGCATGCACAGATCGCTTCTGGGACCCAAAAATATCGAAGTTTCTGGTGTTTTGAACCTGAATTTGGGATATAAACGGGTACAGAAGATGCATGCACATATCGACTTTAGACACCTAAAATATCGATTTATAGCATGTTTTGGGCCTGTATTTTAAAAACATTCTAGCACTGAGTAGGCATGTGCAGATTGCTTAAGGGACCCAAAAATATCGAATTTTCGGGTGTTTTGAGTCTGAATTTGAGATATAAACGGGTACAGAAGATGCATGCACATATCGACTTTAGACACCTAAAATATCGATTTTTAGCATGTTCTGAGCCACTATTTTAAAAACATTCTAGCACTGAGTAGGCATGTACAGATCGCTTCTGGGACCCAAAAATATTGAATTTTCGGGTGTTTTGAGCCTGAATTTGAGATATAAACGGGTACAGAAGATGCATGCACATATCGACTTTTTGCACTTAAAATATCGATTTTGAGCATGTTTTGGGTCTGTATCTTGAAAACATTCTAGCAAGGAGTAGGCATGTACAGATCGCTTCTGGGACCCCAAAATATCGAATTTTCTGGTGTTTTGAACCTGAATTAGGGATATACACGGGTACAGAAGATGCATACACATATTGACTTTGGGCACCTAAAATATCGATTTTCAGCATGTTTTAGTCCTGTATTTTAAAAACACTCTAACACGGAGTATGCACGTACAGATCGCTTCTGAGACCCAAAAATATTGAATTTTCGGGTGTTTTGAGCCTGAATTTGAGATATAAACGGGTACAGAAGATGCATGCACATATCGAGTTTGGGCACATAAAATATCGATTTTTAGTATGTTTTGGGCCTGTATTTTAAAAATACTCTAACACGGTGTAGACATGTACAGATCGCTTTTGGGACCCAAAAATATCGAATTTTCGGGTGTTTTGAGCCTGAATTTGAGATATAAACGGGTACAGAAGATGCAAGCACATATCGACTATGGGCAGCTAAAATATCGATTTTCAGCATGTTTTAGTCCTGTATTTTAAAAACACTCTAACACGGAGTATGCACGTACAGATCGCTTCTGAGACCCAAAAATATTGAATTTTCGGGTGTTTTGAGCCTGAATTTGAGATATAAACGGGTACAGAAGATGCATGCACATATCGAGTTTGGGCACATAAAATATCGATTTTTAGTATGTTTTGGGCCTGTATTTTAAAAATACTCTAACACGGAGTAGACATGTACAGATCGCTTTTGGGACCCAAAAATATCGAATTTTCGGGTGTTTTGAGCCTGAATTTGAGATATAAACAGGTACAGAAGATGCAAGCACATATCGACTATGGGCAGCTAAAATATCGATTTTCAGCATGTTTTAGGCCTGTATTTTAAAAATACTCTAACACGGAGTATGCATGTACAGATGGCTTTTGGGACCCAAAAATATCGAATATTCGGGTGCTTTGAGCCTGAATTTGAGATATGATCGGGTACAGAAGATGCATGCTCATATCCACTTTGGGCACCTTAAATATCGATTTTTAGCATGTTTTGGGCTTTAATTTTTAAGGTACTCTAACACGGAGTAGGCATGCACAGATCGCTTCTGGGACCCAAAAATATCGAAGTTTCTGGTGTTTTGAACCTGAATTTGGGATATAAACGGGTACAGAAGATGCATGCACATATCGACTTTAGACACCTAAAATATCGATTTATAGCATGTTTTGGGCCTGTATTTTAAAAACATTCTAGCACTGAGTAGGCATGTGCAGATTGCTTAAGGGACCCAAAAATATCGAATTTTCGGGTGTTTTGAGTCTGAATTTGAGATATAAACGGGTACAGAAGATGCATGCACATATCGACTTTAGACACCTAAAATATCGATTTTTAGCATGTTCTGAGCCACTATTTTAAAAACATTCTAGCACTGAGTAGGCATGTACAGATCGCTTCTGGGACCCAAAAATATTGAATTTTCGGGTGTTTTGAGCCTGAATTTGAGATATAACCGGGTACAGAGAATGCATACACATATTGACTTTGTGCACCTAAAATATCAATTTTCAGCATGTTTTGGGCCTGTATTTTGAAAATACTCTAACACGGAGTAGGCATGTACAGATCGCTTCGGGGACCCAAAAATATCGAATTTTCGGTGTTTTGAGCCTGAATTTGAGATATAAACGGGTACAGAAAATGCATGCACATTTCGACTTTTTGCACCTAAAATATCGATTTTAAGCATGTTTTGGGTCTGTATCATGAAAACATTCTAGCATGAAGTAGGCATGTACAGATCGCTTCTGGGACCCAAAAATATTGAATTTTCGGGTGTTTTGAGCCTGAATTTGAGATATAAACGGGTACAGAAGATGCATTCACATATCGACTTTGACACCCAAAATATCGATTTTTAGTATGTTTTGGGCGTATAATTTGAAAATATTCTAGCACTGAGTAGGCATGTAGAGATTGCTTCTGGGACCCCAAAATATCGATGTTTCTGGTGTTTTGAACCTGAATTTGGGATATAAACGGGTACAGAAGGTGCATGCACATATCGACTTTAGACACCTAAAATATCGATTTATAGCATGTTTTGGGCCTGTATTTTAAAAACATTCTAGCACTGAGTAGGCATGTGCTAATTGCTTAAGGGACGCAAAAATATCGAATTTTCGGAGTTTTGAGCCTGAATTTGAGATATAAACGGGTACAGAAGATGCATGCACATATCGACTTTTTGCACCTAAAATATCGATTTTGAGCATGTTTTGGGTCTGTATCTTGAAAACTTTCTAGCAAGAAGTAGGCATGTACAGATTGCTTCTGGGACCCAAAAATATCGAATTTTCGAGTGTTTTGAACCTGAATTTGGGATATAGACGAGTACATAAGATGCATACACATATTGACTTTGGGCAGCTAAAATATCGATTTACATCATGTTTTAGGCCTGTATTTTAAAAATACTCTAACACGGAGTATGCATGTACAGATGGCATTTGGGACCCAAAAATATCGAATATTCGGGTGTTTTGAGTCTGAATTTGAGACATAAACGGGTACAGAAGATGCATGCACATATCGACTTTGGGCACCTAAAATATCGATTTTTAGTATGTTTTTGGGCATGTATATTAAAAATACTCTAACACGGAGTAGACATGTACAGATCGCTTTTGTGACCCAAAAATATCGAATTTTCGGGTGTTTTGAGCCTGAATTTGAGATATAAACGGGAACAGAAGATGTATACACATATTGACTTTGGGCAGCTAAAATATCGATTTTCAGCGTGTTTTAGGCCTGTATTTTAAAAATACTCTAACACGGAGTATGCATGTACAGATGGCTTTTGGGACCCAAAAATATCGAATATTCGGGTGTTTTGAGTCTGAATTTGAGACATAAACGGGTACAGAAGATGCATGCACATATCGACTTTGGGCACCCAAAATATCGATTTTGAACATATTTTGGGCCTGTATTTTTAAAATACTCTAACACGGAATAGACACGTACAGATCGCTCCTGGGACACACAAATATCGATTTTTTTGGGTGTTTTGAGCCTGAATTTGAGATATAAACGGGTACAGAAGATGCATTCACATATCGACTTTGGGCACCCAAAATATCGATTTTTAGCATGTTCTGAGCCTCTATTTTGAAAACATTCTAGCACTGAGTAGGCATGTACAGATCGCTTCTTGGACACAAAAATATCGAATTTTCGGAGTTTTGAGCCTGAATTTGAGATATAACCGGGTACAGAGGATGCATGCACATATCGACTTTGGGCACCTATAATATCGATTTTAAGCATCTTTTGGGCGTAGAATTTGAAAATATTCTAGCACTGAGTAGGCATGTACAGATCGCTTCTGGGACCCAAAAATATCGAATTTTCGGGTGTTTTGAGCCTGAATTAAGGATATAACCGGGTACAGAGAATGCATACACATATTGACTTTGTGCACCTAAAATATCAATTTTCAACATGTTTTGGGCCTGCATTTTAAAAACACTCTAACACGGAGTATGCATGTACAGATCGCTTCTGGGACACAAAAATATCGAATTTTCGGAGTTTTGAGCCTGAATTTGAGAGATAAACGAGTACAGAAGATGCATGCACATATCGACTTTTTGCACCTAAAATATCGATTTTAAGCATGTTTTGGGTCTGTATCTTGAAAACATTCTAGCAAGAAGTAGGCATGTACAGATTGCTTCTGGGACCCAAAAATATCGAATTTTCGAGTGTTTTGAACCTGAATTTGGGATATAGACGGGTACAGAAGATGCATGCACATATCGACTTCGGGCACCTAAAATATATCGATTTTGAGCATGTTTTGGGCCTGTAATCTGAAAATACTCTAACACGGAGTAGACACGTACAGATTGCATCTGGGACACAAAAATATCGATTTTTTTGGGTGTTTTGAGCCTGAATTTGAGATATAAACGGGTACAGAAGATGCATACACATATTGACTTTGGGCAGCTAAAATATCGATTTTTAGCATGTTCTGAGCAACTATTTTGAAAACATTCTTTCACTGAGTAGGCATGTACAGATCGCTTCTGGGACCCAAAAATATTGAATTTTCGGGTGTTTTGAGCCTGAATTAAGGATATAACCGGGTACAGAGAATGCATACACATATTGACTTTGTGCACCTAAAATATCAATTTTCAACATGTTTTGGGCCTGCATTTTAAAAACACTCTAACACGGAGTATGCATGTACAGATCGCTTCTGGGACACAAAAATATCGAATTTTCGGAGTTTTGAGCCTGAATTTGAGATATAAACGAGTACAGAAGATGCATGCACATATCGACTTTTTGCACCTAAAATATCGATTTTGAGCATGTTTTGGGTCTGTATCTTGAAAACTTTCTAGCAAGAAGTAGGCATGTACAGATTGCTTCTGGGACCCAAAAATATCGAATTTTCGAGTGTTTTGAATCTGAATTTGGGATATAGACGGGTACAGAAGATGCATACACATATTGACTTTGGGCAGCTAAAATATCGATTTACATCATGTTTTAGGCCTGTATTTTGAAAATACTCTAACACGGAGTATGCATGTACAGATGGCTTTTGAGACCCAAAAATATCGAATATTCGGGTGTTTTGAGTCTGAATTTGAGATATAAACGGGTACAGAAGATGCATGCACATATCGACTTTGGCACCCAAAATATCGATTTTTAGTATGTTTTGGGCGTATAATTTGAAAATATTCTAGCACTGAGTAGGCATGTACAGATCGCTTCTGGGACCCAAATATATCGAATTTTCTGGTGTTTTGAACCAGAATTAGGGATATACACGGGTACAGAAGATGCATACACATATTGACTTTGGGCACATAAAATATCGATTTTCAGCATGATTTGGGCCTGTATTTTAAAAACACTCTAACACGGAGTATGCACTTACAGATCGCTTCTGGGACCCAAAAACATTGAATTTTCGGGTGTTTTGAGCCTGAATTTGAGATATAAACGGGTACAGAAGATGCATGCACATATCGACTTAGGGCACCTAAAATATCGATTTTGAGCATGTTTTGGGTCTGTATCTTGAAAAAATTCTAGCAAGGAGTATGCATGTACAGATCGCTTCTGGGACCCAAAAATATCGATTTTTTTTGTGTTTTGAACCTGAATTTGGGATATAGACGTATACAGAAAATGCATGCACATATCGACTTTGGGCACCTAAAATATCGATTTTGAGCATGTTTTGGGTCTGTAGCAGGCAACCTTTATGTATATGATTGAGCATATTCCAGGTTGACTATAAAATATAGTCACATGATCATATTCCAGGTTAGCTTCCAGGTTAGCTATAAAACTTTATATGCAATGTAAAACCTGAAGAAATAGACAGGACTAGACAGACTAGACAGACTACAGACTAGACTAGGCCAACACAAAACTTATTTGTCATTAACCCTAAGTGAAGATAACAAACATCTTCACTACACAGTAACAACCGTTACAGGTCTGTATCTTGAAAACATTCTAGCAAGGAGTAGGCATGTACAGATCGCTTCTGGGACCCAAAAATATCGAATTTTCTGGTGTTTTGAACCAGAATTAGAGATATACACGGGTACAGAAGATGCATACACATATTGACTTTTGTCACATAAAATATCGATTTTCAGCATGATTTGGGCCTGTATTTTAAAAACACTCTAACACGGAGTATGCACGTACAGATCGCTTCTGGGACCCAAAAATATTGAATTTTCGGGTGTTTTGAGCCTGCATTTGAGATATAAACGGGTACATAAGATTCATGCACATATCGACTTATGGCACCAAAAATATCGATTTTGGGCATGTTTTTGGGCCTGAATTTTTAAAATACTCTAACAGTGAGTAGACACGTACAGATCGCTTCTGGGACCCAAATAAATCGAATTTTCGGGTGTTCTGAGCCTGAATTTGAGATATGAAAGGGTACAGAAGATGCATGCACATATCGACTTTGGGCACCTAAAATATCGATTTTGAGCATGTTTTGGGCCTGTATTTTAAAAATACTATAACACGGTGTAGACATATACAGATCGCTTCTGGGACACAAAAATATCGATTTTTTGGGTGTTTTGAGCCTGAATTTGAGATATAAACGGGTACAGAAGATGCATGCACATATCGACATTTTGCAACTAAAATATCGATTTTGAGCATGTTTTGGGTCTGTATCATGAAAACTTTCTAGCAAGAAGTAGGCATGTACAGATTGGTTCTGGGACTCAAAAATATCGAATTTTCGAGTGTTTTGAACCTGAATTTGGGATATAGACAGGTACAGAAGATGCATACACATATTGACTTTGGGCAGCTAAAATATCGATTTACAGCATGTTTTAAGCCTGTATATTAAAAATACTCTAACACGGAGTATGCATGTACAGATCGCTTCTGGGACACAAAAATATCGAATATTCGGGTGTTTTGAGTCTGAATTTGAGATATAAACGGGTACATATGATGCATGCACATATCGACTTTGTGCACCAAAAATATCGATTTTGGGCATTTTTTGGGCCTGAATTTTTAATATACTCAAACAGTGAGTAGACACGTACAGATCGCTTCTGGGACCCAAATAAATCGAATTTTCGGGTGTTCTGAGCCTGAATTTGAGATATGAACGGGTACAGAAGATGCATGCACATATCGACTTCGGGCACCTAAAATATCGATTTTGAGCATGTTTTGGGCCTGTATTTTGAAAATACTCAAACACAGTGTAAACATGTACAGATCGCTTCTGGGACACAAAATTATCGATTTTTTGGGTGTTTTGAGCCTGAATTTGAGATATAAACGGGTACAGAAGATGCATGCACATATCGACTTTGGGCACCCAAAATATCGATTTTTAGTATGTTTTGGGCGTATAATTTAAAAATATTCTAGCACTGAGTAGGCATGTACAGATCGCTTCTGGGACCCAAAAAAATCGAATTTTCGGGTGCTTTGAGCCAGAAATTGGGATATAACCGGGTACAGAGGATGCATGCACATATCGACTTTTTGCACCTAAAATATCGATTTTGAGCATGTTTTGGGTCTGTATCTTGAAAAAATTCTAGCCAGGAGTAGGCATGTACAGATCGCTTCTGGGACCCAAAAATATCGAATTTTTCGGTGTTTTGAACCTGAATTTGGGATATAGACGGATACAGAAGATGCATGCACATATCGACTTTGGGCACCTAAAATATCGATTTTGAGCATGTTTTGGGCCTGTTTTTTGAAAATACTCTAACACGGAGTAGGCATGTACAGATCGCTTCGGGGACCCTAAAATATCGAATTTTCGGTGTTTTGAGCCTGAATTTGAGATATAAACGGGTACAGAGAATGCATGCACATTTCGACTTTTTGCACCTAAAATATCGATTTTAAGCATGTTTTGGGTCTGTATCTTGAAAACATTCTAGCAAGAAGTAGGCATGTACAGATTGCTTCTGGTACCCAAAAATATCGAATTTTCGAGTGTTTTGAACCTGAATTTGGGATATAGACGGGTACAGAAGATGCATGCACATATCGACTTCGGGCACCTAAAATATATCGATTTTGAGCATGTTTTGGGCCTGTATCTTGAAAATACTCTAACACGGAGTAGACACGTACAGATTGCATCTGGGACACAAAAATATCGATTTTTTTGGGTGTTTTGAGCCTGAATTTGAGATATAAACGGGTACAGAAGATGCATACACATATTGACTTTGGGCAGCTAAAATATCGATTTTTAGCATGTTCTGAGCCACTATTTTGAAAACATTCTTGCACTGAGTAGGCATGTACAGATCGCTTCTGGGACCCAAAAATATTGAATTTTCGGGTGTTTTGAGCCTGAATTAAGGATATAACCGGGTACAGAGAATGCATACACATATTGACTTTGTGCACCTAAAATATCAATTTTCAACATGTTTTGGGCCTGCATTTTAAAAACACTCTAACACGGAGTATGCATGTACAGATCGCTTCTGGGACACAAAAATATCGAATTTTCGGAGTTTTGAGCCTGAATTTGAGATATAAACGAGTACAGAAGATGCATGCACATATCGACTTTTTGCACCTAAAATATCGATTTTGAGCATGTTTTGGGTCTGTATCTTGAAAACTTTCTAGCAAGAAGTAGGCATGTACAGATTGCTTCTGGGACCCAAAAATATCGAATTTTCGAGTGTTTTGAACCTGAATTTGGGATATAGACGGGTACAGAAGATGCATACACATATTGACTTTGGGCAGCTAAAATATCGATTTACATCATGTTTTAGGCCTGTATTTTGAAAATACTCTAACACGGAGTATGCATGTACAGATGGCTTTTGAGACCCAAAAATATCGAATATTCGGGTGTTTTGAGTCTGAATTTGAGATATAAACGGGTACAGAAGATGCATGCACATATCGACTTTGGCACCCAAATTATCTATTTTTAGTATGTTTTGGGCGTATAATTTGAAAATATTCTAGCACTGAGTAGGCATGTACAGATCGCTTCTGGGACTCAAAAAAATCGAATTTTCGGGTGTTTTGAGCCAGAATTTTGGATATAACCGGGTACAGAGGATGCATGCACATATCGACTTTTTGCACCTAAAATATCGATTTTGAACATGTTTTGGGTCTGTATCTTGAAAAAATTCTAGCCAAGAGTAGGCATGTACAGATCGCTTCTGGGACCCAAAAATATCGAATTTTTCGGTGTTTTGAACCTGAATTTGGGATATAGACGGATACAGAAGATGCATGCACATATTGACTTTGGGCACCTAAAATATCGATTTTGAGCATGTTTTGGGCCTGTATTTTGAAAATACTCTAACACGGAGTAGGCATGTACAGATCGCTTCGGGGACCCCAAAATATCGAATTTTCGGTGTTTTGAGCCTGAATTTGAGATATAAACGGGTACAGAAGATGCATGCACATATCGACTTTTGGGCACCTAAAATATCGATTTTAAGCATGTTTTGTGTCTGTATTTTGAAAACATTCTAACTAGGAGTAGGCATGTACAGATCGCTTCTAGGACCCAAAAATATAGAATTTTCGGGTGTTTTGAGCCTGAATTTGAGACAGAAACCGGCACTGAAGATACATGCACATATCGACTTTGGTCACTTGAAGTATCGATTTTTAGGATGTTTTGGCCCTATTTTTTGAATGTATTCTAGCATTGTGTAAGCATGTTCAGATTGCTTCTGAGACCCAAAAATATCGAATTTTCGGGTGTTTTGAGGTCGAATTTGGGATATAAACGCGTGGAGAAGATGTATACACATATTGACTTTGGGCACCTAAAATATCGATTTTCAGCATGTTTTGAGCCTGTATCTGAGTAGGCATGTACAGATCGCTTCTGGGACCCCAAAATATCGAATTTTCGGGTGCTTTGAGCCAGAATTTTAGATATAAACAGGTACTGAAGATGCATGCACATATCGACTTTTGGGCACCTAAAATATCGATTTTGAGCATGTTTTGAGTCTGTATCTTGAGAACATTCAAACTAGGAGTAGGCAAGTACAGATCGCTTCTAGGACCCAAAAATATCGAATTTTCGGGATTTTTGAGCCAGAATTTTAGATATAAACGGGTACAGAAGATGCATGCACATATCGACTTTTGGGCACCTAAAATATCGATTTTGAGCATGTTTTGAGTCTGTATCTTGAAAACATTCTACCACTGTGTAGGCATGTACAGATCGCTTCTGGGGCCGAAAAATATCGAATTTTCGGGTATTTTGTGGTTGAATTTGAGATATAAACGGGTGCAGAAGATGCATACACATATTGACTTTGGGCACCTAAAATATCGATTTTCAGCATGGTTTGGGCCTGTATCTGAGTAGGCATGTACAGATCACTTTTGGGACCCCAAATATCGAATTTTCGGGTGTTTCCAGCCTGAATTTGATATATAAACGGGTACAGAAGATGCATGCACATATCGACTTTGGACACTTACAATATCGCTTTTTAGCATGTTTTGAGCCTATATTTTGAAAACATTCTAGCACTGAGTATGCATGTACAGATCGCTTCTGGGACCCAAAAATATCGAATTTGCTGGTGTTTTAAGCCTAAATTTGGGATATAAACGGGTGCAGAAGATGCATACACGTATCGACTTTTGGGCATCTAAAAGATCGATTTTTACTATGTTTTGGGCCTGAATATTAAAAATACTCTAACACGGAGTAAGCATGTACAGATCGCTTCTGGGACCCCAAAATATCGAAATTTCGGGTGTTTTGGGCCTGAATTTGAGATATCGACATTGGAAACCTAAAATATCGATTTTTAGCATGTTTTGGGCCTGAATTTTGAAAATATTCTAGCACTGAGTAGGCATGTACAGATCGCTTCTGGGACCCCAAAATATCGAATTTTCGGGTGTTTTGAGCCTGAATTTGAGATATAAACGGGTACAGAAGATGCATGCACATATCGACTTTTGGGCACCTAAAATATCGATTTTAAGCATGTTTTGTGTCTGTATTTTGAAAACATTCTAACTAGGAGTAGGCATGTATAGATCGCTTCTAGGACCCAAAAATATAGAATTTTCGGGTGTTTTGAGCCTGAAATTGAGACAGAAACCGGTACTGAAGATACATGCACATATCGACTTTGGTCACTTGAAGTATCGATTTTTAGGTTGTTTTGGCCCTATATTTTGAATGTATTCTAGCATTGTGTAAGCATGTTCAGATTGCTTCTGAGACCCAAAAATATCGAATTTTCGGGTGTTTTGAGGTTGAATTTGGGATATAAACACGTGGAGAAGATGTATACACATATTGACTTTGGGCACCTAAAATATCGATTTTCAGCATGTTTTGAGCCTGTATCTGAGTAGGCATGTACAGATCGCTTCTGGGACCCCAAAATATCGAATTTTCGGGTGCTTCGAGCCAGAATTTTAGATATAAACAGGTACTGAAGATGCATGCACATATCGACTTTTGGGCACCTAAAATATCGATTTTGAGCATGTTTTGAGTCTGTATCTTGAGAACATTCTAACTAGGAGTAGGCAAGTACAGATCGCTTCTAGGACCCAAAAATATCGAATTTTCGGGATTTTTTAGCCAGAATTTTAGATATAAACGGGTACAGAAGATGCATGCACATATCGACTTTTGGGCACCTAAAATATCGATTTTGAGCATGTTTTGAGTCTGTATCTTGAAAACATTCTAACTAGGAGAAGGCAAGTACAGATCGATTCTAGTACCCAAAAATACCGATTTTTCGGGTGTTTTAAGCCTGAATTTGAGATATAAACGGGTACAGAAGATGCATGCACATATCGACTTTTGGGCACCTAAAATATCGATTTTAAGCATGTTTTGTGGCTGTATTTTGAAAACATTCTAACTAGGAGTAGGCATGTACAGATCGCTTCTAGGACCCAAAAATATAGAATTTTCGGGTGTTTGGAGCCTTTATTTGAGATACAAACGGGTATAGAAGATGCATGCACATATCGACATTTGGGCACCTAAAATATCGAGTTTCTGTATGTTTTGGGCCTGTATTTTGAAAATACTCTAACACGGAGTAGGCATGTACAGATCGCTTCTGGGAACCCAAAATATCGAATTTTCGGGTGTTTTGGGGATAAATTTGAGATATAAACGGGTGCAGAAGATGCATGCACATATCGACTTTGGGTACCTAAAATATCGATTTTTTAGCATGTTTTGGGCCTATATTTTGAAAATATTCTAGCACTGAGTAAGCATGTACAGATCGCTTCTGGGACCCCAAAATATTGAATTTTCGGGTGTTTTGAGCCTGAATTTGAGATATAAACGGGTACATAAAATGCATGCACATATTGACTTTGGGCACCTAAAATATCGATTTTCAGCATGTTTTGGGCCTGTATTTTGAAAATACTCTAACACGGAGTAGGCATGTACAGATCGCTTCTGGGACCCAAAAATATCGAATTTTCGGGTGTTTTGAGCCTGAATTTGGGATATAAACGGGTGCAGAAGATGCATGCACATATCGACTTTGGACACTTAAAATATCGATTTTTAGCATGTTTTAAGCCTGTTTCTGAGTAGGCATGTACAGATCGCTTCAGGGACCCAAAAATATCGAATTTTCGGGTGTTTTGAGCCTGAATTTGAGATATAAACAGGTACTGAAGATGCATACACATATCGACTTTTGGTCACCTAAAATATCGATTTTGAGCATGTTTTGGGTCAGTATCTTGAAAACATTCTAACTAGGAGTAGGCAAGTACAGATCGCTTCTGGGACCCAAAAATACCGGTTTTTCGGGTGTTTTGAGCCTGAATCTTAGATATAAACGGGTACAGAAGATGCATGCACATATCGACTTTGGACACTTAAAATATCGATTTTTAGCATGTTTTGAGCCTATATTTCGAAAACATTCTACCACTGAGTAGGCATGTACAGATCGCTTCGGGGACCGAAAAATATCGAATTTTCGGGTGTTTTGTGGTTGAATTTGAGATATAAACGGGTGCAGAAGATGCATACACATATTGACTTTGGGCACCTAAAATATCGATTTAAAGCATGGTTTGGGCCTGTATATAAGTAGGCATGTACAGATCACTTCTGGGACCCCAAATATCGAATCTTCGGGTGTTTTGAGCCTGAATTTGGGATATAAACGGGTACAGAAGATGCATGCACATATCGACTTTGGAGACTTAAAATATCGATTTTTAGCATGTTTTGAGCCTATATTATGAAAATATTCTAGCACAAAGTAGATATGTACAGATCACTTCTGGGACCCCAAATATCGAATCTTCGGGTGTTTTGAGCCTGAATTTGGGATATAAACGGGTACAGAAGATGCATGCACATATCGACTTTGGACACTTAAAATATCGATTTTTAGCATGTTTTAAGCCTGTTTCTGAGTAGGCATGTACAGATCGCTTCTGGGACCCTAAAATATCGAATTTTCGGGTGTTTTGAGGTTGAATTTGGGATATAAACGGGTGCAGAAGATGCATACACATATCGACTTTTGGGCACCTAAAAGATCGATTTTCAGTATGTTTTGAGCCTGTATATTAAAAATACTATAACACGGAGTAAGCATGTACAGATCGCTTCTGGGCCCCCAAAATATCGAATTTTCGGGTGTTTTGGACATGAATTTGAGATATCGACTTTGGTCACCTAAAATATCGATTTTTAGCATGTTTTGAGCCAATATTTCGAAAACATTCTACCACTGTGTAGGCATGTACAGATCGCTTCTGGGGCCGAAAAATATCGAATTTTCGGGTATTTTGTGGTTGAATTTGAGATATAAACGGGTGCAGAAGATGCATACACATATTGACTTTGGGCACCTAAAATATCGATTTTCAGCATGGTTTGGGCCTGTATCTGAGTAGGCATGTACAGATCACTTTTGGGACCCCAAATATCGAATTTTCGGGTGTTTCCAGCCTGAATTTGATATATAAACGGGTACAGAAGATGCATGCACATATCGACTTTGGACACTTACAATATCGCTTTTTAGCATGTTTTGAGCCTATATTTTGAAAACATTCTAGCACTGAGTATGCATGTACAGATCGCTTCTGGGACCCAAAAATATCGAATTTGCTGGTGTTTTAAGCCTAAATTTGGGATATAAACGGGTGCAGAAGATGCATACACGTATCGACTTTTGGGCACCTAAAAGATCGATTTTTACTATGTTTTGGGCCTGAATATTAAAAATACTCTAACACGGAGTAAGCATGTACAGATCGCTTCTGGGACCCCAAAATATCGAAATTTCGGGTGTTTTGGGCCTGAATTTGAGATATCGACATTGGAAACCTAAAATATCGATTTTTAGCATGTTTTGGGCCTGAATTTTGAAAATATTCTAGCACTGAGTAGGCATGTACAGATCGCTTCTGGGACCTCAAAATATCGAATTTTCGGGTGTTTTGAGCCTGAATTTGAGATATAAACGGGTACAGAAGATGCATGCACATATCGACTTTTGGGCACCTAAAATATCGATTTTAAGCATGTTTTGTGTCTGTATTTTGAAAACATTCTAACTAGGAGTAGGCATGTACAGATCGCTTCTAGGACCCAAAAATATAGAATTTTCGGGTGTTTTGAGCCTGAATTTGAGACAGAAACCGGTACTGAAGATACATGCACATATCGACTTTGGTCACTTGAAGTATCGATTTTTAGGATGTTTTGGCCCTATATTTTGAATGTATTCTAGCATTGTCTAAGCATGTTCAGATTGCTTTTGAGACCCAAAAATATCGAATTTTCGGGTGTTTTGAGGTTGAATTTGGGATATAAACGCGTGGAGAAGATGTATACACATATTGACTTTGGGCACCTAAAATATCGATTTTCAGCATGTTTTGAGCCTGTATCTGAGTAGGCATGTACAGATCGCTTCTGGGACCCCAAAATATCGAATTTTCGGGTGCTTCGAGCCAGAGTTTTAGATATAAACAGGTACTGAAGATGCATGCACATATCGACTTTTGGGCACCTAAAATATCGATTTTGAGCATGTTTTGAGTCTGTATCTTGAGAACATTCTAACTAGGAGTAGGCAAGTACAGATCGCTTCTAGGACCCAAAAATATCGAATTTTCGGGATTTTTGAGACAGAATTTTAGATATAAACAGGTACAGAAGATGCATGCACATATCGAGTTTTGGGCACCTAAAATATCGATTTTGAGCATGTTTTGAGTCTGTATCTTGAAAACATTCTAACTAGGAGAAGGCAAGTACAGATCGCTTCTAGGACCCAAAAATACCGATTTTTCGGGTGTTTTAAGCCTGAATTTGAGATATAAACGGGTACAGAAGATGCATGCACATATCGACTTTTGGGCACCTAAAATATCGATTTTAAGCATGTTTTGTGTCTGTATTTTGAAAACATTCTAACTAGGAGTAGGCATGTACAGATCGCTTCTAGGACCCAAAAATATAGAATTTTCGGGTGTTTTGAGCCTGAATTTGAGACAGAAACCGGTACTGAAGATACATGCACATATCGACTTTGGTCACTTGAAGTATCGATTTTTAGGATGTTTTGGCCCTATATTTTGAATGTATTCTAGCATTGTGTAAGCATCTTCAGATTGCTTCTGAGACCCAAAAATATCGAATTTTCGGGTGTTTTGAGGTTGAATTTGGGATATAAACGGGTGCAGAAGATACATACACATATTGACTTTGGGCACCTAAAATATCGATTTTCAGCATGTTTTGGGCCTGTATCTGAGTAGTCATGTACAGATCGCTTCTGGGGCCAAAAAATATCGAATTTTCGTGTGTTTGGAGCCTTAATTTGAGATACAAACGGGTATAGAAGATGCATGCACATATCGACATTTGGGCACCTAAAATATCGAGTTTCTGTATGTTTTGGGCCTGTATTTTGAAAATACTCTAACACGGAGTAGGCATGTACAGATCGCTTCTGGGAACCCAAAATATCGAATTTTCGGGTGTTTTGGGGATAAATTTGAGATATAAACGGGTGCAGAAGATGCATGCACATATGGACTTTGGGTACCTAAAATATCGATTTTTTAGCATGTTTTGGGCCTATATTTTGAAAATATTCTAGCACTGAGTAAGCATGTACAGATCGCTTCTGGGACCCCAAAATATTGAATTTTCGGGTGTTTTGAGCCTGAATTTGAGATATAAACGGGTACATAAAATGCATGCACATATTGACTTTGGGCACCTAAAATATCGATTTTCAGCATGTTTTGGGCCTGTATTTTGAAAATACTCTAACACGGAGTAGGCATGTACAGATCGCTTCTGGGACCCAAAAATATCGAATTTTCGGGTGTTTTGAGCCTGAATTTGGGATATAAACGGGTGCAGAAGATGCATGCACATATCGACTTTGGACACTTAAAATATCGATTTTTAGCATGTTTTAAGCCTGTTTCTGAGTAGGCATGTACAGATCTCTTCAGGGACCCAAAAATATCGAATTTTCGGGTGTTTTGAGCCTGAATTTGAGATATAAACAGGTACTGAAGATGCATACCCATATCGACTTTTGGTCACCTAAAATATCGATTTTGAGCATGTTTTGGGTCAGTATCTTGAAAACATTCTAACTAGGAGTAGGCAAGTACAGATCGCTTCTGGGACCCAAAAATACCGGTTTTTCGGGTGTATTGAGCCTGAATCTTAGATATAAACGGGTACAGAAGATGCATGCACATATCGACTTTGGACACTTAAAATATCGATTTTTAGCATGTTTTGAGCCTATATTTCGAAAACATTCTACCACTGAGTAGGCATGTACAGATCGCTTCGGGGACCGAAAAATATCGAATTTTCGGGTGTTTTGTGGTTGAATTTGAGATATAAACGGGTGCAGAAGATGCATACACATATTGAGTTTGGGCACCTAAAATATCGATTTAAAGCATGGTTTGGGCCTGTATATAAGTAGGCATGTACAGATCACTTCTGGGACCCCAAATATCGAATCTTCGGGTGTTTTGAGCCTGAATTTGGGATATAAACGGGTACAGAAGATGCATGCACATATCGACTTTGGAGACTTAAAATATCGCTTTTTAGCATGTTTTGAGCCTATATTATGAAAATATTCTAGCACAAAGTAGATATGTATAGATCACTTCTGGGACCCCAAATATCGAATCTTCGGGTGTTTTGAGCCTGAATTTGGGATATAAACGGGTACAGAAGATGCATGCACATATCGACTTTGGACACTTAAAATATCGATTTTTAGCATGTTTTAAGCCTGTTTCTGAGTAGGCATGTACAGATCGCTTCTGGGACCCTAAAATATCGAATTTTCGGGTGTTTTGAGGTTGAATTTGGGATATAAACGGGTGCAGAAGATGCATACACATATCGACTTTTGGGCACCTAAAAGATCGATTTTCAGTATGTTTTGAGCCTGTATATTAAAAATACTATAACACGGAGTAGGCATGTACAGATCGCTTCTGGGCCCCCAAAATATCGAATTTTCGGGTGTTTTGGACATGAATTTGAGATATCGACTTTGGTCACTTAAAATATCGATTTTTAGCATGTTTTGGGCCTGTATTTTGAAAATATTCTAGCATTGCATAGGCATGTTCAGATTGCTTCTGGGACCCCAAAATATCGAATTTTCGGGTGTTTTGAGCCTGAATTTGAGATATAAACGGGTACAGAAGATGCATGCACATATCGACTTTTGGGCACCTAAAATATCGATTTTGAGCATGTTTTGGGTCGGTATCTTGAAAACATTCTAACTAGGAGTAGGCATGTAAAGATCGCTTCTAGGACCGAAAAATATAGAATTTTCGGGGGTTTTGAGCCTGAATTTGAGAGTTAAACGGGTACAGAAGATGCATGCACATATCGACTTTGGACACTTAAAATATCGATTTTTAGCATGTTTTGAGCCTATATTTTGAAAAAATTCTAGCACTGAGTAGGCATGTACAGATCGCTTCTGGGACCGAAAAATATCGAATTTTCGGGTGTTTTGTGGTTGAATTTGAGATATAAACGGGTGCAGAAGATGCATACACATATTGACTTTGGGCACCTAAAATATCGATTTTTAGCATGTTTTGGGCCTGTATCTGAGTAGGCATGTACAGATCGCTTCTGGGACCCCAAAATATCGAATTTTCGGGTGTTTTGAGCCTGAATTTGAGATATAAACGGGTACAGAAGATGCATGCACATATCGACTTTGGACACTTAAAATATCGATTTTTAGCATGTTTTGAGCCTATATTTTGAAAATATTCTAGCACAAAGTAGATATGTACAGATCACTTCTGGGACCCCAAAATATCGAATTTTCGGGTGTTTTGAGCCTGAATTTGAGATACAAACGGGTACAGAAGATGCATGCACATATCGACTTTTGGGCAACTAAAATATCGATTTTGAGCATGTTTTGGGTCTGTATCTTGAAAACATTCTAACTAGGAGTAAGCATGTACAGATCGCTTCTAGGACCCAAAAATACCGAATTTTCGGGTGTTTTGAGCCTGAATTTGAGATATAAACGGGTACAGAAAATGCATGTACATATCGACTTTGGACACTTAAAATATCGATTTTTAGTATGTTTTGAGCCTATATTTTGAAAACATTCTAGCACTGAGTAGGCATGTACAGATCGCTTCTGGGACCCAAAAATATCGAATTTTCGGGTGTTTTGTGGTTGAATTTGGGATATAAACGGGTGCAGAAGATGCATACACATATTGACTTTGGGCACCTAAAATATCGATTTTCAGCATGTTTTGAGCCTGTATCTGAGTAGGCATGTACAGATCGCTTCTGGGACCCCAAAATATCGAATTTTTGGGTGTTTGGAGCCTGAATTTGAGATATAAACGGGTATAGAAAATTTATGAACATATCGACTTTTGGGCACCTAAAATATTGATTTTCTGTATGTTTTGGGCCTGTATTTATAAAATACTCTAACACGGAGTAGACATGTACAGATCGCTTCTGGGACCCCAAAATATCGAATTTTCTGTGTTTTGGGGATAAATTTGAGATATCGACTTTAGGCACCAAAAATATCGATTTTTAGCATGTTTTGGGCATATATTTTGAAAATATTCTTGCACTGAGTAAGCATGTACAGATCGCTTCTGGGACCCCAAAATATCGAATTTTCGGGTGTTTTGAGCCTGAATTTGAGATATAAACGGGTACAGTAAATGCACGCACATATTGACTTTAGGCACCTAAAATATCGATTTCCAGCATGTTTTGGGCCTGTATTTTGAAAATACTCTAACACGGAGTAGGCATGTACAGATCGCTTATGGGACCCAAAAATATCGAATTTTCGGGTGTTTTGAGCCTGAATTTTAGATATAAACAGGTACTGAAGATGCATGCACATATCGACTTTTGGGCACCTAAAATATCGATTTTGAGCATGTTTTGAGTCTGTATCTTGAAAACATTCTAACTAGGAGTAGGCAAGTACAGATCGCTTTTAGGACCCAAAAATACCGATTTTTCGGGTGTTTTAAGCCTGAATTTGAGATATAATCGGGTACAGAAGATGCATGCACATATCGACTTTTGGGCACCTAAAATATCGATTTTAAGCATGTTTTGGGTCTGTATTTTGAAAACATTCTAACTAGGAGTAGGCATGTACAGATCGCTTCTAGGACCCAAAAATATAGAATTTTCGGGTGTTTTGAGCCTGAATTTGAGACAGAAAACGGTACTGAAGATACATGCACATATCGACTTTGGTCACTTGAAGTATCGATTTTCAGGATGTTTTGGCCCTATATTTTGAATGTATTCTAGCATTGTGTAAGCATGTTCAGATTGCTTCTAACACCCAAAAATATCGAATTTTCGGGTGTTTTGAGGTTGAATTTGGGATATAAACGGGTGCAGAAGATGCATACACATATTGACTTTGGGCACCTAAAATATCGATTTTCAGCATGTTTTGGGCCTGTATCTGAGTAGTCATGTACAGATCGCTTCTGAGACCCAAAAATATCGATTTTTCGGGTGTTTTAAGCCTGAATTTGAGATATAAACGGGTACAGAAGATGCATGCACATATCGACTTTTGGGCACCTAAAATATCGATTTTAAGCATGTTTTGGGCCTGTATTTTGAAAATACTCTAACACGGAGTAGGCATGTACAGATCGCTTCTGGGAACCCAAAATATCGAATTTTCGGGTGTTTTGGGGATGAATTTGAGATATCGACTTTGGGCACCTAAAATATCGATTTTTAGCATGTTTTGGGCCTATATTTTGAAAATATTCTAGCACTGAGTAAGCATGTACAGATCGCTTCTGGGAACCAAAAATATCGAATTTGCTGGTGTTTTAAGCCTGAATTTGGGATATAAACAGGTACTGAAGATGGATCCACATATTGACTTTGGGCACCTAAAATATCGATTTTCAGCATGGTTTGGGCCTGTATCTGAGTAGGCATGTACAGATCACTTCTGGGACCCCAAATATCGAATTTTCGGGTGTTTCCAGCCTGAATTTGAGATATAAACGGGTAAAGAAGATCCATGCACATATCGACTTTGGACACTTAAAATATCGATTTTTAGCATGTTTTGAGCCTATATTTTGAAAACATTCTAGCATTGAGTAGGCATGTACAGATCGCTTCTGGGACCCAAAAATATCGAATTTGCTGGTGTTTTAAGCCTAAATTTGGGATATAAACGGGTGCAGAAGATGCATACACGTATCGACTTTTGGGCACCTAAAAGATCGATTTTCAGTATGTTTTGGGCCTGTATATTAAAAATACTCTAACACGGAGTAGGCATGTACGGATCGCTTCTGGGACCCCAAAATATCGAAATTTCGGGTGTTTTGGGCCTGAATTTGAGATATCGACTTTGGACACCTAAAATATCGATTTTAGCATGTTTTGGGCCTGAATTTTGAAAATATTCTAGCACTGAGTAGGCATGTACAGATCGCTTCTGGGACCCCAAAATATCGAATTTTCGGGTGTTTTGAGCCTGAATTTGAGATATAAACGGGTACAGAAGATGCATGCACATATCGACTTTTGGGCACCTAAAATCTCGATTTTGAGCATGTTTTGGGTCTGTATCTTGAAAACATTCTAACTAGGAGTAGGCATGTAAAGATCGCTTCTAGGACCCAAAAATATAGAATTTTCGGGGGTTTTGAGCCTGAATTTGAGATATAAACGGGTACAGAAGATGCATGCACATATCGACTTTGGACACTTAAAATATCGATTTTTAGCATGTTTTGAGCCTATATTTTGAAAACATTCTAGCACTGAGTAGGCATGTACAGATCGCTTCTGGGACTGAAAAATATCGAATTTTCGGGTGTTTTGTGGTTGAATTTGAGATATAAACGCGTGGAGAAGATGCATACACATATTGACTTTGGGCACCTAAAATATCGATTTTCAGCATGTTTTGAGCCTGTATCTGAGTAGGCATGTACAGATCGCTTCTGGGACCCCAAAATATCGAATTTTCGGGTGTTTGGAGCCTGAATTTGAGATATAAACGGGTACAGAAGATGCATGCACATATCGACTTTGGACACTTTAAATATCGATTTTTAGCATGTTTTGAGCCTATATTTTGAAAACATTCTAGCACTGAGTAGGCATGTACAGATCGCTTCTGGGAACCAAAAATATCGAATTTGCTGGTGTTTTAAGCCTGAATTTGGGATATAAACGGGTGCAGAAGATACATACACGTATCGACTTTTGGGCACCTAAAAGATCGATTTTCAGTATGTTTTGGGCCTGTATATTAAAAATACTCGAACACGGAGTAGGCATGTACAGATCGCTTCTGGGACCCCAAAATATCGAATTTTCGGGTGTTTTGAGCCTGAATTTGAGATATAAACGGGTACTGAAGATGGATCCACATATCGAATTTTTGGGCACCTAAAATATCGATTTTGAGCATGTTTTGGGTCTGTATCTTGAAAACATTCTAACTAGGAGTAGGCATGTACAGATCACTTCTAGGACCCAAAAATATAGAATTTTCGGGGGTTTTGAGCCTGAATTTGAGATATAAACGGGTACAGAAGATGCATGCACATATCGACTTTGGACACTTAAAATATCGATTTTCAGCTTGTTTTCGGTCTGTATTTTGAAAATATTTTAACATTGAGTAGGCATTTACAGATCCCTTCTGGGAACAAAAAGTATCGAATTTTAAGGTGTTTTAAGCTTGAATTTGGGATACAAGCGAGTGCTGATGATTCATGCACATATCGATTTTGGGCACCAAAAATTGCGATTTTCAGCTTATTTTGGGCCTGTATTTTGAAAATATTCTAACACTGAGTAGGCATGTACAGATCGCTTCTGGGACCCAAAAAAATCAATTTTTCAGGTGTTTTAGCCTGAATTTGGGATATAAACGGGAACAGTGATGCATGCAGATATCGACTTTGATCACCTATAATATCGATTTTAAGCATGTTTTGGGCCTGTAATTTGAAAATATTCTAGCACTGACTATGCATGTGGAGATTGCTTCTGGGATCCAAAAATATCGAATTTTCAGGTGTTTTGAGACTGAATTTGGTATATAAACGGGTACAGAAGATGAATGAACATTTCGACTTTGGGCACCTAAAATATCGATTTTTAGTATGTTTTGGCCCTATATTTTGAATTTAATCTAGCACTGGCTAAGCATGTACAGAGCGCTTCTAAGACCCAAAAATACCGAATTTTCTGGTGTTCTGAGAATGAATTTGGGATATAAACGGGTACAGAAGATGCATGCACATATCGACTTTCTTCACAAAAAAAAAAAAACTATTTTCAGCATGTTTTAGGCCTATATTTCGTAAAATATTCTAGCACAGAGTGAGCATGTACAGATCGCTTCTGGGACCCAAAAATATTGAATTTTTGGGTGTTTTGAACCTCAATTTGGAATGTAAACGGTTACTGAAGATGCATGCACATATCGACTTTGGGCACCCAAAATATCGATTTTGAGCATGTTATTGGCCTGTATTTTGAAAATACTCTAACACGGAGTAGGCATGTACAGATCGCTTCTGGGACCCAAAAATATCGAATTTTCGGGTGTTTTGAGCCTGAATTTGGGATATAAACGGGTGCAGAAGATGCATGCACATATCGACTTTGGACACTTAAAATATCGATTTTTAGCATGTTTTGAGCCTGTATCTGAGTAGGCATGTACAGATCGCTTCTGGGACCAAAAAATATCGAATTTTCGGATGTTTTGGGCCTGAATTGGAGATATCGACTTTGGGCACCTAAAATATCGATTTTTAGCATGTTTTGGGCCTATATTTTGAAAATATTCTAGCACTGAGTAGGCATGTACAGATCGCTTCTGGGACCCCAAAATATCGAATTTTCGGGTGGTTTGACCCTGAATTTGAGATATAAACAGGTACTGAAGATGCATGCACATATCGACTTTTGGGCACCTAAAATATCGATTTTGAGCATGTTTTGGGTCTGTATCTTGAAAACATTTTAACTAGGAGTAGGCAAGTACAGATCGCTTCTAGGACCCCAAAATATCGATTTTTCGGGTGTTTTGAGCCTGAATTTGAGATATAAACGGGTATAGAAGATGCATGCACATATCAACTTTGGACACTTAAAATATCGATTTTTAGCATGTTTTGAGCCTATATTTTGAAAACATTCTAGCACTGAGTAGGCATGTACAGATCGCTTCTGGGACCGAAAAATATCGAATTTTCGGTTGTTTTGTGGTTGAATTTGAGATATAAACGGGTGCAGAAGATGCATACACATATTGACTTTGGGCATCTAAAATATCGATTTTTAGCATGTTTTGGGCCTGTATCTGAGTAGGCATGTACAGATCGCTTCTGGGACCCCAAAATATCGACTTTTCGGGTGTTTTGAGCCTGAATTTGAGATATAAACAGGTACGGAAGATGCATGCACATATCAACTTTGGACACTTAAAATATCGATTTTTAGCATGTTTTGAGCCTATATTTTGAAAATATTCTAGCACAAAGTAGATATGTACAAATCACTTCTGGGACCCCAAAAAATCGAATTTTCGGGTGTTTTAAGCCTGAATTTGAGATATAAACGTGTACAGAAGATGCATGCACATATCGACTTTGGACACTTAAAATATCGATTTTTAGCATGTTTTGAGCCTATATTTTGAAAACATTCCTTGCACTGAGTAGGCATGTACAGATCGCTTCTGGGACCGAAAAATATTGAATTTTCGGGTGTTTTATGGTTGAATTTGAGATATAAACGGGTGCAGAAGATGCATACACATATTGACTTTGGGCACCTGAAATATCGATTTTCAGCATGTTTTGGGCCTGTATCTGAGTAGGCATGTACAGATCGCTTCTGGGACCCCATAATATCGAATTTTCGGGTGTTTGGAGCCTGAATTTGAGATATAAACGGGTACAGAAGATGCATGCACATATCGACTTTGGACACTTAAAATATCGATTTTTAGCATGTTTTGGGCCTATATTTTAAAACATTCTAGCACTGAGTAGGCATGTACAGATCGCTTCTGGGACCCAAAAATATCGAATTTTCGGGTGCTTTAAGCCTGAATTTGGGATATAAACGGGTGCAGAAGATGCATACACATATCGACTTTTGGGCACCTAAAAGATCGATTTTCAGTATGTTTTGGGCCTGTATATTAAAAATACTCTAACACGGAGTAGGCATGTACAAATTGCTTCTGGGACCCCAAAATATCGAATTTTCGGGTGTTTTGGGCCTGAATTTGAGATATCGAGTTTGGGCACCTGTACCAGTTCTGAAGGCTTTAACTCTGGGCAGAACCTGGTAAGTTACTTGTGTGTAATGCTTGGAGTTGTAGTTGTAGTAGTTGTTTTTGTTGTGGTTTTAGGTAACGTGGAAGACGGGGTGCTTTCTTAGGTTTGCTTAGGTGATTGACTTCACAAGTTTCTTAAGGCTTAATTTATTAATATGTGTACTTATCTATACAGGGTATTATCGTGATGTGCCTTGCCTTATGTGGTATTATGTCTCTCTCTATGGAGACAGTTTATAGCCCTTAGGGAGTCAGTGTTGTATCCTAAATCCTAGTGTACCTCCTCTGCTTATATACATTTCAAACTCAATACTTTACAGAATGGCTAGAGTGTGACTGTGTTGCCTGTGAATGGTCAGTTTGATTCTGTACCTACTTCTCTCTTCTCGTGTGAAAGGGAAAGTGGGCCAACCCTTTCCTATCTCTCTCTCTCTCTCTCTCTCTCCTTTACTCTCTTTCCTACTCTCCTTCGAAGGGGAGGTAGGAAAGGTTAATAATGTCTTTGTATGACCTGACGCCGCACCTGTGTGTGTGTGTGTGTCCAACCTGCCCAGGTGGCCTGTTTCTGATGTGTAAACAGATTAGAAGTAGTGACCCTTTTCTAAATGGTTTTATGGTGTGTACACCGCTCAGTCCGCTACCCTCGACTGGCCTCCAGGCGTTTGCTTTATGCTTTATTTAATAGAAGGCCAGTTCACAATGTTGGTAGGGTACATAATACTAAGACATTAACAATGAATACATGTATAGTAACATAAAAATAGACATTAAGACATTGGCACACCATATACTAAAAATTAACATTACCGGTAATACATGAATATAATTACATGAACATGAATACATTGTTACATAAAATTTCATCTTAATATTAATGTGTTTAGCTAGGTGCATGTTATTGTGTGTATATAATCTAACCTATGCTAAAAATTCACACATTAATGAGGGGGGAGCCGTGTTGCTATGTTGTGGCTGTGAAATGACAGTCTTGTTCTTTTCAACACAAGATAATTCAGTATACTTCGATAGTTCTTTCTTATACAATATAAAAATAGTATTTTAGACTGTCTTATACAATACATAAATTTTATAGTACATGCCAGAAAGATAAGACATGGGATAATAAACATTGGTACCAAGTTTTATTTTGATCACTATATGAGGAATCAAATGATATAATAAGGATGATTGAATCCTATTCTCATTGAGTAACATAATAGTTTCATTTTGTCTGATACAACTGATAATGAATTAGGAGATGTTAAACAATTCAACTTTAAAGGAAATATGTTGAAAAGGTGGAAGAGATTGTGCTATGTTTTCTTGCAAATTATGTTTACTAGGCAAGGTAACGATTCCCTTGGATCGTATTTCCTATGAGTCTGCTTCTTTATAGTTGCCTTGAACCATACCATGTGTAGGGTGATTAGGGCAAATTAATGTTAATTGTGTATCAGCAGGTAAGTATAGATAGTGGAAATTAAAATTGATGATGAAAGAGAGTTTGATTAGTAATAGATATGAATGTACATGCATATAGTGCTTGATTAGTAGTACTTATGATTCTAAGCAAGTGGAGATTTTGCATCCTTTGGAGACTTAAATGCAACTCAAATGCAAAGAAATATGCAAGACAAACATATATGAAGATATGCAACATGGCACTTGAAGTGTTGTGTGTCACTGATGACATCATCACTAAGTATATTACTTATTGGATGAAAATTGAATATTAAATGATTACTTCCATTTTCATAGGGAATTGTAGAAGTGCATAGCTTGTGAATAACATTTTACCTTTTATGGGAATAATAATGAGTATATGATCTTGTATTAAAATACTACGCATGACTGGATAATAATATTTCATGAAAGATAATAAGGAAGATGAGATTTCATCATTGATTGTACCATTGCATCTCGTGGCTATTGGAGTGGAAATAATATTGTGAGTTGATCTTATCTTACCCGCCGTAAATACTCTCTTAATAAATGTTGTCATTCCTCTCTAAGTTCCTCACCTGCTATCATTTTTCCGCAAACTCACAGAAATAAATAGAAGCCTAAAAATATGATGTGATTATTTCATATATGTAGTTCTTTTCATTCGTTGCTCATGTAAACTATATAATTCGTATTTAATTTCTGTGCAATGATTTACACTCTAATACAGTATATACCTGTTACTCTATCTTACCTTGATTTGCAAAGGCTTGTCCTGCAACCTTTTATGTATGGGATAATGCTTGTATACCGCTATATCTCTAAGCATTACCAAATAGTGCTCATGAAATTACATTTAAAAATTATCTAAATCACGCTCTGGGCTGTGATGATGGCTCTAAGCCACTATATATTTTTTTTTTTGTATAATAAGCGAGCAATATTACCTGAGTCGCTGAATCCATTCCTAGGGCGCCCAATAGTGAAAGGACACTATAGAATATAATGCACTTACATAGGTAAATTCAGTTGTGTGATACCTGTCAAACAAAACTAGTGTATCATTAAGTACCTTATCTGTAATTACTGCTCAGTGGCAGAAAAATTTGGTAATAATTCATATATCCAGTAAAGAGTAAGAAATAGTGATCATATCGTTCATCACCAATATTTTATTTATTTTCCTTTTCTTTTCAACTGTTTCATAAAATTGTAAACGAGAGCTCTCGGATTTTTAGACGTCATCTTTATCTGTGTTATGCACTTCGTCGGAGGTTGTAGCCACCGCGAGTATAGACATGAAAACCGTTATATAGGTTGATTTGGGCCACATTTGTAAGAAGAAATATTATTTTTCATTGGAAACCGATCGGAGTTTTTGTTTGTAAGTGTTTATTTTATTATCATCAATAGTAGGGATAATATTACGAGGAAGAGGACATTGTTGCTGTTGCAGAGATATTGATTGGTTTTATTTTGGATGTTAGGTTTTTGCGCGCATTTTACCAATTTCTTTATTCTGTTTACATAAACAACATCATCCGCCTGGTAAAATTATTCTTTATTATAAGGTTATGCCTACTAAAGACATGACTGTGTGAAGTTCGATCGGGTATCCATTATGTCGGCGATTACGCATTTTTTTCTTCTCTAGCAAGTCTATACTTTGTTTTGTTATGTCGGCGATCACGCATTTTCCCTGCAAGCCGATAAATTGCTTTGTTATGTTGGCGATCACGCATTTTCCCTGCAAGCCGATAAATTGCTTTGTTATGTCGGCGATCACGCATTTTCCTTGCAAGCCGATAAATTGCTTTGTTATGTCGGCGATCACGCATTTTCCTTGCAAGCCGATAAATTGCTTTGTTATGTCGGCGATCACGCATTTTCCTTGCAAGCCGATAAATTGCTTTGTTATGTCGGCGATCACGCATTTTCCTTGCAAGCCGATAAATTGCTTTGTTATGTCGGCGATCACGCATTTTCCTTGCAAGCCGATAAATTGCTTTGTTCATCATGATGAAATTGTGGAAATGCAACTCACTGTCGTTCAGCATAGTTGTCCATGTTTTAGCATGGCTTCTTCGTGGCAATTGTTATATCATTTAAAAGACGTATCCATACGTATTTTGTAGTGTTTATTGACCGTCATATCGATGCAGTCTTCCCATGTGGAGGGATTTTCCTTGTTTCTGTGCCACGAAGTACTTCTAGTAGTGTTACGGTTTTGCCGTTTTGTTAACCCATTAGATGCTGGGAAATATGGTAATACAAACGTTTGCATAATGTAGTAGAAATCAGCTATCTTTTATAATATTGGGACATGTAAATGGGCATAGGAATTTGGTTTTTAAATATATGTGCACTTACTTTTGCGGTTTTTATCGTAGTGGTGCTGCCATTAAATATCTAGAAAATGGTTAATCATAGGTAAAAACTTATCTGTGTCCTGATTCTAAATTGGTAAGGAAAGTAGATCTATTCCTACTATGTCCCATGATTCGTCCAGGATTAGGGATTCCCGTCATGGAACAGAGGTCCAAATGTATGGCCTTGACCTGCATTGTATGTTTCGCACTGAGCGATATATGTGTTTCATCATCTACCCTTAGTTTATGTTAATAGTATATTGTATGTAGGGTGGTTAGGTACCTACCTCTATCAGGATGTCCTGCTGCATTATGATATAAGGGTAATTAATACTGAGGGAATTATTATTTGTTGTATCACTATGTGATTGGTTTGTACGTCACGTTTCCTTAGTTTTCTGTAAATAATATCATCATGAAGGGAAAAGGTATTTAAGTGACTGGGTAATTATGGTCCATTATTTTCATCCTCAGGGTTTTTTAATGAATATCTTATTACATTCATCATAGAATCCGTTTGCTAATGTTTAGGAACCGTATTAAGGTCAAAGTCCATGGGTGTCCTCGGAACTAAAGGACACGATGATTGTTTAAGGGATCTGCTACTTTATTAATCGTCCTGGAAGGTATTTAATATCTATATGTGGGAGAAATTCCTGTCTTATTAGATATTATCTGGCAAATTTTTCCGTTAGGGTTAGAGGTTATAGTAAGCCAAGGATCGTTTGGTAATTCGCGAAAACTTGTAAAGGATAGCCTAATACGATTTCTCTAAAAGTACGAAGTGCCCATAATATTGCTTAAATTTCCTGTTTTGTTACAGAGTAACGAGTTCCCTGCGCATTTAATATACTCTAAGCATTAGCACATACCTGATATCGACCCCTAGCTATCTCTTACATAAGTACAGCGCCTAAGCCTACAGAAGAAGCATCTGTACACTTGATAAAAGTTAATGAATACTTGGGAACGCAAAAATTGGAGCTGACATTAATTAACCTTTAATAATTCAAAGCTCAGCTGTTTTTTCTGGCCTCCATACAAAATCTCGAGTTTATTATTTAGGGGTTTAGCTACTTGGGAAAAATGCTGTACCAAGATTCTATAATAAGAACCTAAACCCAAGAATTATTTTACGTTAGTAGCATTCATTAGGAATAGTGAATACTTTCATTGCTCGTATTTTACCAGATTGTGTATGGAGCACAGTGGCGGGTAATGTATAACCTAAAATTATAATTTCCTGGTTAAGAAAATGACACATAGGCAGTTAAAGTTTGAGGCCTACCTAATGTAATCTCTGGATAAGCTTCTTTATTGTTACTTATTATGAATGTACGTCTATAGAAAAATAATCAAATCGTTGAGATTAGCGATGACTACGTTATTAATAACGCCAATACGAAAATTGACCATATGCTGAAATATGGATGAAACATTACATAACCCAAATGGTCTACGAATGTATTCATAATAACCATGGGAAGTACTAAATGTTGTAATGGGTTGACTTTTATCATCTAATGCTACTTGCCAGTTTCCACTGACCAAGTTTAAGGTGGAGAATATCATAGGCTTTGATTAACCAATGTTAGACAAAACATCTTAAAGGAGGGAGGGGATATTTATCTTTAATTGTAGCATTATTTATTTGTCTGTAATCAATTACTGGCGTAAATTCACCATTATTATTGAAACCAAAAACATTGGGTTGTTAAAAGGGGAGTTAGAATTCTAAATAATGCCTTCATCCATCATTTCATTAATAATTTTCTCTACAACTTTCTGCCTACTATGAGGTATGGTAGTCTATATGCTCGAATAAATGGGTTTAGGAGATGTTAGTGTAATGGCATGCTTTATAATGTTGGTTCATCCTAAGGAGTCACCAAGTAGGGCAATCGCATTTCAATATGTGGCTAGTATGGTGATAAGATTATCACGATAAAGTGGAAAATCGCGTCCACTGACAAAATTTCTAAGTTGCTCCCTTATGTGAGTATCACTTTATCCCTCGGTAAGAACCGATACAATATTTCCTTGTGGTATTGGTCTAACTTCCATCTGTACAGATCACATAGATATGTTCCTTTCTTTACATGAATATTGGTAGATGTTTTATTAATATCAGTGAAATTTTCACTGTTTACATTGGTTAAAGTAAATTAATCCCTGGTTATATATTATTGTACTAGTTCTATTAAGGATAGAACGGTAGTTTGTGACTGTACATGAGATGGAAGCTTTACCTTCAATTAATGGACGAAATTTGAAGTTAATATAGTATTACAATATGCAGCAATGGCCTTTATGACAATGGGGTCGTTTCCCTCATTTTCAATATGTATAGAGTTAACATTACATGGACTTATATATTGGCCTGAACAATCCTGTATTGGAATACATTAATTCCTAAAATGTATTATTTTATATTTAGGGTTAATTATTATGGTTTGTTTGATAAGGTATGATAAACCTAGTTTATAATTTCGTATTATATAAAATTCAATATGTATATGGTTAGTTCCCTTGTCTAACCGTACAGGAAGGGTTAAAGTGTCCCTAATACCTGTAATTTATTGCCTGTCATGGTTGACAATGCTATGTCACCTGTTCAATCTTGGTTTATAAATGCCGTTGGGGACCTAATTTGCATAATTTGTTAAAGGAATTATCCGATAACAAGGAAACTGCCGCGCCTGTGTCTATCATTAAGTTGGTGTTACTATGTGATACTAGGACAGGGAATTATAGTATATTAACGGTAAATGCGACGACAGGGCCTACAGTTTTATTTTCGGGACGTTTTAATATTGTGGCGGTCTCGTTTCATACATCATATTTCGATTGTGCAAGTCCCATTTCATTCTGTTAAGGATCATGCATTCATCTAAGGAATGCGACTTTGATTCATGTAAATGACTGTATTTATTATTACTTTTCCCTTGATCATTTCCTTTAGTATTATGTAAGTAATAACAATCACTGGTAATATTATTATTTCCGTTACAGTGTTTGCAACGTTTTCCCTGTGATTCCCCTTGAGTAGATGTGGCATCAAAATTAAAATTCTTCGTCCCTATGGATTGAGTAATCTGTAATTCACGATGTATGATACGAGATTCCTTCGAATTTAAAGTTAGAGACCCTGATAATGCAAGTGCTTTTGCTGGTTCACTTGTAATTATGTTTTCTGCCTTTGTTATAATCATTCTCTGAACCCATGATAATGAATTATGTAGTTTACCATCCCCAAAAACATCAATAAGTGACTGTCTGAATGTAGCATATGACGTTAAATTCTCTGGGTCAGAAAAAGCACTTGTAGTTATCATATAGCTGGCTGGACTATCTGGTGCAATATGCTCTCTCACGAATCTGATCTTATGTAAGTCCTGCTCTATATTAGTTTGGTTAAACACATCCTCCAAATGACGCAAGAAGAGATCAATCCCATATCTTGGATTATCTCCCGTATAATACTTTAAATACTTGTGGGTGGGTAAGATTGTCATTGTATGCATAGAGGAGGTAGTGGGGCTAGAAGAAGTTGTATGAAGAGCAGAGACAGTAGGAGATTTTGGAGGAGTAGCCATTGTTGGAGAAAATACAGGTTAATATAGTATACCATATTAAGTTTTTAATGGGGGTAAGGTAGAAGCAGAAAATGTACTCGAATGTGTTGGCACCACAAACGAGGCTTAGGGAGGCAGGGAAATCTAGCTTGGAGACTAATGAATCATTATCAGGGATATTCGAAGTTAGTTATGATACCTTTGGAGTAATGGGGGAGAATACCTTTACCTTTGTTGTAATTTGGCACTTCTTTTCTTTCTTTCTGGGCTGTAACTGAGGAACCTAATCTATTCTAACATGTTCGTGGACAAGTGAAAAATAATGTAATGTAACATGTAATGTGTACCTACTTTTAGTTGACTCTAGTTGCAACGACGATGACGACGAGTTGAAGTCTAGTTGGGGTGGTGTCTGACGAGGCGACGATGTGGTGAAGAGGCGACGTCGGTGGAGAGGCGAAGCGATTATTAGTTAGCTCGCACACTAACACACTAACAGTCGTTATTGGAGTGAAGATGATGAACGTTGACTTGCCTTTACAAGAGAATTTACGTAACGAGGCGTCAGCGTGGAGGTGATGGAGGTCGTGGCGTTGTCCTGACAAGAGAATTTATGCAGGGCCGCCGATATGGTAGTGATGAAGTGATGATTGTTTGTTGTGAAGTAGATGAGTACCCCTTGTAGGTCAGTTGCAGGTATGTTGAAGCAGGTGCCTCTTGTAGGTGAAGAATTTGTGGTTTATCTCCCTCGTTAGAGGTCGTAAGATTATACCCACAGAAGAAATTACTTGAGAGGATTTACAAGTACATTCCTTCAACTTGTCCTTGAACAATGTCAGTCACTGTACTCCCGTGAAGTCTATACCTTGCAATTTGCCTTATTGCAAAAACACCGCTGCCATCAAATGTACCAGTTCTGAAGGCTTGAACTCTGGGCAGAACCTGGTAAGTTACTTGTGTGTAATTCTTGGAGTTGTAGTTGTAGTAGTTGTTGTTGTTGTGGTTTTAGGTAACGTGGAAGACAGGGTGCTTTCTTAGGTTTGCTTAGGTGATTGACTTCACAAGTTTCTTAAGGCTTAATTTATTAATATGTGTACTTATCTATACAGGGTATTATCGTGATGTGCCTTGTCTTATATGGTATTATGTCTCTCTCTATGGAGACAGTTTATAGCCCTTAGGGAGTCAGTGTGGTATCCTAAATCCTAGTGTACCTCCTCTGCTTATATACATTTCAAACTCAATAGTTTACAGAATGGCTAGAGTGTGACTGTGTTGCCTGTGAATGGTCAGTTTGATTCTGTACCTACTTCTCTCTTCTCGTGTGAAAGGGAAAGTGGGCCAACCCTTTCCTATCTCTCTCTCTCTCTCTCTCCTTTACTCTCTTTCCTACTCTCCTTCGAAGAGGAGGTAGGAAAGGTTAATAATGTCTTTGTATGACCTAAAGCCGCACCTGTGTGTGTGTGTGTGTGTCCAACCTGCCCAGGTGGCCTGTTTCTGATTTGTAAACAGATTAGAAGTAGTGACCCTTTTCTAAATGGTTTATGGTGTGTACACACCTAAAATATCGATTTTTAGCATGTTTTAGGCCTGTATTTTGAAAATATTCTAGCACTGCGTAGGCATGTACAGATCGCTTCTGGGACCCCAAAATATCGAATTTTCGGGTGTTTTGAGCCTGAATATGAGATATAAACGGGTACAGAAGATGCATGCACATATCGACTTTTGGGCACCTAAAATATCGATTTTGAGCATGTTTTGGGTCTGTATCTTGAAAACATTCTAACTAGGAGTAGGTATGTACAGATCGCTTCTAGGACCCAAAAATATAGAATTTTCGGGTGGTTTAAGCCTGAATTTGAGATATAAACGGGTACAGAAGATGCATGGACATATCGACTTTGGACACTTAAAATATCGATTTTTAGCATGTTTTGAGCCAATATTTTGAAAATATTCTAGCACAAAGTAGATATGTACAGATCACTTCTGGGACCCCAAAATATCGAGTTTTCGGGTGGTTTAAGCCTGAATTTGAGATATAAACGGGTACAGAAGATGCATGCACATATCGACTTTGGTCACTTAAAATATCGATTTTTAGCATGTTTTGAGCCTATATTTTGAAAACATTCTAGCACTGAGTAGGCATGTACAGATCGCCTCTGGGACCCAAAAATATCGAATTTTCGGGTGTTTTGAGGTTGAATTTGGGATATAAACGGGGGCAGAAGATGCATACACATATCGTCTTTTGGGCACCTAAAAGATCGATTTTCAGTATGTTTTGGGCCTGTATGTTAAAAATACTCTAACACGGAGTAGGCTTGTACAGATCGCTTCTAGGACCCAAAAATATAGAATTTTCAGGTGTTTTTAGCCTGAATTTGGGATATAAACGGGAACAGAAGATGCATGCAGATATCGACTTTGATCACCTATAATATCGATTTTAAGCATGTTTTGGGCCTGTAATTTGAAAATATTCTAGCACTGACTATGCATGTGGAGATTGCTTCTGGGATCCAAAAATATCGAATTTTCAGGTGTTTTGAGACTGAATTTGGGATATAAACGGGTACAGAAGATGAATGAACATTTCGACTTTGGGCACCTAAAATATCAATTTTTAGTATGTTTTGGCCCTATATTTTGAATTTAATCTATCACTGGGTAAGCATGTACAGAGCGCTTCTAAGACCCAAAAATACCGAATTTTCTGGTGTTTTCAGAATGAATTTGGGATATAAACGGGTACAGAAGATGCATGCACATATCGACTTTGGACACTTAAAATATCGATTTTTAGTATGTTTTGAGCCTATATTTTGAAAACATTCTAGCACTGAGTAGGCATGTACAGATCGCTTCTGGGACCGAAAAATATCGAATTTTCGTGTGTTTTGTGGTTGAATTTGAGATATAAACGGGTGCAGAAGATGCATACACATATTGACTTTGGGCACCTAAAATATCGATTTTCAGCATGTTTTGGGCCTGTATCTGAGGAGGCATGTACAGATCGCTTCTGGGACCCCAAAATATCGAATTTTCGGGTGTTAGGAGCCTGAATTTGAGATATAAACGGGTACAGAAGATGCTTCAACATATCGAGTTTGGACACTTAAAATAACGATTTTTAGCATGTTTTGAGCCTATATTTTGAAAATATTCTAGCACAAAGTAGATATGTACAGATCACTTCTGGGACCCCAAAATAACGAATTTTCGGGTGTTTTAAGACTGAATTTGAGATATAAACGGGTACAGAAGATGCATGCACATATCGACTTTGGACACTTAAAATATCGATTTTAAGCATGTTTTGAGCCTATATTTTGAAAACATTCTAGCACTGAGTAGGCATGTACATATCGCTTATGGGACCAAAAAACATCGAATTTTCGGGTGTTTTGAGGTTGAATTTGGGATATAAACGGGTGCAGAAGATGCATACACATATTGACTTTGGGCACCTAAAATATCGATTTTCAGCATGTTTTGGGCCTGTATCTGACTAGGCATGTACAGATCGCTTCTGGGACCAAAATATATCGAATTTTCGGGTGTTTGGAGCCTGAATTTGAGATACAAACGGATATAGAAGATTCATGCACATATCGACTTTTGGGCACCTAAAATATCGATTTTCTGTATGTTTTGGGCCTGTATTTTGAAAATACTCTAACACGGAGTAGGCATGTACAGATCGCTTTTGGGACCCCAAAATATCGAATTTTCGTGTGTTTTGGAGATAAATTTGAGATATCGACTTTGGGCACCTAAAATATCGATTTTTAGCATGTTTTAGGCCTATATTTTGAAGATATTCTAGCACTGAGTAAGCATGTACTGATCGCTTCTGAGCCCCAAAAATTTCGAATTTTCGGGTTTTTTGAGCCTGAATTTGAGATATAAACGGGTACAGAAAATGCATGCACAGATTGACTTTTGGGCACCTAAAATATCGATTTTCAGCATGTTTTGGGCCTGTAGTTTGAAAATACTCTAATACGGAGTAGGCATGTACAGATCGCTTCTGGGACCCAAAAATATCGAATTTTCGTGGGTTTTGAGCCTGAATTTGAGATATAAACAGGTACTAAAGATGCATGAACATATCGACTTTATGGCACCTAAAATATCGATTTTGAGCATGTTTTGAGTCTGTATCTTGAAAACAATCTAACTAGGAGTAGGCAAGTACAGATCGCTTCTAGGACCCAAAAATACCGATTTTTCGGGTGTTTTGAGCCTGAATTTGAGATATAAACGGGTACAGAAGATGCATGCACATATCGACTTTGGACACTTATAATATCGTTTTTTAGCTTTTTTTGAGCCTATTTTTTGAAAACATTCTAGCACTGAGTAGGTATGTACAGATCGCTTCTGGGACCACAAAATATCGAATTTTCGTGTGTTTTGGAGATAAATTTGAGATATCGACTTTGGGCACCTAAAATATCGATTTTTAGCATGTTTTGGGCCTATATTTTGAAGATATTCTAGCACTGAGTAAGCATGTACTGATCGCTTCTGAGCCCCAAAAATTTCGAATTTTCGGGTGTTTTGAGCCTAAATTTGAGATATAAACGGGTACAGAAAATGCATGCACAGATTGACTTTTGGGCACCTAAAATATCGATTTTCAGCATGTTTTGGGCCTGTAGTTTGAAAATACTCTAACACGGAGTAGGCATGTACAGATCGCTTCTGGGACCCAAAAATATCGAATTTTCGTTGGTTTTGAGCCTGAATTTGAGATATACACAGGTACTAAAGATGCATGAACATATCGACTTTATGGCACCTAAAATATCGATTTTGAGCATGTTTTGAGTCTGTATCTTGAAAACAATCTAACTAGGAGTAGGCAAGTACAGATCGCTTCTAGGACCCAAAAATACCGATTTTTCGGGTGTTTTGAGCCTGAATTTGATATATAAACGGGTACAGAAGATGCATGCACATATCGACTTTGGACACTTAAAATATCGTTTTTTAGCTTTTTTTGAGCCTATTTTTTGAAAACATTCTAGCACTGAGTAGGTATGTACAGATCGCTTCTGGGACCGAAAAATATCGAATTTTCGGGTGTTTTGTGGTTGAATTTGAGATATAAACGGGTGCAGAAGATGCATAAACATATTGACTTTGGGCACCTAAAATATCGATTTTCAGCATGTTTTGGGCCTGTATCTGAGTAGGCAAGTACAGATAGCTTCTGGGACCCCAAAATATCGAATTTCCGGTTGTTTGGAGCCTGAATTTGAGATATAAACGGGTACAGAAGATGCATGCACTTATCGAGTTTGGACACTTAAAATATCGATTTTTAGCATGTTTTGAGCCTATATTTTGAAAATATTCTAGCACAAAGTAGATATGTACAGATCACTTCTGGGACCCCAAAATATCGAATTTTCGGGTGTTTTAAGCCTGAATTTGAGATATAAACAGGGACAGAAGATGCATGCACATATCGACTTTGGACACTTAAAATATCGATTTTTAGCATGTTTTGAGCCTATATTTTGAAAACATTCTAGCACTGAGTAGGCATGTACAGATCGCTTCTGGGACCCAAAAATATCGAATTTTCGGGTGTTTTGAGGTTGAATTTGGGATATAAACGGGTGCAGAAGATGCATACACATATCGACTTTTGGGCACCTAAAAGATCGATTTTCAGTATGTTTTGGGCCTGTATCTTGAAAGTACTTAAACACGGAGTAGGCATGTACAGATCGCTTCTGGGACCCAAAAATATCGAATTTTCGGTTGTTTTGAGTCTGAATTTGGGATATAAACGGGTACAGAAGATGCATGCACATATCGACTATGTGGAGCTAAAATATCGATTTTCAGCATGTTTTGGGCATGTATTTTGAAAATACTCTAACACGGAGTAGGCATATACAGATCGCTTCTGGCACCCAAAAATCTCGAATTTTCGGGTGTTTTGAGCCTGAATTTGAGATGTAAACGGGTACAGAAGATGCATGCACATATCGACTTTGGGCACCTAAAATATCGATTTTTAGCTTGTTTTGGGCCAATATTTAAAAAATATTCGATTACTGAGTAGGCATGTACAGATCGCTTGTCTGACCCAAAAATATCGAATTTCCGGGTGTTTTGAGACTGAATTTGGGATATAAACGGGTACAAAAGATGTATGCACATATCGACTTTGGACACGTAAAATATCGATTTTTAGCATGTTTTAAGCCAATATTTTGAAAACATTGTAGCACTGAGTATACATGTACAGATCGCTTCGGGGACCCAAAAATATTGAATTTTTGGGTGTTTTGAGCCTGCATTTGAGATATAAACGGGTACTGAAGATGCATGCACATATCCACTTTTTGCACCTAAAATATCGATTTTTAGCATATTTTGGGTCTGTATCTTGAAAACATTCTAGCAAAGAGTAGACATGTACAAGTCGCTTCTGGGACCAAAAAATATCAAATTTTCGGGTGTCTTGAGTCTGAATTTGAGATATAAACAGGTACAAAAGATGCATGCACATATCGACTTTGGACACCTAAAACATCGATTTTTAGCATGTTTTGTGCCTATATTTTAAAAAAAATACACTAACACAGAGTAGGCATGTACAGATCGCTTCTGGGACCCAAAAATATTGAATTTTCGGGTGTTTTGAGCATGAATTTGAGATATAAACGGGTACAGAAGATGCATGCACATATCGACAATGTGGAGCTAAAATATCGATTTTCAGCATGTTTTATGGCCTGTATTTTGAAAGTACTCTAACACGGAGTAGACAAGTACAGATCGCTTCTGGGAACCAAAAAAAATCGATTTTTCGGGTGTTTTGAGCGTAAATTTGAGATATAAACGGGTACAGAACATGCATGCACATATCGACTTGGGACACATAAAATATCGATTTTTAGCATGTTTTGACCCTATATTTTGAAAACATTCCAGCACTGAGTAGGCATGTACAGATCACTTCTTGGACCCAAAAATATCGAATTTTCGGGTGTTTTGAGCGTGAATTTGGGATATAAACGGGTACAAAAGATGCATGCACATATCGACTTTGGACACGTAAAATATCGATTTTTAGCATGTTTTGGGCCTATATTTTGAAAACATTCTAGTACTAAGTAGACATGTACAGATCGCTTCTGGGACCCAAAAATATTGAATTTTTGGGTGTTTTGAGCCTGCATTTGAGATATAAAAGGGTACTGAAGATGCATGCACATATCGACTTTTTGTACCTAAAATATCGATTTTGAGCATATTTTGGGTCTGTATCTTGAAAACATTCTGGCAAGGAGTAGGCATGTACAAATCGCTTCTGGGACTCCAAAATATCGAATTTTCGGGTGTTTTGAGCCTGAATTTGAGATATAAACGGGTACAGAAGATGGATGCACACACCTACTATGTGGAGCTAAAATATCGATTTTCAGCATGTTTTGGGTCTGTATTGTGTAAATACTCTAACACGGAGTAGGCATGTACAGATCGCTTCAGGCACACAAGAATATCGAATTTTTGGGTGTTTTGAGCCTGAATTTGAGATATAAACGGGTACAGAAGATGAATGCACATGACTTTGGGCACCCAAAATGTCGATTTTTAGCATGTTTTGTGCCTATAGTTTGAAAATATTCTATCACTGAGTAGGCATGTACAGATCGCTTCTGTGACCCAAAAATATCGAATTTTCGGGTGTTTTGAGCCTGAATTTGGGATATAAACGGGAACAAAAGACGTATGCATATATTGACTTTGGACACGTAAAATATCGATTTTAGCATGTTTTAAGCCTATTTTTAAAAAATACTATAACACAGAGTAGGCATGTAGATATCGCTTTTTGGACCCAAAAATATCGAATTTTCGGGTATTTTGAGCCTGAATTTGAGATATGATCGGGTACAGAAGATGCATGCTCATATCCACTTTGGGCACCTTAAATATCGATTTTTAGCATGTTTTGAGCTTGAATTTTAAAAGTACTCTAACACGGAGTAGGCATCCACAGATCGCTTCTGGGACCCAAATATATCGAATTTTCGGGTGTTTTGAGCTTGAATTTAAGATATGATCGGGTACAGAAGATGCATGCACATATCGACTTTGGACATCTAAAATATCGATTTTTAGCATGTTTTGAGCCTATATTTTGAAAACATTCTAGCACTGAGTATGCATGTACAGATCGCTTAAGGGACCCAAAAATATGGAATTTTAGGGTGTTATGAGCCTGAATTTGAGATATAAACGGGTACAGAAGATGCATGCACATATCGACTTTTTGCTCCTAAAATATCGATTTTGAGCATGTTTTGGGTCTGTATCTTGAAAAAATTCTAGGAAGGAGTAGGTATGTACAGATCGCTTCTGGGACCCAAAAATATCGAATTTTCGGGTGTTTTGAACCTGAATTTGGGATATAGACGGATAAAGAAGATGCATGCACATATCGACTTTGGGCACCTACAATATCGATTTTGAGCATGTTTTGGGCCTGTATTTTGAAAATACTCTAACACGGAGTAGGCATGTACAGATCACTTCGGGGACCCAAAAATATCGAATTTTCGGTTGTTTTGAGCCTGAATTTGAGATATAAACGGGTACAGAAGATGCATGCACATATCGACTTTTTGCACCTAAAACATCGATTTTGAGCATGTTTTGGGTGTGTATCTTGAAAACATTCTAGCAAGAAGTAGGCATGTACAGATTGCTTCTGGGACCCAAAAATATAGAATTTTAGAGTGTTTTGAACCTAAATTTGGGATATACACGGGTACAGAAGATGCATACACATATTGACTTTGGGCACCTAAAATATCGATTTTCAGCATGTTTTGGGCCTGTATTTTAAAAATACTCTAACACGGAGTAGACATGTACATATCGCTTTTGGGACCCAAAAATATCGAATTTTCGGGTGTTTTGAGCCTGAATTTGAGATATAAACGGGTACAGAAGAAGCATGCACATATCGACTTTGAACACCTAAAATATCGATTTTTAGCATGTTTTGAGCCTATATTTTGAAAACATTCTAGCACTGAAAATGCATGTACAGATCGCTTAAGGGACCCAAAAATATTGAATTTTCGGGTGTTTTGAGCCTGAATTTGAGATATAACCGGGTACAGAGAATGCATACACATATTGACTTTGGGCACCTAAAATATCAATTTTCAGCATGTTTTGGGCCTGTATTTTAAATACACTCTAACACGGAGGATGCACGTACAGATCGCTTCTGGGACCCAAAAACATTGAATTTTCGGGTGTTTTGAGCATAAATTTGAGATATAAACGGGTACAGAAGATGCATGCACATATCGACTTTGGGCACCTATAATATCGATTTTGAGCATCTTTTGGGCGTATAATTTGAAAATATTCTAGCACTGAGTAGGCATGTACAAATCGCTTCTGGGACCCCAAAATATCGAATTTTCTGGTGTTTTGAACCTGAATTAGGGATATACGCGGGTACAGAAGATGCATGCACATATCGACTTTTTGCACTTAAAACATCGATTTTAAGCATGTTTTGGGCCTGTATTTTAAAAACACTCTAACACGGAGTATGCACGTACAGATCGATTCTGGGACCCAAAAATATTGAATTTTCGGGTGTTTTGAGCCTTAATTTGAGATATAAACGGGTACAGAAGATGCATGCACATATCGACTTTGGGCACCTAAAATATCGATTTTTAGTATGTTTTGGGCCTGTATTTTAAAAATACTCGAACACGGAGTAGACATGTACAGATCGCTTTTGGGACCCAAAAATATCGAATTTTCGGGTGTTTTGAGCCTGAATTTAAGATATAAACGGGTACAGAAGATGCATACACATATTGACTTTGGGCAGCTAAAATATCGATTTTCAGCATGTTTTAGGCCTGTATTTTAAAAATACTTTAACACGGAGTATGCATGTACAAATGGCTTTTGGGACCCAAAAATATCGAATATTCGGGTGTTTTGAGTCTGAATTTGAGAAATAAACGGGTACAGAAGATGCATGCACATATCGACTTTGGGCACCCAAAATATCGATTTTCAGCATATTTTGGGCCTGTATTTTTAAAATACTCTAACACGGAGTAGACACGTACAGATCGCTTCTGGGACACAAAAATATCGATTTTTTGGGTGTTTTGAGCCTGAATTTGAGATATAAACGGGTACAGAAGATGCATGCACATATCGACTTTGGGCACCAAAAATATCGATTTTGAGCATGTTTTGGGCCTGCATTTTGAAAATACTTTAACACTGAGTAGGCATGTACAGATCGCTTCTGGGACCCAAAAATATCGAATTTTCTGGTGTTTTGAACCAGAATTAGGGATATACACGGGTACAGAAGATGCATACACATATTGACTTTGGGCACATAAAATATCGATTTTCAGCATGATTTGGGCCTGTATTTTAAAAACACTCTAACACGGAGTATGCACGTACAAATCGCTTCTGGGACCCAAAAACATTGAATTTTCGGGTGTTTTGAGCCTGAATTTAAGATATAAACGGGTACAGAAGATGCATACACATATTGACATTGGGCAGCTAAAAAATCGATTTACATCATGTTTTAGGCCTGTATTTTGAAAATACTCTAACACGGAGTATGCATGTACAGATGGCTTTTGGGACCCAAAAATATTGAATATTCGGGTGTTTTGAGTCTGAATTTGAGATATAAACGGGTACAGAAGATGCATGCACATATCGACTTTGGGCACCATAAATATTGATTTTGAGCATGTTTTGGGCCTGAAATTTTAAAATACTCTAACACTGAGTAGACACGTACAGATCTCTTCTGGGACCCAAATAAATTGAATTTTCGAGTGTTTTGAGCCTGAATTTGAGATATAAACGGGTACAGAAGATGCATGCACATATCGACTTTGGACACCTAAAATATCGATTTATAGCATGTTTTGGGCCTGTATTCTAAAAACATTCTAGCACTGAGTAGGCATGTGCAGATTGCTTAAGGGACCAAAAAATATCGAATTTTCGGAGTTTTGAGCCTGAATTTGAGATATAAACGGGTACAGAAGATGCATGCACATATCGACTTTTTGCACTTAAAACATCTATTTTGAGCATGTTTTGGGTTCTGTATCTTGAAAACATTCTAGCAAGGAGTAGGCATGTACAGATCGCTTCTGGGACCCCAAAATATCGAATTTTCTGGTGTTTTGAACCTGAATTAGGGATATACGCGGGTACAGAAGATGCATACACATATTGACTTTGGGCACATAAAATATCGATTTTAAGCATGTTTTGGGGCTGTATTTTAAAAACACTCTAACACGGAGTATGCACGTACAGATCGCTTCTGGGACCCCAAAACATTGAATTTTCGGGTGTTCTGAGCTTGAATTTGAGATATAAACGGGTACAGAAGATGCATGCACATATCGACTTTGGGCAATTAAAATATCAATTTTGAGCATGTTTTAGGTCTGTATCTTGAAAAAATTCTAGCAAGGAGTAGGCATGTACAGATCACTTCTGTGACCCAAAAATATCGATTTTTTGTGTGTTTTGAACCTGAATTTGGGATATAGACGGATACAGAAGATGCATGCACATATCGACTTTGTTCACTTAAAATATCAATTTTGAGCATGTTTTCGGAATGTATTTTGAAAATACTCTAACACGGAGTATGCATGTACAGATCACTTCTGGGACCCAAATAAATCGAATTTTCGGGGGTTCTGAGCCTGAATTTGAGATATGAACGGGTACAGAAGATGCATGCACATATCGACTTTGGGCACCAAAAATATCGATTTTCAGCATGTTTTGGGCCTGTATTTTGAAAATACTATAGCACGGTGTAGACATTTACAGATCGCTTCTGGGACATTAAAATATCGATTTTTTGGGTGTTTTGAGCCTGAATTTGAGATATAAACGGGTACAGAAGATACATGCACATATCGACTTTGGCACCCAAAATATCGATTTTTAGTATGTTTTAAGCGTATAATTTGAAAATATTCTAGCACTGAGTAGGCATGTACAAATCGCTTTTGGGACCCAAAAATATCGAATTTTCAGGGGTTTTGAGCCAGAATTTGGGATATAACCGGGTACAGAGGATGCATGCACATATCGACTTTTTGCACTTAAAATATCGATTTTGAGCATGTTTTAGGTATGTATCTTGAAAACATTCTAGCAAGGAGTAGGCATGTACAGATCGCTTCTGGGAACCAAAAATATCGAATTTTCGGGGGTTTTGAGCCAGAATTTGGGATATAGACGGGTACAGAAGATGCATACACATATTGACTTTGGGCACCTAAAATATCGATTTTCAGCATGTTTGGGGCCTGTATTTTGAAAATACATTAACACGGAGTATGCATGTACAGATCGCTTAAGGGACCCAAAAATATCGAATTTTCGGAGTGTTGAGCCTGAATTTGAGATATAAACGGGTACAGAAGATGCTTGCACATATCGACTTTTTGCACTTAAAATATCGATTTTGAGCATGTTTTGGGTCTGTATATTTAAAACATTCTAGCAAGGAGTAGGCATGTACAGATCGCTTCTGGGACCCAAAAATATCGAATTTTCTGGTGTTTTGAACCAGAATTAGGGATATACACGGGTACAGAAGATGCATACACATATTGACTTTGGGCACATAAAATATCGATTTTCAGCATGATTTGGGCCTGTATTTTAAAAACACTCTAACACGGAGTATGCACGTACAAATCGCTTCTGGGACCCCAAAACATTGAATTTTCGGGTGTTTTGAGCATGAATTTGAGATATAAACGGGTACAGAAGATGCATGCACATATCGACTTTGGGCACCTAAAATATCGATTTTGAGCATGTTTTGGGTCTGTATCTTGAAAACATTCTAGCAAGGAGTAGGCATGTACAGATCGCTTCTGGGACCCCAAAACATTGAATTTTCGGGTGTTTTGAGCCTGAATTTGAGATATAAACGATTACAGAAGATGCATGTACATATCGACTTTTTGCACCTAAAATATCGATTTTGAGCATGTTTTCGGTCTGTATCTTGAAAACTTTCTAGCAAGAAGTAGGCATGTACAGATTGCTTCTGGGACCAAAAAATATCGAATTTTCGAGTGTTTTGAACCTGAATTTGGGATATAGACGGGTACAGAAATCGATTTACATCATGTTTTAGGCCTGTATTTTGAAAATACTCTAACACGGAGTATGCATGTACAGATGGCTTTTGGGACCCAAAAATATCGAATATTCGGGTGTTTTGAGTCTGAATTTGAGATATAAACGGGTACAGAAGATGCATGCACATATCGACTTTGGGCACCATAAATATCGATTTTGAGCATGTTTTGGGCCTGAATTTTTAAAACATTCTAGCACTGAGTAGGCATGTGCAGATTGCTTAAGGAACCAAAAAATATCGAATTTTCGGAGTTTTGAGCCTGAATTTGAGATATAAACGGGTACAGAAGATGCATGCACATATCGACTTTTTGCACTTAAAACATCTATTTTGAGCATGTTTTGGGTTCTGTATCTTGAAAACATTCTAGCAAGGAGTAGGCATGTACAGATCGCTTCTGGGACCCCAAAATATCGAATTTTCTGGTGTTTTGAACCTGAATTAGGGATATACGCGGGTACAGAAGATGCATACACATATTGACTTTGGGCACATAAAATATCGATTTTCAGCATGTTTTGGGCCTGTATTTTAAAAACACTCTAACACGGAGTATGCACGTACAGATCGATTCTGGGACCCAAAAATATTGAATTTTCGGGTGTTTTGAGCCTTAATTTGAGATATAAACGGGTACAGAAGATGCATGCACATATCGACTTTGGGCACCTAAAATATCGATTTTTAGTATGTTTTGGGCCTGTATTTTAAAAATACTCTAACACGGAGTAGACATGTACAGATCGCTTTTGGGACCCAAAAATATCGAATTTTCGGGTGTTTTGAGCCTGAATTTAAGATATAAACGGGTACAGAAGATGCATACACATATTGACATTGGGCAGCTAAAAAATCGATTTACATCATGTTTTAGGCCTGTATTTTGAAAATACTCTAACACGGAGTATGCATGTACAGATGGCTTTTGGGACCCAAAAATATTGAATATTCGGGTGTTTTGAGTCTGAATTTGAGATATAAACGGGTACAGAAGATGCATGCACATATCGACTTTGGGCACCATAAATATTGATTTTGAACATGTTTTGGGCCTGAAATTTTAAAATACTCTAACACTGAGTAGACACGTACAGATCGCTTCTGGGACCCAAATAAATTGAATTTTCGAGTGTTTTGAGCCTGAATTTGAGATATAAACGGGTACAGAAGATGCATGCACATATCGACTTTGGACACCTAAAATATCGATTTATAGCATGTTTTGGGCCTGTATTCTAAAAACATTCTAGCACTGAGTAGGCATGTGCAGATTGCTTAAGGGACCAAAAAATATCGAATTTTCGGAGTTTTGAGCCTGAATTTGAGATATAAACGGGTACAGAAGATGCATGCACATATCGACTTTTTGCACTTAAAACATCTATTTTGAGCATGTTTTGGGTTCTGTATCTTGAAAACATTCTAGCAAGGAGTAGGCATGTACAGATCGCTTCTGGGACCCCAAAATATCGAATTTTCTGGTGTTTTGAACCTGAATTAGGGATATACGCGGGTACAGAAGATGCATACACATATTGACTTTGGGCACATAAAATATCGATTTTAAGCATGTTTTGGGCCTGTATTTTAAAAACACTCTAACACGGAGTATGCACGTACAGATCGATTCTGGGACCCAAAAATATTGAATTTTCGGGTGTTTTGAGCCTTAATTTGAGATATAAACGGGTACAGAAGATGCATGCACATATCGAATTTGGGCCCCTAAAATATCGATTTTTAGTATGTTTTGGGCCTGTATTTTAAAAATACTCGAACACGGAGTAGACATGTACAGATCGCTTTTGGGACCCAAAAATATCGAATTTTCGGGTGTTTTGAGCCTGAATTTAAGATATAAACGGGTACAGAAGATGCATACACATATTGACTTTGGGCAGCTAAAATATCGATTTTCAGCATGTTTTAGGCCTGTATTTTAAAAATACTTTAACACGGAGTATGCATGTACAGATGGCTTTTGGGACCCAAAAATATCGAATATTCGGGTGTTTTGAGTCTGAATTTGAGAAATAAACGGGTACAGAAGATGCATGCACATATCGACTTTGGGCACCCAAAATATCGATTTTGAGCATATTTTGGGCCTGTATTTTTAAAATACTCTAACACGGAGTAGACACGTACAGATCGCTTCTGGGACACAAAAATATCGATTTTTCGGGTGTTTTAAGCCTGAATTTGAGATATAAACGGGTACAGAAGATGCAGACACATATCGACTTTGGGCACCTAAAATATCGATTTTGAGCATGTTTTCGGCCTGTATTTTGAAAATACTCTAACACGGAGTAGGCATGTACAGATCGCTTCTGGGACACAAAAATATCGAATTTTTGGGTGTTTTGAGCCTGAATTTGAGATATAAACGGGTTCAGAAGATGCATGCACATATCGACTTTGGACACCTAAAATATCGATTTATAGCATGTTTTGAGCCTGTATTTTAAAAACATTCTAGTACTGAGTAGGCATGTGCAGATTTCTTAAGGGACCCAAAAATATCGATTTTTCGGAGTTTTGAGCCTGAATTTGAGATATAAACGGATACAGAAGATGCATGCACATATCGACTTTGGGCACCAAAAATATCGATTTTGAGAATGTTTTGGGCCTGAATTTTTAAAATACTCTAACACTGAGTAGACACGTACAGATCGCTTCTGGGACCCAAATAAATCGAATTTTCGGGTGTTCTGAGCCTGAATTTGAGATATGAACGTGTACAGAAGATGCATGCACATATCGACTTTGGGCACATAAAATATCGATTTTGAGCATGTTTTGGGCCTGTATTTTGAAAATACTATAACACGGTGTAGACATGTACAGATTGCTTCTGGGACACAAAAATATAGATTTTTTGGGTGTTTTGAGCCTGAATTTGAGATATAAACGGGTACAGAAGATGCATGCACTTATCGACTTTTTGCACCTAAAATATCGATTTTGAGCATGTTTTGGGTCTGTATCATGAAAACTTTCTAGAAAGAAGTAGGCATGTACAGATTGCTTCTGGGACTCAAAAATATCGAATATTCGAGTGTTTTGAACCTGAATTTGGGATATAGACGGGTGCAGAAGATGCATACACATATTGACTTTGGGCAGATAAAATATCGATTTACAGCATGTTTTAGGCCTGTATTTTGAAAATACTCTAAAACGGAGTATGCATGTACAGATGGCTTTTGGGACCCAAAAATATCGAATATTCGGGTGTTTTGAGTCTGAATTTGAGATATAAACGGGTACAGAAGATGCATGCACATATCGACTTTGGGCACCCAAAATATCGATTTTGATCATGTTTTCAGCCTGTATTTTTAAAATACTCCAGCACGGTGTAGACATGTACAGATCGCTTCTGGGACACAAAAATATCGATTTTTGGGGTGTTTTGAGCCTGAATTTGAGATATAAACGGGTACAGAAGATGCATGCACATTTCGACTTTTTGCACCTAAAATATCGATTTTGAGCATGTTTTGGGTCTGTATCTTGAAAACTTTCTAGCAAGAAGTAGGCATGTACAGATTGCTTCTGGGACCCAAAAATATCGAATTTTCGAGTGTTTTGAACCTGAATTTGGGATATAGACGGGTACAGAAGATTCATACACATATTGACTTTGGGCAGCTAAAATATCGATTTACAGCATGTTTTAGGCCTGTATTTTGAAAATACTCTAACACGGAGTATGCATGTACAGATGGCTTTTGGGACCCAAATAAATCGAATTTTCGGTTGTTCTGAGCCTGAATTTGAGATATGAACAGGTACAGAAGATGCATGCACATATCGACTTCGGGCACCTAAAATATCGATTTTGAGCATGTTTTGGTCCTGTATTTTGAAAATACTCAAACACGGTGTAGACATGTACGGATCGTTTCTGGGACGCAAAAATATCGAATTTTCGGGTGTTCTGAGCCAGATATTGGGATATAACCGGGTACAAAGGATGCATGCACATATCGACTTTTTGCACCTAAATTATCGATTTTGAGCATGTTTTGGGTCTGTTTCTTGAAATTTTTTTAGCAAGGAGTAGGCATGTACAGATCGCTTCTGGGACCCAAATATATATTCAATTTTCGGGTGTTTTGAGCCTGAATTTGAGATATAAACGGATACAGAAGATGCATGCACATATCGACTTTGGGCACCTAAAATATCGATTTTGAGCATGTTTTGGGCCTGTATTTTGAAAATACTCTAACACGGAGTAGGCATGAACAGATCGCTTCTGGGACACAAAAATATCGATTTTTTGGGTGTTTTGAGCCTGAATTTGAGATATAAACGGGTTCAGAAGATCCATGCACATATCGACTTTGGACACCTAAAATATCGATTTATAGCATGTTTTGAGCCTGTATTTTAAAAACATTCTAGTACTGAGTAGGCATGTGCAGATTGCTTAAGGGACCCAAATATATAGAATTTTCGGAGTTTTGAGCCTGAATTTGAGATATAAACGGGTACAGAAGATTCATGCACATATCGACTTTTTGCACTTAAAATATCGATTTTGATCATGTTTTGGGTCTGTATCATGAAAATATTCTAGCAAGGAGTAGGCATGTACAGATCGCTTCTGGGACCGAAAAAAATCGAATTTTTGGGTGTTTTGAACCTGAATTAGGGATATACACGTGTACAGAAGATGCATACACATTTTGACTTTGGGCACATAAAATATCGATTTTGAGCATGTTTCGGGCCTTTTTTTTAAAAACACTCTAACACGGAGTGTGCACGTACAGATCGCATCTGGCACCCAAAAATATTGAATTTTCGGGTGTTTTAAACGGGTACAGAAGATGCAGACACATATCGACTTTGGGCACCTAAAATATCGATTTTGAGCATGTTTTGGGCCTGTATTTTGAAAATACTCTAACACGGAGTAGGCATGTACAGATCGCTTCTGGGACACAAAAATATCGAATTTTTGAGTGTTTTGAGCCTGAATTTGAGATATAAACGGATACAGAAGATGCATGCACATATCGAATTTTGCACCCAAAATATCGATTTTTAGTATGTTTTCGGCGTATAATTTTAAAATATTCTAGCACTGAGTAGGCATGTACAGATCGCTTCTGGGACCTAAAAATATCGAATTTTCGGGGGTTTTGAGCCAGAATTTGGGATATAACCGGGTACAGAAGATGCATACACATATTGACTTTGAGCACCTAAAATATAGATTTTCAGCATGTTTTGGGCCTGTATTTTGAAAATACATTAACACAGAGTAGGCATGTACAGATCGCTTTGGGACCCAAAAATATCGAATTTTCGGGTGTTTTTAGCCTGAATTTGAGATATAAACGGGTACAGAAGATGCATGCACATATCGACTTTTTGCACTTAAAATATCGATTTTTTAACATGTTTTGGGTCTGTATCTTGAAAACATTCTAGCAAGGAGTAGGCATGTACAGATCGCTTCTGGGACCCAAAAAAATCGAATTTTCTGGTGTTTTGAACCTGAATTAGGGATATACACGTGTACAGAAGATTCATACATATTTTGACTTTGGGCACATAAAATATCGATTTTCAGCATGTTTTGGGCCTGTATTTTAAAAACACTCTAACACGGAGTGTGCACGTACTGATCGCTTCTGGGACCCAAAAATATAGAATTTTCGGGTGTTTTGAGCATGAATTTGAGATAGAAACCGGTACTGAAGATACATGCACATATCGACTATGGTCACTTAAAATATCGATTTTTAGTATGTTTTGAGCCTATATTTTGAAAAAATTCTAGCACTGAGTAGGCATGTACTGATCGCTTCTGGGACCCCAAAATATCGAATTTTCGGGTGTTTGGAGCCTGAATTTGAGATATAAACGGGTACAGAAGATGCATCAACATATCGAGTTTGGACACTTAAAATAACGATTTTTAGCATGTTTTGAGCCTATATTTGTAAAATATTCTAGCACAAAGTAGATATGTACAGATCACTTCTGGGACCCCAAAATAACGAATTTTCGGGTGTTTTAAGACTGAATTTGAGATATAAACGGGTACAGAAGATGAATGCACATATGGATTTTGGGCACATAAAATATCGGTTTTCAGCTTGTTTTGGGTCTGAATGTTGAAAATATTTTAATTTTGAGTAGGCATTTACAGATCCCTTCTGGGAACAAAAAGTAACGAATTTTAAGGTGCTTTTAATCTGAATTTGGGATACAAGCGAGTGCTGATGATTCATGCACATATCGATTTTGGGCACCAAAAATTGCGATTTTCAGCTTATTTTGGGCCTGTATTTTGAAAATATTCTAACACTGAGTAGGCATGTACAGATCGCTTCTGGGACCCAAAAAAATCAAATTTTCAGGTGTTTTTAGCCTGAATTTGGGATATAAACGGGAACAGAAGATGCAGGCAGATATCGACTTTGATCACCTATAATATCGATTTTAAGCATGTTTTGGGCCTGTAATTTGAAAATATTCTAGCACTGACTATGCATGTGGAGATTGCTTCTGGGATCCAAAAATATCGAATTTTCAGGTGTTTTGAGACTGAATTTGGGATATAAACGGGTACAGAAGATGAATGAACATTTCGACTTTGGGCACCTAAAATATCAATTTTTAGTATGTCTTGGCCCTATATTTTGAATTTAATCTATCACTGGGTAAGCATGTACAGAGCGCTTCTAAGACCCAAAAATACCGAATTTTCTGGTGTTTTCAGAATGAATTTGGGATATAAACGGGTACAGAAGATGCATGCACATATCGACTTTCTTCACAAAAAAAAAAAACGATTTTCAGCATGTTTTAGGCCTATATTTTGTAAAATATTCTAGCACAGAGTGAGCATGTACAGATCGCTTCTGGAACCCAAAAATATTGAATTTTCGGGTGTTTTGTGCCTGAATTTGAGATATAAACGGGTACAGAAGATGTATGCACATATCGACTTTGGACACTTAAAATATCGATTTTTAGTATGTTTTGAGCCTATATTTTGAAAAAATTCTAGCACTGAGTAGGCATGTACAGATCGCTTCTGGGACCTAAAAATATCGAATTTTCGGGTGTTTTGAGCCGGAATTTGAGATATAAACGGGTGCAGAAGATGCATACACATATTGACTTTGGGCACCTAAAATATCGATTTTCAGCATGTTTTGGGCCTGTATCTGAGGAGGCATGTACAGATCGCTTCTGGGACCCCAAAATATCGAATTTTCGGGTGTTTTGAGCATGAATTTGGGATGTATACGGGTATAGAAGATGCATACACATATCGACTTTGGGCACCTAAAACATCGATTTTCAGCATGTTTTGGACCTGTATTTTGAAATTACTCAAACACGGGGTAGGCATGTACAGACCGCTTCTGGGACCCAAAAATATCGAAATTTCGGGTATTTTGAACCTGAATTTGATATATAATCGCGTACAGAAGATGCATGCACCTATCAACTTTGGGCACCCAAAATTTCGATTTTGAGCATGTTTTGGGCCTGCACTTTGAAAATACTCTAACACGAAGTAGGCCTGTACAGATCGCGTCTGGGACACACAAAAATCGAATTTTCGGGTGTTTTGAGCCTGAATTTGAGATATAAACGGGTACAGAAGATGCATGCACATATTGACTTGGGACACCTAAATTATCAATTTTTAGCATGTTTTGAGCTTATATTTTGAAAACATTCTGGCACTGAGTAGGCATGTACAGATTGCTTCTGGGACCCAAAAATTTTGAATTTTCGGGTGTTTTGAGCATGAATTTGGGATATAAACAGGTACAAAAGATGTATGCACATATCGACTTTGGACACGTAAAATATTGATTTTTAGCATGTTTTAAGCCTATATTTTAAAACATTCTAGCACTGAGTAGACATGTACATTTCGCTTCGGGGACAAAAGAATATTGAATTTTTGGGTGTTTTAAGCCTGAATTTAAGATATAAACGGGCACTGAAGATGCAAGCACATATCGACTTTTTGCACCTAAAATATCGATTTTGAGCATGTTTTGGGTCTGTATTTTGAAAACATTCTAGCATGGAGTAGGGATGTACAGATCGCTTCTGGGACACAAAAATACCGAATTTTAGGATGTTTTGAGCCTGAATTTGAGATATAAACGGGTACAGATAATGCATGCACATATCGACTTTGGGCACCAAAAATATAAATTCTTAGCATGTTTTAAACCTATATTTTAAAAACATTCTAGCACTGAGTAGACATATACAGATCGCTTCTGGAACCTAAAACTATTGAATATTCGGGTGTTTTGAGCCTGAATTTGAGATATAAACCGGTACTGAAGATAAATGCACATATCGACCTTTTGCACCTAAAATATTGATTTTCAGCATGTTTTCGGCCTGTATTTTGAAAATACTCTATCACGGAGTAGGCATGTACAGATCGCTTCTGGGACCCAAAAATATCGAATTTTCGGGTGTTTTGAGCCCGATTTTGAGATATAAACGGGTACAGAAGATGCATGCACAAATCGACTTTGGGCACCTAAAATATCGATTTTGAGCATGTTTTGGGCCTGTATTTTGAAAATACTATAGCACGGTGTAGACATGTACAGATCGCTTCAGGGACACAAAAATATCGATTTTTTGGGTGTTTTGAGCCTGAATTTGAGATATAAACGGGTACAGAAGATGCATGCACATATCGACTTTGGCACCCAAAATATCGATTTTTAGTATGTTTTAAGCGTATAATTTGAAAATATTCTAGCACTGAGTAGGCATGTACAGATCGCTTCTGGGACCCAAAAATATCGAATTTTCGGGGGTTTTGAGCCAGAATTTGGGATATAACCGGGTACAGAGGATGCATGCACATATCGACTTTTTGCACGTAAAATATCGATTTTAGGCATGTTTTGGGTCTGTATCTTGAAAACATTCTAGAAAGGAGTAGGCATGTACAGGTCGCTTCTGGGACCCAAAAATATCGAATTTTCTGGAGTTTTGAACCTGAATTTCGGATATAGACGGGTACAGAAGATGCATACACATATTGACTTTGGGCACCTAAAATATCGATTTTGAGCATGTTTTAAGCCTGTATTTTGAAAATACATTAACACGGAGTAGGCATGTACAGATTGCTTCTGGGACACAAAAATATCGATTTTTTGGGTGTTTTGAGCCTGAATTTGAGAAATAAACGGGTACAGAAGATGCATGCACATATCGACTTTTCACACCTAAAATATCATTTTTGAGCATGTTTTAAGCCTGTATTTTAAAAACATTCTAGCACTGAGTAGGCATGTACAGATCGCTTCTGGGACCCAAAAATATCGAATTTTCGGGGGTTTTGAGCCAGAATTTGGGATATAACCGGGTACAGAGGATGCATGCACATATCGACTTTTTGCACCTAAAATATCGATTTTAGGCATGTTTTGGGTCTGTATCTTGAAAACATTCTAGAAAGGAGTAGGCATGTACAGATCGCTTCTGGGAACCAAAAATATCGAATTTTCTGGAGTTTTGAACCAGATTTAGGGATATACACGGGTACAGAAGATGAATACACATATTGACTTTGGGCACATAAAATATCGTTTTTCAGCATGATTTGGGCCTGTATTTTAAAAACACTCTACCACGGAGTATGCACGTACAGATCGCTTCTGGGACCCCAAAACATTGAATTTTCGGGTGTTTTGAGCCTGAATTTGAGATATAAACGGGTACAGAAGATGCATGCACATATCGACTTTGGGCACCATAAATATCGATTTTGAGCATGTTTTGGGCCTGAATTTTTAAAATACTCTAACACTGAGTAGACACGTACAGATCGCTTCTGGGACCCAAATAAATTGAATTTTCGAGTGTTTTGAGCCTGAATTTGAGATATAAACGGGTACAGAAGATGCATGCACATATCGACTTTGGACACCTAAAATATCGATTTATAGCATGTTTTGGGCCTGTATTTTAAAAACATTCTAGCACTGAGTAGGCATGTGCAGATTGCTTAAGAGACCGAAAAATATCGAATTTTCGAGTGTTTTGAGACTGAATTTAAGATATAAACGGGTACAGAAGATGCATACACATATTGACTTTGGGCAGCTAAAATATCGATTTTCAGCATGTTTTGGGTCTGTATCTTGAAAACATTCTAGCAAGGAGTAGGCATGTACAGATCGTTTCTGGGACCCAAAAATATCGAATTTTCTGGTGTTTTGAACCAGAATTAGGGATATACACGGGTACAGAAGATGCATACACATATTGACTTTGGGCACATAAAATATCGATTTGCAGCATGTTTTGGGCCTGTATTTTAAAAACACTCTAACACGGAGTATGCACGTACATATCGATTCTGGGACTCAAAAATATTGAATTTTCGGGTGTTTTGAGCCTTAATTTGAGATATAAACGGGTACAGAAGATGCATGCACATATCGACTTTGGGCACCTAAAATATCGATTTTTAGTATGTTTTGGGCCTGTATTTTAAAAATACTCTAACACGGAGTATGCATGTACAGATGGCTTTTGGGACCCAAAAATATCGAATATTCGGGTGTTTTGAGTCTGAATTTGAGACATAAACGGGTACAGAAGATGCATGCACATATCGACTTTGGGCACCCAAAATATCGATTTTGAGCATATTTTGGGCCTGTATTTTTAAAATACTCTAACACGGAGTAGACACGTACAGATCGCTTCTGGGACACAAAAATATCGATTTTTTGGGTGTTTTGAGCATGAATTTGAGATATAAACGGGTACAGAAGATGCATGCACATATCGACTTTGGGCACCCAAAATATCGATTTTTCGTATGTTTTCGGCGTATAATTTGAAAATATTCTAGCACTGAGTAGGCATGTACAGATCGCTTCTGGGACCCAAAAATATCGAATTTTCGGGGGTTTTGAGCAAGAATTTGGGATATAGACGGGTACAGAAGATGCATACACATATTGACTTTGGGCACATAAAATATCGATTTTCAGCATGTTTTGGGCCTGTATTTTGAAAATACATTAACACGGAGTATGCATGTACAGATCGCTTAAGGGACCCAAAAATATCGAATTTTCGGAGTGTTGAGCCTAAATTTGAGATATAAACGGGTACAGAAGATGCTTGCACATATCGACTTTTTGCACTTAAAATATCGATTTTGAGCATGTTTTGGGTCTGTATCTTTAAAACATTCTAGCAAGGAGTAGGCATGTACAGATCGCTTCTGGGACCCTAAAACATTGAATTTTCGGGTGTTTTGAGCCTGAATTTGAGATATAAACGGGTACAGAAGATGCATGCACATATCGACTTTGAGCACCTAAAATATCGATTTTGAGCATGTTTTGGGTTTGTATCTTGAAAAATTTCTTGCAAGGAGTAAGCATGTACAGATCGCTTCTGGGACCCAAAAATATCGATTTTTTGTGTGTTTTGAACCTGAATTTGGGATATAGACGGATACAGAAGATGCATGCACATATCGACTTTGGGCACCTAAAATATCGATTTACATCATGTTTTAGGCCTGTATTTTGAAAATACTCTAACACGGAGTATGCATGTACAGATGGCTTTTGGGACCCAAAAATATCGAATATTCGGGTGTTTTGAGTCTGAATTTGAGATATAAACGGGTACAGAAGATGCATGCACATATCGACTTTGGGCACCAAAAATATCGATTTTGAGCATGTTTTGGGCCTGCATTTTGAAAATACTCTAACACGGTGTAGACATGTACAGATCGCTTTTGGAACACAAAGATATCGATTTTTTGGGTGTTTTGAGCCTGAATTTGAGATATAAACGGGTACAGAAGATGCATGCACATATCGACTTTTTGCACTTAAAATATCGATTTTGAGCATGTTTTGGTTTCTGTATCTTGAAAACATTCTAGCAAGGAGTAGGCATGTACAGATCGCTTCTGGGACCCCATAATATCGATTTTTCTGGTGTTTAGAACCAGAATTAGGGATATAAAAGGGTACAGAAGATGCATACACATATTGACTTTGGGCATATAAAATATTGATTTTCAGCATGATTTGGGCCTGTATTTTAAAAACACTCTAACACGGTGTATGCACGTACAGGTCGCTCCTGGGCCCAAAAACATTGAATTTTCGGGTGTTTTGAGCCTGAATTTGAGATATAAACGGGTACAGAAGATGCATGCACATATCGACTTTGGGCACCCAAAATATCGATTTACAGCATGTTTTAGGCCTGTATTTTAAAAATACTCTAACACGGAGTATGCATGTACAGATGGCTTTTGGGACCCAAAAATATCGAATATTCGGGTGTTTTGAGTTTGAATTTGAGATATAAACGGGTGCAGAAGATGCATGCACATATCGACTTTGGGCACCCAAAATATCGATTTTGATCATGTTTTCAGCCTGTATTTTTAAAATACTCCAACACGGTGTAGACATGTACAGATCGCTTCTGGGACGCAAAAATATCGAATTTTCGGGTGTTCTGAGCCAGATATTGGGATATAACCGGGTACAAAGGATGCATGCACATATCGACTTTTTGCACCTAAAATATCGATTTTTAAGCATGTTTTGGGTCGGTTTCTTAAAATTTTTTTAGCAAGGAGTAGGCATGTACAGATCGCTTCTGGGACCCAAATATATATTGAATTTTCCGGTGTTTTGAGCCTAAATTTGAGATATAAACGGATACAGAAGATGCATGCACATATCGACTTTTTACACTTAAAATATCGATTTTGATCATGTTTTGGGTCTGTATCATGAAAATATTCTAGCAAGGAGTAGGCATGTACAGATCGCTTCTGGGACCCAAAAAAATCGAATTTTCTGGTGTTTTGAACCTGAATTAGGGATATACACGTGTACAGAAGATGCATACACATTTTGACTTTGGGCACCAAAAATATCGATTTTGAGAATGTTTCGGGCCTTTTTTTTAAAAACACTCTAACACGGAGTGTGCACGTACAGATCGCATCTGGGACCCAAATAAATCGAATATTCGGGTGTTTTGAGTCTGAATTTGAGATATAAACGGGTACAGAAGATGCATGCACATATCGACTTTGGGCACCTAAAATATCGATTTTTAGCATGTTTTGGACCTGTATTTTAAAAATACTCTAACACGGAGTAGACATGTACAGATCGCTTTTGGGACCCAAAAAGATAGAATTTTCGGGTGTTTTGAGCCTGAATTTGATATATTAACGGGTACAGAAGATGCATGCACATATCGACTTTGGACACCTAAAATATCGATTTATAGCATGTTTTAAACCTGTATTTTAAAAACATTCTAGCACTGAGTAGGCATGTGCAGATTGCTTAAGGGACCCACAAATATCGAATTTTCAGAGTTTTGAGCCTGAATTTGAGATATAAACGGGTACAGAAGATGCATGCACATATCGACTTTTTGCACTTAAAATATCGATTTTGAGCATGTTTTTGGTCTGTATCTTGAAAACATTCTAGCAAGGAGTAGGCATGTACAGATCGCTTTTGGGACCCAAAAATATTGAATTTTCGGGTGTTTTGAGCCTGAATTTGAGATATAAACGGGTACAGAAGATGCATGCACATATCGACATTGGACACCTAAAACATCGATTTTGAGCATGCCTTGGGTTTGTATCTTAAAAAAATCTAGCAAGAAGTAGGCATGTACAGATCGCTTCTGGGACCCAAAAATATCGAATTTTCATGTGTTTTGAACCTGAATTTGGGATATAGACGGATACAGAAGATGCATGCACATATCGACTTTGGGCACCTAAAATATCGATTTTTAGCATGTTTTATGCCTGTATTTTAAAAATACTCTAACACAGAGTAGACATGTACAGATCGCTTTTGGGACCCAAAAATATCGAATTTTCGGGTGTTTTGAGCCTGAATTTGAGATATAAACGGGTACAGAAGATGCATGCACATATCGACTTTGGACACCTAAAATATCGATTTATAGCATGTTTTAAGCCTGTATTTTAAAAACATTCTAGCACTGAGTAGGCATGTGCAGATTGCTTAAAGCACCCAAAAATATCGAATTTTCGGAGTTTTGAGCCTGAATTTGAAATATAAACGGGTACAGAAGATGCATGCACATATCGACATTTTGCACTTAAAATATCGATTTTGAGCATGTTTTTGGTCTGTATCTTGAAAACATTCTAGCAAGGAGTAGGCATGTACAGATCGCTTTTGGGACCCAAAAATATTGAATTTTCGGGTGTTTTGAGCCTGAATTTGAGATATAAACGGGTATAGAAGATGCATGCACATATCGACTTTGGACACCTAAAACATCGATTTTGAGCATGTCTTGGGTTTGTATCTTAAAAAAATCTAGCAAGAAGTAGGCATGTACAGATCGCTTCTGGGACCCAAAAATGTCGAATTTTCGGGTGTTTTGAACCTGAATTTGGGATATAGACGGATACAGAAGATGCATGCACATATCGACTTTGGCCCCAAAAATATCAAATTTTAGCATGTTTTGGGCCTGTATTTTAAAAATACTCTAACACAGAGTAGACATGTACAGATCGCTTTTGGGACCCAAAAATATCGAATTTTCGGGTGTTTTGAGCCTGAATTTGAGATATAAACGGGTACAGAAGATGCATGCACATATCGACTTTGGACACCTAAAATATCGATTTATAGCATGTTTTGGGCCTGTATTTTAAAAACATTCTAGCACTGAGTAGGCATGTGCAGATTGCTTAAAGCACCCAAAAATATCGAATTTTCGGAGTTTTGAGCCTGAATTTGAAATATAAACGGGTACAGAAGATGCATGCACATATCGACATTTTGCACTTAAAATATCGATTTTGAGCATGTTTTTGGTCTGTATCTTGAAAACATTCTAGCAAGGAGTAGGCATGTACAGATCGCTTTTGGGACCCAAAAATATCGAATGTTCTGGTGTTTTGAACCTGACTTAGGGATATACACGTGTACAGAAGATGCATACACATATTGACTTTGGGCACATAAAATATCGATTTTCAGCATGTTTTGGGCCTGTATTTTAAAAAGACTCTAACACTGAGTAGACACGTACAGATCGCTTCTGGGACTCAAATAAATCGAATTTTCGGGTGTTCTGAGCCTGAATTTGAGATATGAACGGGTACAGAAGATGCATGCACATATCGACTTTGGGCACCTAAAATATTGATTTTGAGCTTGTTTTGAGCCTGTATTTTGAAAATATTCTAGCACTGAGTAGACATGTACAGATCGCTTCTGGGACCCAAAAATATCGAATTTTCGGGGGTTTTGAGCCAGAATTTGGGATATAACCGGGTACAGAGGATGCATGCACATTTCGACTTTTCCACCTAAAATATAGATTTTGAGCATGTTTTGGGTCTGTATATTGAAAACTTTCTAGCAAGGAGTAGGCATGTACAGATTGCTTCTGGGACACAAAAATATCGAATTTTCGGGTGTTTTGAGCCTGAATTTGAGATATAAACGGATACAGAAGATGCATGCACATATCGACTTTGGGCACCTAATATATCGATTTGAGCATGTTTTGGGCCTGTATTTTGAAAACATTCTAGCACTGAGTAGGCATGTGCAGATTGCTTAAGGGACCCAAAAATATCGAATTTTCGGAGTTTTGAGCCTGAATTTGAGATATAAACGGGTACAGAAGATGCATGCACATATAGACTTTTTGCACTTAAAATATCGATTTTGAACATGTTTTTGGTCTGTATCTTGAAAACATTCTAGCAAGGAGTAGGCATGTACAGATCGCTTCTGTTCCCAAAAATATCGAATTTTCTGGTGTTATGAACCAGAATTAGGGATATACACGGGTACAGAAGATGCATACACATATTGACTTTGGGCACATAAAATATCGATTTTCATCATGTTTTGTGCCTGTATTTTAAAAACACTCTATCACGGAGTATGCACGTACAGATCGCTTCTGGGACCCAAAAACATTGAATTTTCGGGTGTTTCGAGCCTGAATTTGAGATATAAACGGGTACAGAAGATGCAAGCACATATCGACTTTGGGCACCTAAAATATCGATTTTGAGCATCTTTTGGGCCTGTATTTTGAAAATACTCAAACACGGTGTAGACATGTACAGATCGCTTCTGGGACACAAAAATATCGAATTTTCGGGTGTTTTGAGCCTGAATTTGAGATATAAACGGGTACAGAAGATGCATGCACATAACGACTTTGGCCCCCAAAATATCAATTTTTAGCATGTTATGGACCTGTATTTTAAAAATACTATAACACGGAGTAGACATGTACAGATCGCTTTTGGGACCCAAAAATATCGAATTTTCAGGTGTTTTGAGCCTGAATTTGAGATATAAACGGGTACAGAAGATGCATGCACATATCGACTTTTTGCACCTAAAATATCGATTTTGAGCATGTTTTGGGTCTGTATCTTGAAAACATTCTAGCAAGAAGTAAGCATGTACAGATTGCTTCTGAGACCCAAAAATATCGAATTTTCGAGTGTTTTGAACCTGAATTTGGGATATAGACGGGTACAGAAGATGCATACACATATTGACTTTGGGCAGCAAAAATATAGATTTTCAGCATGTTTTAGGCCTGTATTTTGAAAATACTCTAACACGGAGTATGCATGTACACATTGCTTTTAGGACCCAAAAATATCGAATATTCGGGTGTTTTGAGTTTGAATTTGAGATATAAACGGGTAAAGAAGATGCATGCACATATCGACTTTGGGCACCTAAAATATCGATTTTGAGCATGTTTTGGGCCTGTATTTTGAAAATACTATAGCACGGTGTAGACATGTACAGATAGCTTTTGATACACAAAAATATCGATTTTTTGGGTGTTTTGAGCCTGAATTTGAGATATAAACGGGTACAGAAGATGCATGCACATATCGACTTTGGTACCCAAAATATCGATTTTTAGTATGTTTTGGGCGTATAATTTGAAAATATTGTAGCACTGAGTAGGCATGTACAGATCGCTTCAGGGACCCAAAAATATCGAATTTTCGGGGGTTTTGAGCCAGAATTTGGGATATAACCGGGTACAGAGGATGCATGCACATATCGACTTTTTGCACCTAAAATATCGATTTTGAGCATGTTTTGGGTCTGTATATTGAAAACATTCTAGCAAGGAGTAGGCATGTACAGATCGCTTCAGGAACCCAAAAATATCGAATTTTCGGGGGTTTTGAGAAAAAATTTGGGATATAAACGGGTACAGAAGATGCATGCACATATCGACTTTGGGCACCTAAAATATCGATTTTTAGTATGTTTTGGGCCTGTATTTTAAAAATACTCTAACACGGAGTAGACATGTACAGATCGCTTCTGGGACCCAAAAATATCGAATTTTCGGGTGTTTTGAGCTTGAATTTGAGAAAAAAACGGGTACAGAAGATGCATTCACATATCGACTTAGGCACCCAAAATATCGATTTTTAGTATGTTTTGGGCGTATAATTTGAAAATATTCTAGCACTGAGTAGGCATGTACAGATCGCTTCAGGGACCCAAAAATATCGAATTTTCTGGTGTTATGAACCAGAATTAGGGATATACACGGGTACAGAAGATGCATACACATATTGACTTTGGGCAAATAAAATATCGATTTTCAGCATGTTTTGGGCCTGTATTTTAAAAACACTCTAACACGGAGTATGCACGTACAGATCGCTTCTGGGACCCGAAAACATTGAATTTTCGGATGTTTTGAGCCTGAATTTGAGATATAAACGGGTACAGAAGATGCATGCACATATCGACTTTGGCACCTAAAATATCGATTTTGAGCATCTTTTGGGCCTGTATTTTGAAAATACTCAAACACGGTGTAGACATGTACAGATCGCTTCTGGGACACAAAAATATCGAATTTTCGGGGGTTTTAAGCCAGAATTTGGGATATAACCGGGTACAGAAGATTCATGCACATATCGACTTTTTGCACCTAAAATTTCGATTTTGAGCATGTTTTGGGTGTGTATCTTGAAAACATTCTAGCAAGGAGTTGGCATGTACAGATCGCTTTTGGGACCCAAAAATATCGAATTTTCTGGTGTTTTGAACTTGATTTAGGGATATACACGTGTACAGAAGATGCATACACATATTGACTTTGGGCACATAAAATATCGATTTTCAGCATGTTTTGGGCCTGTATTTTAAAAACACTCTAACACGGAGTATGCACGTACAGATCGCTTCTGGGACCCAAAAATATTGAATTTTCGGGTGTTTTGAGCCTGAATATGAGATATAAACGGATACAGAAGATGCATGCACATATCGACTTTGGGCACCTAAAATATCGATTTTTAACATGTTTTGGGCCTGTATTATAAAAATACTCTAACACGGAGTAGACATGTACAGATCGCTTTTGGGACCCAAAAATATCGAATTTTCGGGTGTTTTGAGCCTGAATTTGAGATATAAACGTTTACAGTAGATGCATGCACATATCGACTTCGGACACCTAAAATATCGATTTATAGCATGTTTTAAGCCTGTATTTCAAAAACATTCTAGCACTGAGTAGGCATGTGCAGATTGCTTAAGGGACCCAAAAATATCGAATTTTCAGAGTTTTGAGCCTGAATTTGAGATATAAACGGGTACAGAAGGTGCATGCACATATCGACTTTTTGCACTTAAAATATCGATTTTGAGCATGTTTTTGGTCTGTATCTTGAAAACATTCTAGCAAGGAGTAGGCATGTACAGATCGCTTTTGGGACCCAAAAATATTGAATTTTCGGGTGTTTTGAGCCTGAATTTGGGATATAAACGGGTACAGAAGATGCATACACATATCGACTTTGGGCACCTAAAATATTGATTTTAAGGAATGTTTTGGGCCTGTATTTTGAAAATACTCTAACTCGGAGTAGGCATGTACAGATCGCTTCTGGGACACAAAAATATTGATTTTTTGGGTGTTTTGAGCCTGAATTTGAGATATAAACGGGTACAGAAGATACATGCACATATCGACTTTGGGCACCTAAAATATCGATTTTTAGTATGTTTTGGGCCTGTATTTTAAAAATACTCTAACACGGAGTAGACATGTACAGATCGCTTCTGGGACCCAAAAATATCGAATTTTCGGGTGTTTTGAGCTAGAATTTGAGAAATAAACGGGTACAGAAGATGCATGCACATATCGACTAAGGCACCTAAAATATCGATTTTTAGTATGTTTTGGGCGTATAATTTGAAAATATTCTAGCACTGAGTAGGCATGTACAGATGGCTTCTGGGACCCAAATAAATCGAATTTTCGGGTGTTCTGAGCCTGAATTTGAGATATGAACGGATACAGAAGATGCATGCACATATTGACTTTGGGCACCTAAAATATCGATTTTAAGCATGTTTTGGGCCTGTATTTTAAAAACACTCTAACACGGAGTATGCACGTACAGATCGCTTCTGGGACCAAAAAATATTGAATTTTCGGGTGTTTTTAACCTGAATTTGAGATATAAACGGATACAGAAGATGCATGCACATATCGACTTTGGGCACCTAAAATATCGATTTTTAGCATGTTTTGGGCCTGTACTATAAAAATACTCTAACACGGAGTAGACATGTACAGATCGCTTTTCGGACCCAAAAAGATCGAATTTTCGGGTGTTTTGAGCCTGAATTTGAGATATAAACGGGTACAGAAGATGCATGCACATATCGACTTTGGACACCTACAATATCGATTTATAGCATGTTTTAAGCCTGTATTTTAAAAACATTCTAGCACTGAGTAGGCATGTGCAGATTGCTTAAGGGACCCAAAAATATCGAACTTTCGGAGTTTTGAGCCTGAATTTGAGATATAAACGGGTACAGAAGATGCATGCACAAATCGACTTTTTGCACCTAAAATATCGATTTTGAGCATGTTTTGGGCCTGTATCTTGAAAACATTCTAGCAAGGAGTAGGCATGTACAGATCGCTTTTGGGACCCAAAAATATTGAATTTTCGGGTGTTTTGAGCCTGAATTTGAGATATAAACGGGTACAGAAGATGCATGCACATATCGACTTTAGACACCTAAAATATCGATTTTGAGCATGTCTTGGGTTTGTATCTTAATAAAATCTAGCAAGAAGTAGGCATGTACAGATCGCTTCTGGGACCCAAAAATATGGAATTTTCGGGTGTTTTGAACCTGAATTTGGGATATAGACGGATACAGAAGATGCATGCACATATCGACTTTGGGCACCTAAAATATCGATTTTTAGCATGTTTTGGGCCTGTATTTTAAAAATACTCTAACACAGAGTAGACATGTACAGATCGCTTTTGGGACCCAAAAATATCGAATTTTCGGGTGTTTTGAGCCTGAATTTGAGATATAAACGGGTACAGAAAATGCATGCACATATCGACTTTGGACACCTAAAATATCGATTTATAGCATGTTTTAAGCCTGTATTTTAAAAACATTCTAGCACTGAGTAGGCATGTGCAGATTGCTTAAAGCACCCAAAAATATCGAATTTTCGAAGTTTTAAGCCTGAATTTGAAATATAAACGGGTACAGAAGATGCATGCACATATCGACATTTTGCACTTAAAATATCGATTTTGAGCATGTTTTTGGTCTGTATCTTGAAAACATTCTAGCAAGGAGTAGGCATGTACAGATCGCTTTTGGGACCCAAAAATATCGAATTTTCTGGTGTTTTAAACTTGAATTAGTGATATACACGTGTACAGAAGATGCATACACATATTGACTTTGAGCACATAAAATATCGATTTTCAGCATGTTTTGGGCCTGTATTTTAAAAACACTCTAACACGGACTATGCACGTACAGATCGCTTCTGGGACCGAAAAATATTGAATTTTCGGGTGTTTTGAGCCTGAATTTGAGATATAAACGGGTACAGAAGATGCATGCACATATCGACTTTGGACACCTAAAACATCGATTTTGAGCATGTCTTGGGTTTGTATATTAAAAAAATCTAGCAAGGAGTAGGCATGTTTAGATCGCTTCTGGGACCCAAAAATATCGAATTTTCGGGTGTTTAGAACCTGAATTTGGGATATAGACGGATACAGAAGATGCATGCACATATCGACTTTGGGCACTAATATATCGATTTTGAGCATGTTTTGGGCCTGTATTTTGAAAATACTCTAACACGGAGTATGCATGTACACATTGCTTTCGGGACCCAAAAATATTGAATATTCGGGTGTTTTGAGTCTGAATTTGAGATATAAACGGGTACAGAAGATGCATGCACAAATCGACTTTGGGCACCCAAAATATCGATTTTGAGCATGTTTTGGGCCTGTATTTTTGAAATACTCTATACACTGAGTAGACACGTACAGATCGCTTCTGGAACCAAAATAAATCGAATTTTAGGGTGTTCTGAGCCTGAATTTGAGATATGAACGTGTACAGAAGATGCATGCACATATCGACTTTGTGCACCTAAAATATCGATTTTGAGCATGTTTTGGGCCTGTATTTTGAAAATACTATAGCACGGTGTAGACATGTACAGATCGCTTCTGGGACACAAAAATATCGATTTTTTGGGTGTTTTGAGCCTGAATTTGAGATATAAACGGGTACAGAAGATGCATGCACATATCGATTTTGGCACCCAAAATTTCGATTTTTAGTATGTTTTCGGCGTATAATTTGAAAATATTCTAGCACTGAGTAGGCATGTACAGATCGCTTCTGGGACCCAAAAATATCGAATTTTCGGGAGTTTTTAGCCAGAATTTGGGATATAACCGGGTACATTGGATGCATGCACATATCGACTTTTTGCACCTAAAATATCGATTTTGAGCATGTTTTGGGTCTGTATCTTGAAAAAATTCTAGCAAGGAGTAGGCATCTACAGATCGCTTCTGGGACCCACAAATACCGAATTTTCTGGTGTTTTATACCTGAATTTGGGATATAGACGGGTACAGAAGATGCATACACATATTGACTTTGGGCACCTAAATTATAGATTTTCAGCATGTTTTGGTCCTGTATTTTGAAAATACTCTAACACGGAGTAGGCATATACATATCGCTTCTGGGACACAAAAATATTGAATTTTCGGGTGTTTTGAGCCTGAATTTGAGATATAAACGGATACAGATGATGCATGCACATATCGACTTTGGGCTCCTACAATATCGATTTTTAGCATGTTTTGGGCCTGTATTATAAAAGTACTCTAACACGGAGTAGATATGTACAGATCGCTTTTGGGACCCAAAAATATCGAATTTTCGGGTGTTTTGAGCCTGAATTCGAGATATTAACGGGTACAGAAGATGCATGCACATATCGACTTTGGACACCTAAAATATCGATTTATAGCATGTTTTAAGCCTGTATTTTAGAAACATTCTAGCACTGAGTAGGCATGTGCAGATTGCTTAAGGGACCCAAAATAATCGAATTTTCGGAGTTTTGAGCCTGAATTTGAGATATAAACGGGTACAGAAGATGCATGCACATATCGACTTTTTGCACTTAAAATATCGATTTTGAGCATGTTTTTGGTCTGTATCTTGAAAACATTCTAGCAAGGAGTAGGCATGTACAGATCGCTTCTGGGACCCAAAAATATCGAATGTTCTGGTGTTTTGAACCTGACTTAGGGATATACACGTGTACAGAAGATGCATACACATATTGACTTTGGGCACCCAAAATATCGATTTTCAGCATGTTTTGGGCCTGTATTTTAAAAACACTCTAACACGGAGTATGCACGTACAGATCGCTTCTGGGACCCGAAAACATTGAATTTTCGGATGTTTTGAGCCTGAATTTGAGATATAAACGGGTACAGAAGATGCATGCACATATCGACTTTGGCACCTAAAATATCGATTTTGAGCATCTTTTGGGCCTGTATTTTGAAAATACTCAAATACGGTGTAGACATGTACAGATCGCTTCTGGGACACAAAAATATCGAATTTTCGGGGGTTTTTAGCCTGAATTTGAGATATAAACGGGTACAGAAGATGCATGCACATATCGACTTTTTGAACCTAAAATATCGATTTTGAGCATGTTTTGGGCCTGTATCTTGAAAACATTCTAGCAAGGAGTAGGCATGTACAGATCGCTTTTGGGACCCAAAAATATTGAATTTTCGGGTGTTTTGAGCCTGAATTTGAGATATAAACGGGTACAGAAGATGCATGCACATATCGACTTTTTGCACCTAAAATATCGATTTTGAGCATGTTTTGGGTCTGTATCTTGAAAACATTCTAGCAAGGAGTTGGCATGTACAGATCGCTTTTGGGACCCAAAAATATCGAATTTTCTGGTGTTTTGAACTTGATTTAGGGATATACACGTGTACAGAAGATGCATACACATATTGACTTTGGGCACATAAAATATCGATTTTCAGCATGTTTTGGGCCTGTATTTTAAAAACACTCTAACACGGAGTATGCACGTACAGATCGCTTCTGGGACCCAAAAATATGGAATTTTCGGGTGTTTTGAGCCTGAATTTGAGATATAAACGGATACAGAAGATGCATGCACATATCGACTTTGGGCACCTAAAATATCGATTTTTAGCATGTTTTGGGCCTGTATTATAAAAATACTCTAACACGGAGTAGACATGTACAGATCGCTTTTCGGACCCAAAAAGATCGAATTTTCGGGTGTTTTGAGCCTGAATTTGAGATATAAACGGGTACAGAAGATGCATGCACATATCGACTTCGGACACCTAAAATATCGATTTATAGCATGTTTTAAGCCTGTATTTTAAAAACATTCTAGCACTGAGTAGGCATGTGCAGATTGCTTAAGGGACCCAAAAATATTGAATTTTCGGGTGTTTTGAGCCTGAATTTGAGATATAAACGGGTACAGAAGATGCATGCACATATCGACTTTGACACCTAAAACATCGATTTTGAGCATGTCTTGGGTTTGTATCTTAAAAAAATCTAGCAAGAAGTAGGCATGTACAGATCGCTTCTGGGACCCAAAAATATCGAATTTTCGGATGTTTTGAACCTGAATTTGGGATATAGACGGATACAGAAGATGCATGCACATATCGACTTTGGACACCTAAAATATCGATTTATAGCATGTTTTAAGCCTGTATTTTAAAAACATTCTAGCACTGAGTAGGCATGTGCAGATTGCTTAAAGAACCCAAAAATATCGAATTTTCGGAGTTTTGAGCCTGAATTTGGGATATAACCGGGTACAGAGGATGCATGCACATATCGACTTTTTGCACCTAAAATATCGATTTTGAGCATGTTTTGGGTCTGTATATTGAAAACATTCTAGCAAGGAGTAGGCATGTACAGATCGCCTCAGGGACCCAAAAATATCGAATTTTCGGGGGTTTTGAGCCAGAATTTGGGATATAGACGGGTACAGAAGATGCATACACATATCGACTTTGGGCACCTAAAATATTGATTTTAAGGAATGTTTTGGGCCTGTATTTTGAAAATACTCTAACTCGAAGTAGGCATGTACAGATCGCTTCTGGGACACAAAAATATTGATTTTTTGGGTGTTTTGAGCCTGAATTTGAGATATAAACGGGTACAGAAGATGCATGCACATATCGACTTTGGGCACATAAAATATCGATTTTTAGTATGTTTTGGGCCTGTATTTTAAAAATACTCTAACACGGAGTAGACATGTACAGATCGCTTCTGGGACCCAAAAATATCGAATTTTCGGGTGTTTTGAGCTAGAATTTGAGAAATAAACGGGTACAGAAGATGCATGCACATATCGACTTAGGCACCTAAAATATCGATTTTTAGTATGTTTTGTGCGTATAATTTGAAAATATTCTAGCACTGAGTAGGCATGTACAGATAGCTTCTGGGACCCAAATAAATCAAATTTTCGGGTGTTCTGAGCCTGAATTTGAGATATGAACGGATACAGAAGATGCATGCACATATTGACTTTGGGCACCTAAAATATCGATTTTAAGCATGTTTTGGGCCTGTATTATGAAAATACTCTAACATGGTGTAGACATGTACAGATCGCTTCTGGGACACAAAAATATCGATTTTTTGGGTGTTTTGAGCCTGAATTTGAGATATAAACGGGTACAGAATTTGCATGCACATATCGACTTTGGCACCCAAAATATCGATTTTTAGTATGTTGTGGCGTATAATTTGAAAATATTCTAGCACTGAGTAGGCATGTACAGATCGCTTCTGGGACCCAAAAATATCGAATTTTCTGGTGTTATGAACCAGAATTAGGGATATACACGGGTACAGAAGATGCATACACATATTGACTTTGGGCACATAAAATATCGATTTTGAGCATGTTTTGGGCCTGTATTTTGAAAATACTATAGCACGGTGTAGACATGTACAGATCGCTTCTGGGACACAAAAATATCGATTTTTTGGGTGTTTTGAGCCTGAATTTGAGATATAAACGGGTACAGAAGATGCATGCACATATCGATTTTGGCACCCAAAATTTCGATTTTTAATATGTTTTCGGCGTATAATTTGAAAATATTCTAGCACTGAGTAGGCATGTACAGATCGCTTCTGGGACCCAAAAATATCGAATTTTCGGGAGTTTTGAGCCAGAATTTGGGATATAACCGGGTACATTGGATGCATGCACATATCGACTTTTTGCACCTAAAATATCGATTTTGAGCATGTTTTGGGTCTGTATCTTGAAAAAATTCTAGCAAGGAGTAGACATGTACAGATCGCTTCTGGGACCCACAAATACCGAATTTTCTGGTGTTTTATACCTGAATTTGGGATATAGACGGGTACAGAAGATGCATACACATATTGACTTTGGGCACCTAAATTATAGATTTTCAGCATGTTTTGGTCCTGTATTTTGAAAATACTCTAACACGGAGTAGGCATATACATATCGCTTCTGGGACACAAAAATATTAAATTTTCGGGTGTTTTGAGCCTGAATTTGAGATATAAACGGATACAGATGATGCATGCACATATCGACTTTGGGCTCCTAAAATATCGATTTTTAGCATGTTTTGGGCCTGTATTATAAAAGTACTTTGACACGGAGTAGATATGTACAGATCGCTTTTGGGACCCAAAAATATCGAATTTTCGGGTGTTTTGAGCCTGAATTCGAGATATTAACGGGTACAGAAGAAGCATGCACATATCGACTTTGAACACCTAAAATATCGATTTATAGCATGTTTTAAGCCTGTATTTTAGAAACATTCTAGCACTGAGTAGGCATGTGCAGATTGCTTAAGGGACCCAAAATAATCGAATTTTCGGAGTTTTGAGCCTGAATTTGAGATATAAACGGGTACAGAAGATGCATGCACAAATCGACTTTGGCACCCAAAATATCGATTTTTAGTATGTTTTGGGCGTATAATTTGAAAATATTCTAGCACTGAGTAGGCATGTACAGATCGCTTCTGGGACCCAAAAATATCGAATTTTGGGGGGTTTTGAGCAAGAATTTGGAATATATCCGGGTACAGAGGATGCATGCACATATCGACTTTTTGCACCTAAAATATCGATTTTGAGCATGTTTTGGGTCTGTATCTTGAAAACATTCTAGCAAGGAGTAGGCATGTACAGATCGCTTTTGGTACCAAAAAATACCGAATTTTCTGGTGTTTTGAATCTGAATTTCGGATATAGACGGGAACAGAAGATGCATACACATATTGTCTTTGGGCACCTAAAATATAGATTTTCAGCATGTTTTGGGCCTGTATTTTGAAAATACTTTAACACGGAGTAGGCATGTACAGATCGCTTCTGGGACCCAAAAATATCGATTTTTTGGGTGTTTTGAGCCTGAATTTGAGATATAAACGGATACAGAAGATGCATGCCCATATCGACTTTTTGCACCTAAAATATCGATTTTGAGCATGTTTTGGGCCTGTATTTTGAAAATACTCTAACTCGGAGTAGGCATGTACAGATCGCTTCTGGGACACAAAAATATCAATTTTTTGGGTGTTTTGAGCCTGAATTTGAGATATAAACGGGTACAGAAGATGCATGCACATATCGACTTTGGACACCTAAAATATCGATTTATAGCATGTTTTAAGCCTGTATTTTAAAAACATTCTAGCACTGAGTAGTCATGTGCAGATTGCTTAACGGACCCAAAAATATCGAATTTTCGGAGTTTTGAGCCTGAATTTGAGATATAAACGGGTACAGAAGATGCATACACATATCGACTTTTTACACTTAAAATATCGATTTTGACAGGTTTTGGGTCTGTATCTTGAAAACATTCAAGCAAGGAGTAGGCATGTACAGATCGCTTCTGGGAACCAAAAATATCGAATTTTCTGGTGTTTTGAACCTGAATTAGGGATATACACGGGTACAGAATATGCATACACATATTGACTTTGGGCACATAAAATATCGATTTTTAGCATGTTTTGGGCCTTTATTTTAAAAACACTCTAACACGGAGTATGTACGTACAGATCGCTTCTGGGACCCAAAAATATTGAATTTTCGGGTGTTTTGAGCCTGAATTTGAGATATAAACGGGTACAGAAGATGCATGCACATATCGACTTTGGGCACCTAAAATATCGATTTTTAGTATGTTTTGGGCCTGTATTTTAAAAATACTCTAACACGGAGTAGACATGTACAGATCGCTTTTGGGACCCAAAAATATCTAGTTTTTGGGTGTTTTGAGCCTGAATTTGAGATATAAACGGGTACAAAAGATGCATGCACATATCGACTTTTTGCACTTAAAATATCGATTTTGAGCATATTTTGGGTTTTGTATCTTGAAAATACTCAAACACGGTGTAGACATGTACAGATCGCTTCTGGGACACAAAAATATCGATTTTTTGGGTGTTTTGAGCCTGAATTTTAGATATAAACGGGTACAGAAGATGCATACACATATCGACTTTGGCCCCCAAAATATCGATTTTTTGCATGTTATAGACCTGTATTTTAAAAATACTCTAACACGGAGTAGACATGTACAGATCGCTTTTGGGACCCAAAAATATCGAATTTTCGGGTGTTTTGAGCCTGAATCTGAGATATAAACGGGTACAGAAGATGCATGCACATTTCGACTTTTTGCACCTAAAATATCGATTTTGAGCATATTTTGGGTCTGTATCTTGAAAACATTCTAGCAAGAAGTAAGCATGTACAGATTGCTTCTGGGACCCAAAAATATCGAATTTTCGAGTGTTTTGAACCTGAATTTGGGATATAGACGGGTACAGAAGATGCATACACATATTGACTTTGGGCAGCAAAAATATCGATTTTGAGCATGTTTTAGGCCTGTATTTTGAAAATACTCTAACACGGAGTATGCATGTACACATTTCTTTTGGGACCCAAAAATATCGAATATTCGGGTGTTTTGAGTTTGAATTTGAGATATAAACGGGTACAGAAGATGCATGCACATATCGACTTTGGGCACCTAAAATATCGATTTTGAGCATGTTTTGTACCTGTATTTTGAAAATACTATAGCACGGTGTAGACAGGTACAGATCGCTTCTGGGACACAAAAATATCGATTTTTTGGGAGTTTTGAGCCTGAATTTGAGATATAAACGGGTACAGAAGATGCATGCACATATCGACTTTGGGACCCAAAATATCGATTTTTAGTATGTTTTGGGCGTATAATTTGAAAATATTCTAGCACTGAGTAGGCATGTACAGATCGCTTCAGGGACCCAAAAATATCGAATTTTCGGGGGTTTTGAGCCAGAATTTGGGATATAACCGGGTACAGAGGATGCATGCACATATCGACTTTTTGCACCTAAAATATCGATTTTGAGCATGTTTTGGGTCTGTATATTGAAAACATTCTAGCAAGGAATAGGCATGTAAAGATCGCTTCTGGGACCCTAAAATACCGAATTTTCTGGTGTTTTGAACCTGAATTTGGGATATAGACGGGTACAGAAGATGCATACACATATTGACTTTGGGCACCTAAATTATAGATTTTCAGCATGTTTTGGTCCTGTATTTTGAAAATACTCCAACACGGAGTAGGCATATACATATCGCTTCTTGGACGCAAAAATATTGAATTTCCGGGTGTTTTGAGCCTGAATTTGAGATATAAACGGATACAGATGATGCATGCTCATATCGACTTTGGGCTCCTAAAATATCGATTTTTAGCATGTTTTAAGCCTGTATTTTAGAAACATTCTAGCACTGAGTAGGCATGTGCAGATTGCTTAAGGGACCCAAAATAATCGAATTTTCGGAGTTTTGAGCCTGAATTTTAGATATAAACGGGTACAGAAGATGCATGCACATATCGACTTTTTGCACTTAAAATATCGATTTTGAGCATGTTTTTGGTCTGTATCTTGAAAACATTCTAGCAAGGAGTAGGCATGTACAGATCGCTTCTGGGACCCAAAAATATCGAATGTTCTGGTGTTTTGAACCTGACTTAGGGATATACACGTGTACAGAAGATTCATACACATATTGACTTTGGGCACATAAAATATCGATTTTCAGCATGTTTTGGGCCTGTATTTTAAAAACACTCTAACACGGAGTATGCACGTACAGATCGCTAATGGGACCCAAAAATATTGAATTATCGGGTGTTTTGAGCCTGAATTTGAGATATAAACGAGTACAGAAGATGCATACACATATCGACTTTGGGCACCTAAAATATCGATTTTTAGCATGTTTTGGGCCTGTATTTTAAAAATACTCTAACACGGAGTAGACATGTACAGATCGCTTTTGGGACCCAAAAATATCGAATTTTCGGGTGTTTTGAGCCTGAATTTGAGATATAAACGGGTACAGAAGATGCATGCACATATCGACTTTAGACACCTAAAATATCGATTTTAACATGTTTTGACCCTATATTTTGAAAACATTCTAGCACTGAGTATGGATGTACAGATCGCTTAAGGGACCCAAATATATCGAATTTTCGGGTGTTTTGAGCCTGAATTTGAGATATAAACGGGTACAGAAGATGCATGCACATATCGACTTTGGCACCCAAAATATCGATTTTTAGTATGTTTTGGGCGTATAATTTGAAAATATTCTAGCACTGAGTAGGCATGTACAGATCGCTTCTGGGACCCAAAAATATCGAATTTTGGGGGGTTTTGAGCCAGAATTTGGAATATATCCGGGTACAGAGGATGCATGCACATATCGACTTTTTGCACCTAAAATATCGATTTTGAGCATGTTTTGGGTCTGTATCTTGAAAACATTCTAGCAAGGAGTAGGCATGTACAGATCGCTTTTGGGACCGAAAAATACCGAATTTTCTGGTGTTTTGAACCTGAATTTGGATTATAGACGGGAACAGAAGATGCATACACATATTGTCTTTGGGCAGCTAAAATATAGATTTTCAGCATGTTTTGGGCCTGTATTTTGAAAATACTTTAACACGGAGTAGGCATGTACAGATCGCTTCTGGGACCCAAAAATATCGATTTTTTGGGTGTTTTGAGCCTGAATTTGAGATATAAACGGATACAGAAGATGCATGCCCATATCGACTTTTTGCACCTAAAATATCGATTTTGAGCATGTTTTGGGCCTGTATTTTGAAAATACTCTAACTCGGAGTAGGCATGTACAGATCGCTTCTGGGACACAAAAATATCAATTTTTTGGGTGTTTTGAGCCTGAATTTGAGATATAAACGGGTACAGAAGATGCATGCACATATCGACTTTGGACACCTAAAATATCGATTTATAGCATGTTTTAAGCCTGTATTTTAAAAACATTCTAGCACTGAGTAGTCATGTGCAGATTGCTTAAGGGACCCAAAAATATCGAATTTTCGGAGTTTTGAGCCTGAATTTGAGATATAAACGGGTACAGAAGATGCATACACATATCGACTTTTTACACTTAAAATATCGATTTTGACAGGTTTTGGGTCTGTATCTTGAAAACATTCAAGCAAGGAGTAGGCATGTACAGATCGCTTCTGGGAACCAAAAATATCGAATTTTCTGGTGTTTTGAACCTGAATTAGGGATATACACGGGTACAGAATATGCATACACATATTGACTTTGGGCACATAAAATATCGATTTTTAGCATGTTTTGGGGCTTTATTTTAAAAACATTCTAACACGGAGTATGCACGTACAGATCGCTTCTGGGACCCAAAAATATTGAATTTTCGGGTGTTTTGAGCCTGAATTTGAGATATAAACGGGTACAGAAGATGCATGCACATATCGACTTTGGGCACCTAAAATATCGATTTTTAGTATGTTTTGGGCCTGTATTTTAAAAATACTCTAACACGGAGTAGACATGTACAGATCGCTTTTGGGACCCACAAATATCGAGTTTTTGGGTGTTTTGAGCCTGAATTTGAGATATAAACGGGTACAAAAGATGCATGCACATATCGACTTTTTGCATTTAAAATATCGATTTTGAGCATATTTTGGGTTTTGTATCTTGAAAATACTCAAACACGGTGTAGACATGTACAGATCGCTTCTGGGACACAAAAATATCGATTTTTTGGGTGTTTTGAGCCTGAATTTTAGATATAAACGGGTACAGAAGATGCATGCACATATCGACTTTGGCCCCCAAAATATCGACTTTTTGCATGTTATAGACCTGTATTTTAAAAATACTCTAACACGGAGTAGACATGTACAGATCGCTTTTGGGACCCAAAAATATCGAATTTTCGGGTGTTTTGAGCCTGAATTTGAGATATAAACGGGTACAGAAGATGCATGCACATTTCGACTTTTTGCACCTAAAATATCGATTTTCAGCATGTTTTGTGTCTGTATCTTGAAAACATTCTAGCAAGAAGTAAGCATGTACAGATTGCTTCTGGGACCCAAAAATATCGAATTTTCGAGTGTTTTGAATCTGAATTTGGGATATAGACGGGTACAGAAGATGCATACACATATTGACTTTGGGCAGCAAAAATATCGATTTTGAGCATGTTTTATGCCTGTATTTTGAAAATACTCTAACACGGAGTATGCATGTACACATTTCTTTTGGGACCCAAAAATATCGAATATTCGGGTGTTTTGAGTTTGAATTTGAGATATAAACGGGTACAGAAGATGCATGCACATATCGACTTTGGGCACCTAAAATATCGATTTTGAGCATGTTTTGGGCCTGTATTTTGAAAATACTATAGCACGGTGTGGACAGGTACAGATCGCTTCTGGGACACAAAAATATCGATTTTTTGGGAGTTTTGAGCCTGAATTTGAGATATAAACGGGTACAGAAGATGCATGCACATATCGACTTTAGACACCTAAAATATCGATTTTTAGCATGTTTTGACCCTATATTTTGAAAACATTCTAGCACTGAGTATGCATGTACAGATCGCTTAAGGGACCCAAATATATCGAATTTTCGGGTGTTTTGAGCCTGAATTTGAGATATAAACGGGTACAGAAGATGCATGCACATATCGACTTTTTGCACCTAAAATATCTATTTTGAGCATGTTTTGGGTCTGTATCTTGAAAACATTCTAGCAAGAAGTAGGCATGTACAGATTGCTTCTGGGACTCAAAAATATCGAATTTTCGAGTGTTTTGAACCTGAATTTGGGATATAGACGGGTACAGAAGATGCATACACATATTGACTTTGGGCAGCTAAAATATCGATTTACAGCATGTTTTAGGCCTGTTTTTTAAAAATACTCTAACACGGAGTATGCATGTACAGATGGCTTTTGGGACCCAAAAATATCGAATATTCGGGTGTTTTGAGTCTAAATTTGAGATATAAACGGGTACAGAAGATGCATGCACATATCGACTTTGGGCACCTAAAATATCGATTTTGAGCATGTTTTGAGCCTGTATTTTTAAAATACTCTAACACGGAGTAGACACGTACAGATCGCTTCTGGGACCCAAATAAATCGAATTTTCGGTTGTTCTGAGCCTGAATTTGAGATATGAACAGGTACAGAAGATGCATGCAGATATAGACTTCAGGCACCTAAAATATCGATTTTGAGCATGTTTTGGGCCTGTATTTTGAAAATACTCAAACACGGTGTAGACATATACAGATCGCTTCTGGGACACAAAAATATCGATTTTTTGGGTGTTTTGAGCCTGAATTTGAGATATAAACGGGTACAGAAGATGCATGCACATATCGACTTTGGCACCCAAAATATCGATTTTTAGTATGTTTTGGGCGTATAATTTGAAAATATTCTAGCACTGAGTAGGCATGTACAGATTGCTTTTGGGACCCAAAAATATCGAAATTTCGGGTGTTTTGAGCCAGAAATTGGGATATAACCGTGTACAGAGGATGCATGCACATATCGACTTTTTGCACCTAAAATATCGATTTTGAGCATGTTTTGGGTCTGTATCTTGAAAAAATTCTAGCAAGGAGTAGACATGTACAGATCGCTTCTGGGACCCAAAATTATCGAATTTTCGGGTGTTTTGAACCTGAATTTGGGATATAGACGGATACCGAAGATGCTTGCACATATCGACTTTTTGCACCTAAAATATCGATTTTGAGCATGTTTTGGGCCTGTATTTTGAAAATACTCTAACACGGAGTAGGCATGTACAGATTGCTTCTGGGACCCAAAAATATCGAATATTCGGGTGTTTTGAGTCTGAATTTGAGATATAAACCGGTACAGAAGATGCATGCACATATCGACTTTTTGCACTTAAAATATCGATTTTGAACAAGTTTTGGGTCTGTATCTTGAAAACATTCTAGCAAGGAGTAGGCATGTACAGATCGCTTCTGGGACCCAAAAATATCGAATTTTCTGGTGTTTTGAACCTAAATTTGAGATATAAACGGGTACAGAAGATGCATACACATATTGACTTTGGGCAGCTAAAATATGGATTTACAGCATGTTTTAGGCCTGTATTTTAAAAATACTCTAACATGGAGTATGCATGTACAGATGGCTTTTGGGACCCAAAAATATCGAATATTCGGGTGTTTTGAGTCAGAATTTGAGATATAAACGGGTTCAGAAAATGCATGCACATATCGACTTTGGGCACCCAAAATATCGATTTTGAGCATGTTTTGAGCCTGTATTTTTAAAATACTCTAACACGGAGTAGACACGTACAGATCGCTTCTGGGACCCAAATAAATCGAATTTTAGGTTGTTCTGAGCCTGAATTTGAGATATGAACAGGTACAAAAGATGCATGCACATATCGACTTCGGGCACCTAAAATATCGATTTTGAGCATGTTTTGGGCCTGTATTTTGAAAATACTCAAACACGGTGTAGACATGTACAGATCGCTTCTGGGACACAAAAATATCGATTTTTTGGGTGTTTTGAGCCTGAATTTGAGATATAAACGGGTACAGAAGATGCATGCACATATCGACTTTTTGCACCTAAAATATCGATTTTGAGCATGTTTTGGGTCTGTATCTTAAAAAAATTCTAGCAAGGAGTAGGCATGTACAGATCGCTTCTGGGACCCAAAATTATCGAATTTTCGGGTGTTTTGAACCTGAATTTGGGATATAGACGGATACCGAAGATGCATGCACATATCGACTTTGGGCACCCAAAATATCGATTTTGAGCATGTTTTGAGCCTGTATTTTGAAAATACTCTAACACGGAGTAGGCATGTACCGATCGCTTCTGGGACCCAAAAATATCGAATTTTCGGGTGTTTTGAGCCTGAATTTGAGATATAAACGGGTACAGAAGATGCATGCACATTTCGACTTTTCGCACCTAAAATATCGATTTTGAGCATGTTTTGGGTCTGTATCTTGAAAACATTCTAGCAAGAAGTAGGCATGTACAGATTGCTTCTGGAACCAAAAAATATCGAATTTTCTGGTGTTTTGAACCAGAATTAGGGATATACACGGGTACAGAAGATGCATACACATATTGACTTTGGGCACATAAAATATAGATTTTCAGCATGTTTTGGGCTTGTATTTTAAAAACACTCTAACACGGAGTACGCACGTACAGATCGCTTCTGGGACCCAAAAACATTGAATTTTCGGGTGTTTTGAGCCTGAATTTGTGATATAAACGGGTACAGAAGATGCATGCACATATCGACTTTGGGCACCCAAAATATCGATTTTGAGCATGTTTTGAGCCTGAATTTTTAAAATACTCTAACACGGAGTAGACATGTACAGATCGCTTCTGGGACCCAAAAAAATCGAATTTTCTGGTGTTCTGAGCCAGAATTTGAGATATGAACGGGTACAGAAGATGCATGCACATATCGACTTTGGGCACCTAAAATATCGATTTTGAGCATGTTTTTGGCCCGTATTTTTAAAATACTCTAACACTGAGTAGACACGTACAGATCGCTTCTGGAACCCAAATAAATCGAATTTTAGTGTGTTCTGAGCCTGAATTTGAGATATAAACGGGTACTGAAGATGCATGCACATATCGACTTTGGGAACCTAAAATATCGATTTCGAGCATGTTTTGGGCCTGTATTTTGAAAAAACTATAGCACTGAGTAGGCATGTACAGATCGCTTTTGGGACAAAAAAATATCGAATTTTAGGGGGTTTTGAGCCAGAATTTGGGATATAACCGGGTACAGAGGATGCATGCACATATCGACTTTTTGCACCTAAAATATCGATTTTAAGCATGTTTTGGGTCTGTATCTTGAAAACATTCTAGCAAGGAGTAGGCATGTACAGGTCGCTTCTGGGACCCAAAAATACCGAATTTTCTGGTGTTTTGAACCTGAATATGGGATATAGACGTGTACAGAAGATGCATACACATATTGACTTTGGGCACCTAAAATATAGATTTTCAGCATGTTTTGGGCCTGTATTTTGAAAATACATTAACACGGAGTAGGCATGTACAGATCACTTCTGGGACCCAAAAATATCGACTCTTCGGGTGTTTTGAGCCTGAATTTGAGATATAAACGGGTACAGAAGATGCATGCACATATCGACTTTGGGCACCTAAAATATTGATTTTGAGCATGTTTTGGGCCTGTATTTTGAAAATACTCTAAAACGGAGTATGCATGTACAGATCGCTTTTGGGACACAAAAATATCGTTTTTTTGGGTGTTTTGAGCCTGAATTTGAGATATAAACGTTACGGAAGATGCATGCACAAATCGACTTTTCACACCTAAAATATCGATTTTGAGTATGTTTTAAGCCTGAATTTTAAAAACATTCTAGCACTGAGTAGGCATGTGCAGATCGCTTAAGGGACCCAAAAATATCGAATTTTCTGGTGTTTTGAACCAGAATTAGGGATATACACGGGTACAGAAGATGCATACACATATTGACTTTGTGCACATAAAATATCGATTTTCAGCATGTTTTGGGCCTGTATTTTAAAAACACTCTAACACGGAGTACGCACGTACAGATCGCTTCTGGGACGCAAAAATATCGACTCTTCGGGTGTTTTGAGCCTGAATTTGAGATATAAACGGGTACAGAAGATGCATGCACATATCGACTTTTCACACCTAAAATATCGATTTTGAGCATGTTTTGGGCCTGTATTTTGAAAATACTCTAACACGGAGTATGCATGTACAGATCGCTTCTGGGACACAAAAATATCGATTTTTTGGGTGATTTGAGCCTGAATTTGAGATATAAACGGTACGGAAGATGCATGCACAAATCGACTTTTCACACCTAAAATATCGATTTTGAGCATGTTTTAAGCCTGTATTTTAAAAACATTCTAGCACTGAGTAGGCATGTGCAGATCGCTTAATGGACCCAAAATTATCGAATTTTCTGGTATTTTGAACCAGAATTAGGGATATACACGGGTACAGAAGATGCATACACATATTGACTTTGGGCACATAAAATATCGATTTTCAGCATGTTTTGGGCCTGTATTTTAAAAACACTCTAACACGGAGTACGCACGTACAGATCGCTTCTGGGACCCAAATAAATCGAATTTACGGGTGTTCTGAGCCAGAATTTGAGATATGAACGGGTACAGAAGATGCATGCACATATCGACTTTGGGCACCTAAAATATCGATTTACAGCATGTTTTAGGCCTGTATTTTAAAAATACTCTAACACGGAGTATGCATGTACAGATGGCTTTTGGGACCCAAATAAATCGAATTTTCGGTTGTTCTGAGCCTTAATTTGGGATATGAACAGGTACAGAAGATGCATGCACATATCGACTTCGGGCACCTAAAATATCGATTTTGAGCATGTTTTGGTCCTGTATTTTGAAAATACTCAAACACGGTGTAGACATGTACGGATAGCTTCTGGGACACAAAAATATCGAATTTTCGGGTGTTCTGAGCCAGATATTGGGATATAACCGGGTACAGAGTATGCATGCACATATCGACTTTTTGCACCTAAAATATCGATTTTGAGCATGTTTTGGGTCTGTTTCTTGAACTTTTTTTAGCAAGTAGTAGGCATGTACAGATCGCTTCTGGGACCCAAATATATATTGAATTTTCGGGTGTTTTGAGCCTGAATTTGAGATATAAACGGATACAGAAGATGCATGCACATATCGACTTTGGGAAACCTAAAATATCGATTTTGAGCATGTTTTGGGCCTGTATTTTGAAAATACTCTAACACGGAGTAGGCATGTACAGATCGCTTCTGGGACACAAAAATATCGATTTTTTGGGTGTTTTGAGCCTGAATTTGAGATATAAACGGGTTCAGAAGATGCATGCACATATCGACTTTGGACACCTAAAATATCGATTTATAGCATGTTTTGAGCCTGTATTTTAAAAATATTCTAGCACTGAGTAGGCATGTGCAGATTGCTTAAGGGACCCAAAAATATCGAATTTTCGGGGTTTTGAGCCAGAATTTGGAATATATCCGGGTACAGAGGATGCATGCACATATCGACTTTTTGCACCTAAAATATTGATTTTGAGCATGTTTTGGGTCTGTATCTTGAAAACATTCTAGCAAGGAGTAGGCATGTACAGATCGCTTCTGGGACCCAAGAAAATCGAATTTTCTGGTGTTTTGAACCTGAATTAGGGATATACACGTGTACAGAAGATGCATACACATTTTGACTTTGGGCACATAAAATATCGATTTTGAGCATGTTTCGGGCCTTTTTTTTAAAAACACTCTAACATGGAGTGTGCACGTACAGATCGCATCTGGGACCCAAAAATATTGAATTTTCGGGTGTTTTAAGCCTGAATTTGAGATATAAACGGGTACAGAAGATGCAGACACATATCGACTTTGGGCACCTAAAATATCGATTTTGAGCATGTTTTGGGCCTGTATTTTGAAAATACTCTAACACGGAGTAGCCATGTACAGATCGCTTCTGGGACACAAAAATATCGATTTTTTGGGTGTTTTGAGCCTGAATTTGAGATATAAACGGGTTCAGAAGATGCATGCACATATCGACTTTGGACACCTAAAATATTTATTTTGAGCATGTTTTGGGCCTGTATTTTGAAAATACTCTAACACGGAGTATGCATGTACAGATCGCTTTTGGGACACAAAAATATCGTTTTTTTGGGTGTTTTGAGCCTGAATTTGAGATATAAACGGTACGGAAGATGCATGCACAAATCGACTTTACACACCTAAAATATCGATTTTGAGCATGTTTTAAGCCTGTATTTTAAAAACATTCTAGCACTGAGTAGGCATGTGCAGATCGCTTAAGGGACCCAAAAATATCGAATTTTCTGGTGTTTTGAACCAGAATTAGGGATATACACGGGTACAGAAGATGCATACACATATTGACTTTGTGCACATAAAATATCGATTTTCAGCATGTTTTGGGCCTGTATTTTAAAAACACTCTAACACGGAGTACGCACGTACAGATCGCTTCTGGGACGCAAAAATATCGACTCTTCGGGTGTTTTGAGCCTGAATTTGAGATATAAACGGGTACAGAAGATGCATGCACATATCGACTTTGGGCACCTAAAATATCGATTTTGAGCATGTTTTGGGCCTGTATTTTGAAAATACTCTAACACGGAGTATGCATGTACAGATCGCTTCTGGGACACAAAAATATCGATTTTTTGGGTGATTTGAGCCTGAATTTGAGATATAAACGGTACGGAAGATGCATGCACAAATCGACTTTTCACACCTAAAATATCGATTTTGAGCATGTTTTAAGCCTGTATTTTAAAAACATTCTAGCACTGAGTAGGCATGTGCAGATCGCTTAATGGACCCAAAATTATCGAATTTTCTGGTATTTTGAACCAGAATTAGGGATATACACGGGTACAGAAGATGCATACACATATTGACTTTGTGCACATAAAATATCGATTTTCAGCATGTTTTGGGCCTGTATTTTAAAAACACTCTAACACGGAGTACGCACGTACAGATCGCTTCTGGGACCCAAATAAATCGAATTTTCGGGTGTTCTGAGCCAGAATTTGAGATATGAACGGGTACAGAAGATGCATGCACATATCGACTTTGGGCACCTAAAATATCGATTTTGAGCAAGTTTTGGGCCTGTATTTTGAAAATACTATAACACGGTGTAGACATGTACAGATCGCTTCTGGGACACAAAAATATCGATTTTTTGGGTGTTTTGCGCCTGAATTTGAGATATAAACGGGTACAGAAGATGCATGCACATATCGACTTTTTGCACCTAAAATATCGATTTTGAGCATGTTTTGGGTCTGTATCATGAAAACTTTCTAGCAAGAAGTAGGCATGTACAGATTGCTTCTGGGACTCAAAAATATGGAATTTTCGAGTGTTTTGAACCTGAATTTGGGATATAGACGGGTACAGAAGATGCATACACATATTGACTTTGGGAAACCTAAAATATCGATTTTGAGCATGTTTTGGGCCTGTATTTTGAAAATACTCTAACACGGAGTAGGCATGTACAGATCGCTTCTGGGACACAAAAATATCGATTTTTTAGGTGTTTTGAGCCTGAATTTGAGATATAAACGGGTTCAGAAGATGCATGCACATATCGACTTTGGACACCTAAAATATCGATTTAAAGCATGTTTTGAGCCTGTATTTTAAAAATATTCTAGCACTGAGTAGGCATGTGCAGATTGCTTAAGGGACCCATAAATATCGAATTTTCGGGGTTTTGAGCCAGAATTTGGAATATATCCGGGTACAGAGGATGCATGCACATATCGACTTTTTGCACCTAAAATATTGATTTTGAGCATGTTTTGGGTCTGTATCTTGAAAACATTCTAGCAAGGAGTAAGCATGTACAGATCGCTTCTGGGACCCAAGAAAATCGAATTTTCTGGTGTTTTGAACCTGAATTAGGGATATACACGTGTACAGAATATGCATACACATTTTGACTTTGGGCACATAAAATATCGATTTTGAGCATGTTTCGGGCCTTTTTTTTAAAAACACTCTAACATGGAGTGTGCACGTACAGATCGCATCTGGGACCCAAAAATATTGAATTTTCGGGTGTTTTAAGCCTGAATTTGAGATATAAACGGGTACAGAAGATGCAGACACATATCGACTTTGGGCACCTAAAATATCGATTTTGAGCATGTTTTGGGCCTGTATTTTGAAAATACTCTAACACGGAGTAGGCATGTACAGATCGCTTCTGGGACACAAAAATATCGATTTTTTGGGTGTTTTGAGCCTGAATTTGAGATATAAACGGGTTCAGAAGATGCATGCACATATCGACTTTGGACACCTAAAATATCGATTTATAGCATGTTTTGAGCCTGTATTTTAAAAACATTCTAGTACTGAGTAGGCATGTGCAGATTGCTTAAGGGACCCAAATATATCGAATTTTCGGAGTTTTGAGCCTGAATTTGAGATATAAACGGGTACAGAAGATGCATGCACATATCGACTTTTTGCACATAAAATATCGATTTTGATCATGTTTTGGGTCTGTATCTTGAAAATATTCTAGCAAGGAGTAGGCATGTACAGATCGCTTCTGGGACCCAAAAATATTGAATTTTCGGGTGTTTTAAGCCTGAATTTGAGATATAAACGGGTACAGAAGATGCAGACACATATCGACTTTGGGAACCTAAAATATAGATTTTGAGCATGTTTTGGGCCTGTATTTTGAAAATACTCTAACACGGAGTAGGCATGTACAGATCGCTTCTGGGACACAACAATATCGAATTTTTGGGTATTTTGAGCCTGAATTTGAGATATAAACGGGTTCAGAAGATGCATGCACATATCGACTTTGGACACCTAAAATATCGATTTATAGCATGTTTTTGAGCCTGTATTTTAAAAACATTCTAGTACTGAGTAGGCATGTGCAGATCGCTTAAGGGACCCAAAAATATCGAATTTTCTGGTGTTTTGAACCGGAATTAGGGATATACACGGGTACAGAAGATGCATACACATATTGACTTTGGGCACATAAAATATCGATTTTCAGCATGTTTTGAGCTTGTATTTTAAAAACACTCTAACACGGAGTACGCACGTACAGATCGCTTCTGGGACCCAAAAACATTGAATTTTTGGGTGTTTTGAGCCTGAATTTGTGATATAAACGGGTACAGAAGATGCATGCAGATATCGACTTTTGGCACCCAAAATATCGATTTTGAGCATGTTTTGAGCATGAATTTTTAAAATACTCTAACACTGAGTAGACATGTACAGATCGCTTCTGGGACCCAAATAAATCGAATTTTCGTGTGTTCTAAGCCAGAATTTGAGATATGAACGGGTACAGAAGATGCATGCACATATCGACTTTGGGCACCTAAAATATAGATTTTCAGCATGTTTTGGGCCTGTATTTTGAAAATACTATAACACTTTGTAGACATGTACAGATCGCTTCTGGGACACAAAAATATCGATTGTTTGGGTGTTTTGAGCCTGAATTTGAGATATAAACGGGTACAGAAGATGCATGCACATATCGACTTTTTGCACCTAAAATATCGATTTTGAGCATGTTTTGGGTCTGTATCTTGAAAACTTTCTAGCAAGAAGTAGGCATGTACAGATTGCTTCTGGGACTTAAAAATATCGAATTTTCGAGTGTTTTGAACCTGAATTTGGGATATAGACGGGTACAGAAGATGCATACACATATTGACTTTGGGCAGCTAATATATAGATTTACAGCATGTTTTAAGCCTGTATTTTAAAATTACTCTAACACGGAGTATGCATGTACAGATGGCTTTTGGGACCCAAATAAATCGAATTTTCGGTTGTTCTGAGCCTGAATTTGAGATATGAACGGGTACAGAAGATGCATGCACATATCGACTTCGGGCACCTAAAATATCGATTTTGAGCATGTTTTGGTCCTGTATATTGAAAATACTCAAACACGGTGTAGACATGTACGGATCGCTTCTGGGACACAAAAATATCGAATTTTCGGGTGTTCTGAGCCAGATATTGGGATATAACCGGGTACAGAGGATGCATGCACATATCGACCTTTAGCACCTAAAATATCGATTTTGAGCATGTTTTGGGCCTGTATTTTGAAAATACTCTAACACGGAGTAGGCATGTACAGATCGCTTCTGGGACACAAAAATATCGATTTTTTGGGTGTTTTGAGCCTGAATTTGAGATATAAACGGGTTCAGAAGATGCATGCACATATCGACTTTGGACACCTAAAATATCGATTTATAGCATGTTTTGAGCCTGTATTTTAAAAACATTCTAGTACTGAGTAGGCATGTGCAGATTGCTTAAGGGACCCAAATATATCGAATTTTCGGAGTTTTGAGCCTGAATTTGAGATATAAACGGGTACAGAAGATGCATGCACATATCGACTTTTTGCACTTAAAATATCGATTTTGATCATGTTTTGGGTCTGTATCTAGAAAATATTCTAGCAAGGAGTAGGCATGTACAGATCGCTTCTGGGACCCAAAAAAATCGAATTTTCTGGTGTTTTGAACCTGAATTAGGGATATACACGTGTACAGAAGATGCATACACATTTTGACTTTGGGCACATAAAATATCGATTTTGAGCATGTTTCGGGCCTTTTTTTTAAAAACACTCTAACACGGAGTGTGCACGTATAGATCGCATCTGGGACCCAAAAATATTGAATTTTCGGGTGTTTTAAGCCTGAATTTGAGATATAAACGGGTACAGAAGATGCAGACACATTTCGACTTTGGGCACCAAAAATATCGATTTTGACCATATTTTGGGCCTGAATTTTTAAAATACTCTAACACTGAGTAGACACGTACAGATCGCTTCTAAGACCCAAATAAATCGAATTTTCGGGTGTTCTGAGCCGGAATTTGAGATATGAACGGGTACAGAAGATGCATGCACATATCGACTTTGGGCACATAAAATATCGATTTTGAGCATGTTTTGAGTCTGTATTTTGAAAATACTATAACAAGATGTAGACATGTACAGATTGCTTCTGGGACACAAAAATATCGATTTTTTGGGTGTTTTGAGCCTGAATTTGAGACATAATCTGGTACAGAAGATGCATGCACATATCGACTTTTTGCACCTAAAATATCGATTTTGAGCATGTTTTGGGTCTGTATCATGAAAACTTTCTAGCAAGAAGTAGGCATGTACAGATTGCTTCTGGGACTCAAAAATATCGAATATTCGAGTGTTTTGAACCAGAATTTGGGATATAGACGGGTACAGAAGATGCATACACATATTGACTTTGGGCAGCTAAAATATCGATTTGCAGCATGTTTTAGGCCTGTATTTTGAAAATACTCTAAAACGGAGTATGCATATACAGATGGCTTTTGGGACCCAAAAATATCGAATATTCGGGTGTTTTGAGTCTGAATTTGAGATTTAAACGGGTACAGAAGATGCATGCACATATCGACTTTGGGCACCCAAAATATCGATTTTGAGCATGTTTTCAGCCTGTATTTTTAAAATACTCTAACACGGAGTAGACACGAACAGATCGCTTCTGGGACCCAAATAAATCGAATTTTCGGTTGTTCTGATCCTGAATTTGAGATATGAACAGGTACAGAAGATACATACACATATCGACTTCGGGCATCTAAAATATCGATTTTGAGCATGTTTTGGGCCTGTATTTTGAAAATACTCTAACACGGTGTAGACATGTACAGATCGCTTTTGGGACCCAAATAAATCGAATTTTCGGTTGTTCTGAGCCTGAATTTGGGATATGAACAGGTACAGAAGATGCATGCACATATCGACTTCGGTCACATAAAATATCGATTTTGAGCATGTTTTGGTCCTGTATTTTGAAAATACTCAAACAAGGTGTAGACATGTACGGATCGCTTCTGGGACACAAAAATATCGAATTTTCGGGTGTTCTGAGCCAGATATTGGGATATAACCGGGTACAGAGTATGCATGCACATATCGACTTTTTGCACCTAAAATATCGATTTTGAGCATGTTTTGGGTCTGTTTCTTGAACTTTTTTTAGCAAGGAGTAGGCATGTACAGATCACTTCTGGGACACAAAAATATTGATTTTTTGGGTGTTTTGAGCCTGAATTTGAGATATAAACGGGTTCAGAAGATGCATGCACATATCGACTTTGGACACCTAAAATATCGATTTATAGCATGTTTTGAGCCTGTATTTTAAAAATATTCTAGCACTGAGTAGGCATGTGCAGATTGCTTAAGGGACCCAAAAATATCGAATTTTCGGGGTTTTGAGCTAGAATTTGGAATATATCCGGGTACAGAGGATGCATGCACATATCGACTTTTTGCACCTAAAATATTGATTTTGAGCATGTTTTGGGTCTGTATCTTGAAAACATTCTAGCAAGGAGTAGGCATGTACAGATCGCTTCTGGGACCCAAGAAAATCGAATTTTCTGGTTTTTTGAACCTGAATTAGGGATATACACGTGTACAGAAGATGCATACACATTTTGACTTTGGGCACATAAAATATCGATTTTGAGCATGTTTCGGGCCTTTTTTTTAAAAACACTCTAACATGGAGTGTGCACGTACAGATCGCATCTGGGACCCAAAAATATTGAATTTTCGGGTGTTTTAAGCCTGAATTTGACATATAAACGGGTACAGAAGATGCAGACACATATCGACTTTGGGCACCTAAAATATCGATTTTGAGCATGTTTTGGGCCTGTATTTTGAAAATACTCTAACACGGAGTAGGCATGTACAGATCGCTTCTGGGACACAAAAATATCGTTTTTTTGGGTGTTTTGAGCCTGAATTTGAGATATAAACGGGTTCAGAAGATGCATGCACATATCGACTTTGGACACCTAAAATATCGATTTATAGAATGTTTTGAGCCTGTATTTTAAAAACATTCTAGTACTGAGTAGGCATGTGCAGATTGCTTAAGGGACCCAAATATATCGAATTTTCGGAGTTTTGAGCCTGAATTTGAGATATAAACGGGTACAGAAGATGCATGCACATATCGACTTTTTGCACTTAAAATATCGATTTTGATCATGTTTTGGGTCTGTATCTTGAAAATATTCTAGCAAGGAGTAGGCATGTACAGATCGCTTCTGGGACCCAAAAAAATCGAATTTTCTGGTGTTTTGAACCTGAATTAGGGATATACACGTGTACAGAAGATGCATACACATTTTGACTTTGGGCACATAAAATATTGATTTTGAGCATTTTTCGGGCCTTTTTTTTAAAAACACTCTAACACGGAGTGTGCACGTACAGATCGCATCTGGGACCCAAAAATATTGAATTTTCGGGTGTTTTAAGCCTGAATTTGAGATATAAACGGGTACAGAAGATGCAGACACATATTGACTTTGGGCACCTAAAATATCGATTTTGAGCATGTTTTGGGCCTGTATTTTGAAAATACTCTAACACGGAGTAGGCATGTACAGATCGCTTCTGGGACACAAAAATATCGTTTTTTTGGGTGTTCTGAGCCTGAATTTGAGATATAAACGGGTTCAGAAGATGCATGCACATATCGACTTTGGACACCTAAAATATCGATTTATAGCATGTTTTGAGCCTGTATTTTAAAAACATTCTAGTACTGAGTAGGCATGTGCAGATTGCTTAAGGGACCCAAATATATCGAATTTTCGGAGTTTTGAGCCTGAATTTGAGATATAAACGGGTTCAGAAGATGCATGCACATATCGACTTTGGACACCTAAAATATCGATTTATAGCATGTTTTTGAGCCTGTATTTTAAAAACATTCTAGTACTGAGTAGGCATGTGCAGATCGCTTAAGGGACCCAAAAATATCGAATTTTCTGGTGTTTTGAACCGGAATTAGGGATATACACGGGTACAGAAGATGCATACACATATTGACTTTGGGCACATAAAATATCGATTTTCAGCATGTTTTGAGCTTGTATTTTAAAAACACTCTAACACGGAGTACGCACGTACAGATCGCTTCTGGGACCCAAAAACATTGAATTTTTGGGTGTTTTGAGCCTGAATTTGTGATATAAACGGGTACAGAAGATGCATGCACATATCGACTTTTGGCACCCAAAATATCGATTTTGAGCATGTTTTGAGCATGAATTTTTAAAATACTCTAACACTGAGTAGACATGTACAGATCGCTTCTGGGACCCAAATAAATCGAATTTTCGGGTGTTCTGAGCCAGAATTTGAGATATGAACGGGTACAGAAAATGCATGCACATATCGACTTTGGGCACCTAAAATATAGATTTTCAGCATGTTTTGGGCCTGTATTTTGAAAATACTATAACACGGTGTAGACATGTACAGATCGCTTCTGGGACACAAAAATATCGATTGTTTGGGTGTTTTGAGCCTGAATTTGAGATATAAATGGGTACAGAAGATGCATGCACATATCGACTTTTTGCACCTAAAATATCGATTTTGAGCATGTTTTGGGTCTGTATCTTGAAAACTTTCTAACAAGAAGTAGGCATGTACAGATTGCTTCTGGGACTCAAAAATATTGAATTTTCGAGTGTTTTGAACCTGAATTTGGGATATAGACGGGTACAGAAGATGCATACACATATTGACTTTGGGCAGCTAATATATAGATTTACAGCATGTTTTAAGCCTGTATTTTAAAATTACTCTAACACGGAGTATGCATGTACAGATGGCTTTTGGGACCCAAATAAATCGAATTTTCGGTTGTTCTGAGCCTGAATTTGAGATATGAACAGGTACAGAAGATGCATGCACATATCGACTTCGGGCACCTAAAATATCGATTTTGAGCATGTTTTGGTCCTGTATTTTGAAAATACTCAAACACGGTGTAGACATGTACGGATCGCTTCTGGGACACAAAAATATCGAATTTTCGGGTGTTCTGAGCCAGATATTGGGATATAACCTGGTACAGAGGATGCATGCACATATCGACTTTTTGCACCTAAAATATCGATTTTGAGCATGTTTTGGGCCTGTATTTTGAAAATACTGTACAACGGAGTAGGCATGTACAGATCGCTTCTGGGACACAAAAATATCGATTTTTTGGGTGTTTTGAGCCTGAATTTGAGATATAAACGGGTTCAGAAGATGCATGCACATATCGACTTTGGACACCTAAAATATCGATTTATAGCATGTTTTGAGCCTGTATTTTAAAAACATTCTAGTACTGAGTAGGCATGTGCAGATTGCTTAAGGGACCCAAATATATCGAATTTTCGAAGTTTTGAGCCTGAATTTGAGATATAAACGGGTACAGAAGATGCATGCACATATCGACTTTTTGCACTTAAAATATCGATTTTGATCATGTTTTGGGTCTGTATCTTGAAAATATTCTAGCAAGGAGTAGGCATGTACAGATCGCTTCTGGGACCCAAAAAAATCGAATTTTCTGGTGTTTTGAACCTGAATTAGGGATATACACGTGTACAGAAGATGCATACACATTTTGACTTTGGGCACATAAAATATCGATTTTGAGCATGTTTCGGGCCTTTTTTTTAAAAACACTCTAACACGGAGTGTGCACGTACAGATCGCATCTGGGACCCAAATATATTGAATTTTCGGGTGTTTTGAGCCTGAATTTGAGATATAAACGGGTTCAGAAGATGCATGCACATATCGACTTTGGACACCTAAAATATCGATTTATAGCATGTTTTGAGCCTGTATTTTAAAAACATTCTAGTACTGAGTAGGCATGTGCAGATTGCTTAAGGGACCCAAAAATATCGAATTTTCGGAGTTTTGAGCCTGAATTTGAGATATAAACGGGTTCAGAAGATGCATGCACATATCGACTTTGGGCACATAAAATATCGATTTTTAGTATGTTTTGGGCGTATAATTTGAAAATATTCTAGCACTGAGTAGGCATGTACAGATCGCTTCTGGGACCCAAAAATATCGAATTTTCGGGTGTTTTTAGCCAGAAATTGAGATATAACCGGGTACAGAGGATGCATGCACATATCGACTTTTTGCACCTAAAATATCGATTTTGAGCATGTTTTGGGTCTGTATCTTGAACAAATTCTAGCAAGGAGTAGGCATGTACAGATCGCTTCTGGGACCAAAAATTATCGAATTTTCGGGTGTTTTGAACCTGAATTTGGGATATAGACGGATACAGAAGATGCATGCACACATCGACTTTGGGCACCTAAAATATCGATTTTGAGCATGTTTTGGGCCTGTATTTTGAAAATACTCCAACACGGAGTAGGCATGTACAGATCGCTTCGGGGACCCAAAAATATCGAATTTTCGGGTGTTTTGAGCCTGAATTTGAGATATAAACGGGTACAGAAGATGCATGCACATTTCGACTTTTTGCACCTAAAATATCGATTTTGAGCATGTTTTGGGTCTGTATCTTGAAAACTTTCTAGAAAGAAGTAGGCATGTACACATTGCTTCTGGGACCAAAAAATATCGAATTTTCGAGTGTTTTGAACCTTAATTTGGGATATAGACGGGTACAGAAGATGCATACCCATATTGACTTTGGGCAGCTAAAATATCGATTTTCAGCATGTTTTAGGCCTGTATTTTGAAAATACTCTAACACGGAGTATGCATGTTCACATTGCTTTTGGTATCCAAAAATATCTAATATTCGGGTGTTTTGAGTTTGAATTTCAGATATAAACGGGTACAGAAGATGCATGCACATATCGACTTTGTGCACCCAAAATATCGATTTTGAACATGTTTTGGGCCTGTATCTTTAAAATACTCTAACACTGAGTAGACACGTACAGATCGCTTCTGGGACCCAAATAAATCGAATTTTTGGGTGTTCTGAGTCTGAATTTGAGATATGAACGGGTACAGAAGATGTATGCACATATCGACTTTGGGCACCTAAAATATAGATTTTGAGCATGTTTTGGGCCTGTATATTGAAAATATTCTAGCACTGAGTAGGCATGTACAGATCGCTTCTGGGACCCAAAAATATCGAATTTTCGGGGGTTTTGAGACAGAATTTGGAAAATATCCGGGTACAGAGGATGCATGCACATATCGACTTTTTGCACCTAAAATATCGATTTTGAGCATGTTTTGGGTCTGTATATTGAAAACTTTCTAGCAAGGAGTAGGCATGTACAGATCGCTTCTGGTACCCAAAAATACCGAATTTTCTGGTGTTTTGAACCTGAATTTGGGATATAGACGGTTACAGAAGATGCATACACATATTGACTTTGGGCACCTAAAATATCGATTTTGAGCATGTTTTGGGCCTGTATTTTGAAAATACATTAACACGGAGTAGGCATGTACAGATCGCTTCTGGGACACAAAAATATCGATTTTTTGGTTGTTTTGAGCCTGAATTTGAGATATAAACGGGTACAGAAGATGCATGCAAATATCGACTTTGGGCACCTAAAATATCGATTTATAGCATGTTTTAACCCTGTATTTTAAAAACACTCTAACACGGAGTATGCACGTACAGATCGCTTATGGGACCAAAAAATATTGAATTTTCGGGTGTTTCGAGCCTGAATTTGAGATATAAACGGGTACAGAAGATGCATGCACATATCGACTTTGGGCACCTAAAATATCGATTTTGAGCATCTTTTGGGCCTGTATTTTGAAAATACTCAAACATGGTGTAGACATGTACAGATCGCTTCTGGGACACAAAAATATCGATTTTTTGGGTATTTTGAGCCTGAATTTGAGATATAAACGGGTACAGAAGATACATGCACATATCGACTTTGGCAACCAAAATATCGATTTTTAGTATGTTTTGGGCGTATAATTTGAAAATATTCTAGCACTGAGTAGGCATGTACAGATCGCTTCTGGGACCCAAAAATATCGAATTTTCGGGGTTTTGAGCCAGAATTTGGAAAATATCCGGGTACAGAGGATGCATGCACATATCGACTTTTTGCACCTAAAATATTGATTTTGAGCATGTTTTGGGTCTGTATCTTGAAAACATTCTAGCAAGGAGTAGGTATGTACGGATCGCTTTTGGGACCAAAAAATACCGAATTTTCTGGTGTTTTGAACCTGAATTTGGGATATAGACGAGAACAGAAGATGCATACACATATTGACTTTGGGCACCTAAAATATAGATTTTCAGCATGTTTTGGGCCTGTATTTTGAAAATACTTTAACACGGAGTAGGCATGTACAGATCGCTTCTGGGACCCCAAAATATCGATTTTTCGGGTGTTTTGAGCCTGAATTTGAGATATAAACGGATACAGAAGATGCATGCACATATTGACTTATTGCACCTAAAATATCGATTTTGAGCATGTTTTGGGCCTGTATTTTGAAAATACTCTAACTCGGAGTAGGCATGTACAGATCGCTTCTGGGACACAAAAATATCGATTTTTTGGGTGTTTTGAGCCTGAATTTGAGATATAAACGGGTACAGAAGATGCATGCACATATCGACTTTGGACACCTAAAATATCGATTTATAGCATGTTTTAAGCCTGTATTTTAAAAACATTCTAGCACTGAGGAGGCATGTGCAGATTGCTTAAGGGACCCAAAAATATCGAATTTTCGGAGTTTTGAGCCTGAATTTGAGATATAAACGGGTACAGAAGATGCATGCACATATCGACTTTTTACACTTAAAATATCGATTTTGACAGGTTTTGGGTCTGTATCTTGAAAATATTCAAGCAAGGAGTAGGCATGTACAGATCGCTTCTGGGAACCAAAAATATCGAATTTTCGGGGGTTTTGAACCTGAATTAGGGATATACACGGGTACAGAATATGCATACACATATTGACTTTGGGCACATAAAATATCGATTTTGAGCATGTTTTTGGCCTGTATTTTGAAAATACTCAAACACGGTGTAGGCATGTACAGATTGCTCCTGGGACCCAAAAATATCGAATTTTCGGATGTTTTGAACCTGAATTTGGGATATAGACGGATGCAGAAGATGCATGCACATATCGACTTTGGGCACCTAAAATATGGATTTTGATCATGTTTTGGACCTGTATTTTGAAAATGCTCTAACACGGAGTAGGCATGTACAGATCGCTTTTGGGACCCAAAAATATCGAATTTTCGGGTGTTTTGAGCCTGAATTTGAGATATAAACGGGTACAGAAGACGCATGCATGAACATATCGACTTTTTGCACCTAAAATATCGATTTTGAGCATATTTTGGGTCTGTATCTTAAAAACATTCTATCAAGAAGTAGGCATGTACAGATTGCTTCTGGGACCCAAAAATATCGAATTTTCGAATGTTTTGAACCTCAATTTGGGATATAGACGGGTACAGAAGATGCATACACATATTGACTTTTTGCACCCAAAATATAGATTTTCAGCATGTTTTAAGCCTGTATTTTGAAAATACTTTAACACGGAGAAGGCATGTACAGATCGCTTCTGGGACCCAAAAATATCGAATTTTCGGGTGTTTTGAGCCTGAATTTGATATATAAACGGGTACAGAAGATGCATGCACATATCGACTTTGGGCACCTAAAATATCGATTTTGAGCATGTTTTGGGCCTGTATTTTGAAAATACTCAAACACGGTGTAGACATGTACAGATCGCTTCTGGGACACAAAAATATCGATTTTTTGGGTGTTTTGAGCCTGAATTTGAGATATAAATGGGTACAGAAGATGCATGCACATATCGACTTTGGGACCCAAAATATCGATTTTTAGTATGTTTTGGGCGTATAATTAGAAAATATTCTAGCACTGAGTAGGCATGTACAGATCGCTTCTGGGACCCAAAAATATCGAATTTTCGGGGGTTTTGAGCCAGAATTTGGGATATAACCGGGTACAGAGGATGCATGCACATATCGACTTTTTTCACCTAAAATATCGATTTTGAGCATGTTTTGGGTCTGTATCTTGAAAACATTCTGGCAAGGAGTAAGCATGTACAGATCGCTTCTGGGACCCAAAAATACCGAATTTTCTGGTGTTTTGAACCTGAATTTGAGATATAGACGGGTACAGAAGATGAATACACATATTTACTTTGGGCACCTAAAATATAGATTTTCAGCATGTTTTCAGCCTGTATTTTGAAAATACTTTAACACGGAGAAGGCATGTACAGATCGCTTCTGGGACCCAAAAATTTCGAATTTTCGGGTGTTTTGAACCTGAATTTGGGATATAGATGGGTACAGAAGATGCATACACATATTGACTTTGGGCACCTAAAATATAGATTTTCAGCATGTTTTGGGCCTGTATTTTGAAAATACTTTAACACGGAGTAGGCATGTACAGATCGCTTCTGGGACCCAAAAATATCGAATTTTCGGGTGTTTTGAGCCTGAATTTGAGATATAAACGGGTACAGAAGATGCATGCACATATCGACTTTGGACACCTAAAATATCGATTTATAGCATGTTTTAAGCCTCTATTTTAAAAACATTCTAGCACTGAGTAGGCATGTGCAGATTGCTTAAGGGACCCAAAAATATCGAATTTTCGGAGTTTTGAGCCTGAATTTGAGATATAAACGGGTACGGAAGATGCATACACATATCGACTTTTTGCACCTAAAATATCGATTTTGATCATGTTTTGGGTCTGTATCTTGAAAAAATTCTAGCAAGGAGTAGGCATGTACAGATCGCTCCTGGGACCCAAAAAAATCGAATTTTCGGGAGTTTTGAGCCTGAATTTGAGATATAACCGGGTACAGAGAATGCATACACATATTGACTTTGTGCACCTAAAATATCAATTTTATAGCATGTTTTGGGCCTGTATTTTAAAAACACTCCAACACGGAGTATGCATGTACAGATCACTTCTGGGACCCAAAAATATCGAATTTTCTGGTGTTTTGAACCAGAATTAGGGATATACACGGATACAGAAGATGCATACACATATTGACTTTGGGCACCTAAAATATCGATTTTCAGCATGTTTTGGGCCTGTATTTTAAAAACACTCTAACACGGAGTATGCACGTACAGATCGCTTCTGGGACCCAAAAACATTGAATTTTCTGGTGTTTTGAGCATTAATTTGAGATATAAACGGGAACAGAAGATGCATGCACATATCGACTTTGGGCACCTAAAATATCGATTTTGAGCATCTTTTGGGCCTGTATTTTGAAAATACTCAAACACGGTGTAGACATGTACAGATCGCTTCTGGGACACAAAAATATCGATTTTTTGGGTGTTTTGAGCCTGAATTTGAGATATAAACGGGTACAGAAGATGCATGCACATATCGACTTTGGGACCCAAAATATCGATTTTTAGTATGTTTTGGGCGTATAATTTGAAAATATTCTTACACTGAGTAGGCATGTAAAGATCGCTTCTGGAACCCAAAAATATCGAATTTTGGGGGGTTTTGAGCCTGAATTTGGGATATAACCGGGTACAGAGGATGCATGCACATATCGACTTTTTGCACCTAAAATATCGATTTTGAGCATGTTTTAGGTCTGTATCTTGAAAACATTCTAGCAAGGAGTAGGCATGTACAGATCGCTTCTGGGACCCAAAAATACAGAATTTTCTGGTGTTTTGAACCTGAATTTGAGATATAGACGGGTACAGAAGATGCATACACATATTGACTTTTGGCACCCAAAATATAGATTTTCAGCATGTTTTAAGCCTGTATTTTGAAAATACTTTAACACGGAGAAGGCATGTACAGATCGCTTCTGGGACCCAAAAATATCGAATTTTCGGGTGTTTTGAGCCTGAATTTGAGATATAAACGGATTCAGAAGATGCATGCACATATTGACTTTGGTCACCTAAAATATCGATTTTGAGCATGTTTTGGGCCTGTATTTTGAAAATACTGTACCACGGAGTAGGCATGTACAGATCGCTTCTGGGACACAAAAATATGGATTTTTTGGGTGTTTTGAGCCTGAATTTGAGATATAAACGGGTACAGAAGATGCCTGCACATATCGACTTTGGACACCTAAAATATCGATTTTTAGTATGTTTTGGGCCTGTATTTTAAAAATACTCTAACACGGAGTAGACATATACAGATCGCTTTTGGGACCCAAAAATATCGAATTTTCGTGAGTTTTGAGCCTGAATTTGAGATATAACCGGGTACAGAAGATGCATGCACATATCGACTTTTTGCACTTAATTAAAATATCGATTTTGAGCATGTTTTGGGTCTGTATCTTGAAAACATTCTAGCAAGGAGTAGGCATGTACAGATCTCTTCTGGGACCCAAAAATATCGAATTTTCTGATGTTTTGAACCAGAATTAGGGATATACACTGGTACAAAAGATCCATACACTTATTGACTTTGGGCACATAAAATAACGATTTTCAGCATGTTTTGGGCCTGTATTTTAAAAACACTCTAACACGGAGTATGCACGTACAGATCGCTTCTGGGACCCAAAAACATTGAATTTTCGGGTGTTTTGAGCCTGAATTTGATATATAAACGGGTACAGAAGATGCATGCACATATCGACTTTGGGCACCTAAAATATCGATTTTGAGCATCTTTTGGGCCTGTATTTTGAAAATACTCAAACACGGTGTAGACATGTACAGATCGCTTCTGGGACACAAAAATATCGATTTTTTGGGTGTTTTGAGCCTGAATTTGAGATATAAATGGGTACAGAAGATGCATGCACATATCGACTTTGGGACCCAAAATATCGATTTTTAGTATGTTTTGGGCGTATAATTTGAAAATATTCTAGCACTGAGTAGGCATGTACAGATCGCTTCTGGGACCCAAAAATATCGAATTTTCGGGGGTTTTGAGCCAGAATTTGGGATATATCCGGGTACAGAGGATGCATGCACATATCGACTATTTTCACCTAAAATATCGATTTTGAGCATGTTTTGGGTCTGTATCTTGAAAACATTCTGGCAAGGAGTTAGCATGTACAGATCGCTTCTGGGACCAAAAATAACGAATTTTATGGTGTTTTGAACCAGAATTTGAGATATAGACGGGTACAGAAGATGCATACACATATTGACTTTGGGCACCTAAAATATAGATTTTCAGCATGTTTTCAGCCTGTATTTTGAAAATACTTTAACACGGAGAAGGCATGTACAGATCGCTTCTGGGACCCAAAAATATCGAATTTTCGGGTGTTTTGAACCTGAATTTGGGATATAGATGGGTACAGAAGATGCATACACATATTGACTTTGGGCACCTAAAATATAGATTTTCAGCATGTTTTGGGCCTGTATTTTGAAAATACTTTAACACGGAGTAGGCATGTACAGATCGCTTCTGGGACCCAAAAATATCGAATTTTCGGGTGTTTTGAGCCTGAATTTGAGATATAAACGGGTACAGAAGATGCATGCACATATCGACTTTGGACACCTAAAATATCGATTTATAGCATGTTTTAAGCCTCTATTTTAAAAACATTCTAGCACTGAGTAGGCATGTGCAGATTGCTTAAGGGACCCAAAAATATCGAATTTTCGGAGTTTTGAGCCTGAATTTGAGATATAAACGGGTACGGAAGATGCATACACATATCGACTTTTTGCACCTAAAATATCGATTTTGATCATGTTTTGGGTCTGTATCTTGAAAAAATTCTAGCAAGGAGTAGGCATGTACAGATCGCTCCTGGGACCCAAAAATATCGAATTTTCGGGAGTTTTGAGCCTGAATTTGAGATATAACCGGGTACAGAGAATGCATACACATATTGACTTTGTGCACCTAAAATATCAATTTTATAGCATGTTTTGTGCCTGTATTTTAAAAACACTTCAACACGGAGTATGCATGTACAGATCACTTCTAGGACCCAAAAATATCGAATTTTCTGGTGTTTTGAACCAGAATTAGGGATATACACGGATACAGAAAATGAATACACATATTGACTTTGGGCACATAAAATATCGATTTTCAGCATGTTTTGGGCCTTTAATTTAAAAACACTCTAACACGGAGTATGCACGTACAGAACGCTTCTGGGACACAAAAATATCGATTTTTTGGGTGTTTTGAGCCTGAATTTGAGATATAAACGGGTACAGAAGATGCATGCACATATCGACTTTGGCTCCCAAAATATCGATTTTTAGTTTGTTTTGGGCGTATAATTTTAAAATATTCTAGCACTGAGTAGGCATGTAAAGATCGCTTCTGGAACCCAAAAATATCGAATTTTCGGGGGTTTTGAGCCAGAATTTGGGATATAACCGGGTACAGAGGATGCATGCACATATCGACTTTTTGCACCTAAAATATCGATTTTGAGCATGTTTTGGGTCTGTATCTTGAAAACATTCTAGCAAGGAGTAGGCATGTACAGATCGCTTCTGGGACCCAAAAATACCGAATTTTCTGGTGTTTTGAACCTGAATTTATTTGGGATATTAACGGGTACAGAAGATGCACGCACATATCGACTTTGGGCACCTAAAATATCGATTTTGAGCATGTTTTGGGCCTGTATTTTGAAAATACTCAAACACGGTGTAGACATGTACAGATCGCTTCTGGGACACAAAAATATCGATTTTGTGGGTGTTTTGAGCCTGAATTTGAGATATAAACGGGTACAGAAGATGCATGCACATATCGACTTAGGGACCCAAAATATCGATTTTTAGTATGTTTTGGGCGTATAATTTGAAAATATTCTAGCACTGAGTAGGCATGTACAGATCGCTTCTGGGACCCAAAAATATCGATTTTCGGGGGTTTTGAGCCAGAATTTGGGATATAACCGGGTACAGAGGATGCATGCACATATCGACTTTTTGCTCTTAAAATATCGATTTTGAGCATGTTTTGGGTCTGTATCTTGAAAACATTCTGGCAAGGAGTAGGCATGTACAGATTGCTTGTGGGACCCAAAAATATCGAATTTTCGGATGTTTTGAACCTGAATTTGGGATATAGACGGATGCAGAAGATGCATGCACATATCGACTTTAGGCACCTAAAATATGGATTTTGATCATGTTTTGGACCTGTATTTTGAAAATGCTCTAACACGGAGTAGGCATGTACAGATCGCTTTTGGGACCCAAAAATATCGAATTTTCGGGTGTTTTGAGCCTGAATTTGAGATATAAACTGGTACAGAAGACGCATGCATGCACATATCGACTTTTTGCACCTAAAATATCGATTTTGAGCATATTTTGGGTCTGTATCTTGAAAACATTCTATCAAGAAGTAGGCATGTACAGATTGCTTCTGGGACCCAAAAATATCGAATTTTCGAATGTTTTGAACCTCAATTTGGGATATAGACGGGTACAGAAGATGCATACACATATTGACTTTGTGCACATAAAATATCGATTTTCAGCATGTTTTGGGCCTGTATTTTAAAAACACTCTATCACGGAGTATGCACGTACAGATCGCTTCTGGGACCCAAAAACATTGAATTTTCGGGTGTTTTGAGCATTAATTTGAGATATAAACGGAAACAGAAGATGCATGCACATATCGACTTTGGGCACCTAAAATATCGATTTTGAGCATCTTTTGGGCCTGTATTTTGAAAATACTCAAACACGGTGTAGACATGTACAGATCGCTTCTGGGACACAAAAACATCGATTTTTTGGGTGTTTTGAGCCTGAATTTGAGATATAAACGGGTACAGAAGATGCATGCACATATCGACTTTGGGACCCAAAATATCGATTTTTAGTATGTTTTGGGCGTATAATTTGAAAATATTCTTACACTGAGTAGGCATGTAAAGATCGCTTCTGGAACCCAAAAATATCGAATTTTGGGGGGTTTTGAGCCTGAATTTGGGATATAACAGGGTACAGAGGATGCATGCACATATCGACTTTTTGCACCTAAAATATCGATTTTGAGCATCTTTTGGGCCTGTATTTTGAAAATGCTCTAACACGGAGTAGGCATGTACAGATCGCTTTTGGGACCCAAAAATATCGAATTTTCGGGTGTTTTGAGCCTGAATTTGAGATATAAACGGGTAAAGAAGATGCATGCACATATCGACTTTTTGCACCTAAAATATCGATTTTGAGCATATTTTGGGTCTGTATCTTGAAAACATTCTATCAAGAAGTAGGCATGTACAGATTGCTTCTGGGACCCAAAAATATCGAATTTTCGAGTGTTTTGAACCTCAATTTGGGATATAGACGGGTACAGAAGATGCATACATATATTGACTTTGGGCACATAAAATATCGATTTTCAGCATGTTTTGGGCCTGTATTTTAAAAACACTCTAACACGGAGTATGCACGTACAGATCGCTTCTGGGACCCAAAAACATTGAATTTTCGGGTGTTTTGAGCATTAATTTGAGATATAAACGGGAACAGAAGATGCATGCACGTATATCGCCTTTGGGACCCAAAATATCGATTTTTAGTATGTTTTGGGCGTATAATTTGAAAATATTCTTACACTGAGTAGGCATGTAAAGATCGCTTCTGGAACCCAAAAATATCGAATTTTCGGGGGTTTTGAGCCTGAATTTGGGATATAACCGGGTACAGAGGATGCATGCACATATCGACTTTTTGCACCTAAAATATCGATTTTGAGCATGTTTTAGGTCTGTATCTTGAAAACATTCTAGCAAGGAGTAGGCATGTACAGATCGCTTCTGGGACCCAAAAATACAGAATTTTCTGGTCTTTTGAACCTGAATTTGAGATATAGACGGGTACAGAAGATGCATACACATATTGACTTTTGGCACCCAAAATATAGATTTTCAGCATGTTTTAAGCCTGTATTTTGAAAATACTTTAACACGGAGAAGGCATGTACAGATCGCTTCTGGGACCCAAAAATATCGAATTTTCGGGTGTTTTGAACCTGAATTTGGGATATAGATGGGTACAGAAGATGCATACACATATTGACTTTGGGCACCTAAAATATAGATTTTCAGCATGTTTTGTTCCTGTATTTTGAAAATACTTTAACACGGAGTAGGCATGTACAGATCGCTTCTGGGACCCAAAAATATCGAATTTTCGGGTGTTTTGAGCCTGAATTTGAGATATAAACGGGTACAGAAGATGCATGCACATATCGACTTTTTGCACCTAAAATATCGATTTTGAGCATGTTTTGGGTCTGTATCTTGAAAACATTCTATCAAGATGTAGGCATGTACAGATTGCTTCTGGGACCCAAAAATATCGAATTTTAGAATGTTTTGAACCTCAATTTGGGATATAGACGGGTACAGAAGATGCATACACATATTGACTTTGGGCACATAAAATATCGATTTTCAGCATGTTTTGGGCCTGTATTTTAAAAACACTCTAACACGGAGTATGCACGTACAGATCGCATCTGGGACCCAAAAACATTGAATTTTCGGGTGGTTTGAGCATTTATTTGAGATATAAACGGGAACAGAAGATGCATGCACATATCGACTTTGGGCACCTAAAATATCGATTTTGAGCATCTTTTGGGCCTGTATTTTGAAAATACTCAAACACGGTGTAGACATGTACAGATCGCTTCTGGGACACAAAAATATCGATTTTTTGGGTGTTTTGAGCCTGAATTTGAGATATAAACGGGTACAGAAGATGCATGCACATATCGACTTTGGGACCCAAAATATCGATTTTTAGTATGTTTTGGGCGTATAATTTGAAAATATTCTTACACTGAGTAGGCATGTACAGATCGCTTCTGGAACCCAAAAATATCGAATTTTCGGGTGTTTTGAGCCTGAATTTGAGATATAAACGGATACAGAAGATGCATGCACATATTGACATTGGGCACCTAAAATATCGATTTTGAGCATGTTTTGGGCCTGTATTTTGAAAATACTGTACCACGGAGTAGGAATGTACAGATCGCTTCTGGGACACAAAAATATGGATTTTTTGGGTGTTTTGAGCCTGAATTTGAGATATAAACGGGTACAGAAGATGCATGCACATATCGACTTTGGACACCTAAAATATCGATTTTTAGTATGTTTTGGGGCTGTATTTTAAAAATACTCTAACACGGAGTAGACATGTACAGATCGCTTTTGGGACCCAAAAATATCGAATTTTCGGGAGTTTTGAGCCTGAATTTGAGATATAACCGTTTACAGAAGATACATGCACATATCGACTTTTTGCACTTAACTAAAATATCGATTTTGAGCATGTTTTGGGTCTGTATCTTGAAAACATTCTAGCAAGGAGTAGGCATGTACAGATCTCTTCTGGGACCCAAAAATATCGAATTTTCTGAAGTTTTGAACCAGAATTAGGGATATACACGGGTACAGAAGATCCATACACATATTGACTTTGGGCACCTAAAATATCGATTTTCAGCATGTTTTGGGCCTGTATTTTAAAAACACTCAAACACGGAGTATGCACGTACAGATTGCTTCTGGGACCCAAAAACATTGAATTTTCGGGTGTTTTGAGCATGAATTTGAGATATAAACGGGTACAGAAGATGCATGCACATATCGACTTTGGGCACCTAAAATATCGATTTTGAGCATCTTTTGGGCCTGTATTTTGAAAATACTCAAACACGGTGTAGACATGTACAGATCGCTTCTGGGACACAAAAATATCGATTTTTTGGGTGTTTTGAGCCAGAATTTGGGATATAACCGGGTACAGAAGATGCATACACATATCGACTTTTTGCACCTAATTAAAATATCGATTTTGAGCATGTTTTCGGTCTGTATCTTGAAAACATTCTGGCAAGGAGTAAGCATGTACAGATCGCTTCTGGGACCCAAAAATACCGAATTTTCTGATGTTTTGAACCTGAATTTGAGATATAGACGGGTACAGAAGATGCATACACATATTGACTTTGGGCACCTAAAATATCGGTTTTGAGCATGTTTTGGGCCTATATCTTGAAACAATTCTAGCAAGGAGTAGGCATGTACAGATTGCTCCTGGGACCCAAAAATATCGAATTTTCGGATGTTTTGAACCTGTATTTGGGATATAGACGGATGCAGAAGATGCATGCACATATCGACTTTGGGCACCTAAAATATGGATTTTGAGCATGTTTTGGACCTGTATTTTGAAAATACTCTAACACGGAGTAGGCATGTACAGATCGCTTCTGGGACACTAAAATATTGATTTTTTGGGTGTTTTGAGCCTGAATTTGAGATATAAACAGGTACAGAAGATGCATGCACATATCGACTTTGGGACCCAAAATATCGATTTTTAGTTTGTTTTGGGCGTATAATTTGAAAATATTCTTACACTGAGTAGGCATGTACAGATCGCTTCTGGAACAAAAAAATATCGAATTTTGGGGGATTTTGAGCCTGAATTTGGGATATAACCGGGTACAGAGGATGCATGCACATATCGACTTTTTGCACCTAAAATATCGATTTTGAGCATGTTTTAGGTCTGTATCTTGAAAACATTCTAGCAAGGAGTAGGCATGTACAGATCGCTTCTGGGACCCAAAAATACCGAATTTTCTGGTGTTTTGAACCTGAATTTGAGATATAGACGGGTACAGAAGATGCATACACATATTGACTTTTGGCACCTAAAATATAGATTTTCAGCATGTTTTAAGCCTGTATTTTGAAAATACTTTAACACGGAGAAGGCATGTACAGATCGCTTCTGGGACCAAAAAATATCGAATTTTCTTGTGTTTTGAGCCTGAATTTGAGATATAAACGGATACAGAAGATGCATGCACATATTGACTTTGGGCACCTAAAATATCGATTTTGAGCATGTTTTGGGCCTGTATTTTGAAAATACTGAACCACGGAGTAGGCATGTACAGATCGCTTCTGGGACACAAAAATATGGATTTTTTGGGTGTTTTGAGCCTGAATTAGAGATATAAACGGGTACAGAAGATGCATGCACATATCGACTTTGGACACCTAAAATATCGATTTTTAGTATGTTTTGGGCCTGTATAATAAAAATACTCTAACACGGAGTAGACATGTACAGATCGCTTTTGGGACCCAAAAATATCGAATTTTCCGGAGTTTTGAGCCTGAATTTGAGATATAACCGGGTACAGAAGATGCATGCACATATCGACTTTTTGCACTTAATTAAAATATCGATTTTGAGCATGTTTTCGGTCTGTATCTTGAAAACATTCTAGCAAGGAGTAGGCATGTACAGATCTCTTCTGGGACCCAAAAATATCGAATTTTCTGATGTTTTGAACCAGAATTAGGGATATACACGGGTACAGAAGATCCATACACATATTGACTTTGGGCACATAAAATATCGATTTTCAGCATGTTTTGGGCCTGTATTTTAAAAACACTCTAACACGGAGTATGCACGTACAGATTGCTTCTGGGACCCAAAAACATTGAATTTTCGGGTGTTTTGAGCATAAATTTGAGATATAAACTGGTACAGAAGATGCATGCACATATCGACTTTGGGCACCTAAAATATCGATTTTGAGCATGTTTTGGGCCTGTATTTTGAAAATACTCAAACACGGTGTAGACATGTACAGATCGCTTCTGGGACACAAAAATATCGATTTTTTGGGTGTTTTGAGCCTGAATTTGAGATATGAACGGGTACAGAAGATGCATGCACATATCGACTTTGGGACCCAAAATATCGATTTTTAGTATGTTTTGGGCGTATAATTTGAAAATATTCTTACACTGAGTAGGCATGTACAGATCGCTTCTGGGACCCAAAAATATCGAATTTTCGGGGGTTTTGAGCCAGAATTTGGGATATAACCGGGTACATAGGATGCATGCACATATCGACTTTTTGCACTTAAAATATCGATTTTGAGCATGTTTTGGGTCTGTATCTTGAAAACATTCTGGCAAGGAGTAAGCATGTACAGATCGCTTCTGGGACCCAAAAATACCGAATTTTCTGGTGTTTTGAACCGGAATTTGAGATATAGACGGGTACAGAAGATGCATACACATATTGACTTTGGGCACCTAAAATATCGATTTTGAGCAAGTTTTGGGTCTGTATCTTGAAAACATTCTATCAAGAAGTAGGCATGTACAGATTGCTTCTGGGACCCAAAAATATCGAATTTTCGAATGTTTTGAACCTCATTTTGTGATATAGACGGGTACAGAAGATCCATACACATATTGACTTTGGGCACATAAAATATCGATTTTCAGCATGTTTTGGGCCTGTATTTTAAAAACACTCTAACACGGAGTATGGACGTACAGATCGCTTCTGGGACCCAAAAACATTGAATTTTCGGGTGTTTTGAGCATTAATTTGAGATATAAACGGGAACAGAAGATGCATGCACATATCGACTTTGGGCACCTAAAATATCGATTTTGAGCATCTTTTGGGCCTGTATTTTGAAAATACTCAAACACGGTGTAGACATGTACAGATCGCTTCTGGGACACAAAAATATCGATTTTTTGGGTGTTTTGAGCCTGAATTTGAGATATAAACGGGTACAGAAGATGCATACACATATTGACTTTTGGCACCTAAAATATAGATTTTCAGCATGTTTTAAGCCTGTATTTTGAAAATACTTTAACACGGAGAAGGCATGTACAGATCGCTTCTGGGACCAAAAAATATCGAATTTTCTTGTGTTTTGAGCCTGAATTTGAGATATAAACGGATACAGAAGATGCATGCACATATTGACTTTGGGCACCTAAAATATCGATTTTGAGCATGATTTGGGCCTGTATTTTGAAAATACTGTACCACGGAGTAGGCATGTACAGATTGCTTCCGGGACACAAAGATATGGATTTTTTGGGTGTTTTGAGCCTGAATTAGAGATATAAACGGGTACAGAAGATGCATGCACATATCGACTTTGGACACCTAAAATATCGATTTTTAGTATGTTTTGGGCCTGTATAATAAAAATACTCTAACACGGAGTAGACATGTACAGATCGCTTTTGGGACCCAAAAATATCGAATTTTCGGGAGTTTTGAGCCTGAATTTGAGATATAACCGGGTACAGAAGATGCATGCACATATCGACTTTTTGCACTTAATTAAAATATCGATTTTGAGCATGTTTTCGGTCTGTATCTTGAAAACATTCTAGCAAGGAGTAGGCATGTACAGATCTCTTCTGGGACCCAAAAATATCGATTTTTCTGATGTTTTGAACCAGAATTAGGGATATACACGGGTACAGAAGATCCATACACATATTGACTTTGGGCATATAAAATATCGATTTTCAGCATGTTTTGGGCCTGTATTTTAAAAACACTCTAACACGGAGTATGCACGTACAGATCGCTTCTGGGACCCAAAAAAATTGAATTTTCGGGTGTTTTGAGCATGAATTTGAGATATAAACGGGTACAGAAGATGCATGCACATATCGACTTTGGGCACCTAAAATATCGATTTTGAGCATGTTTTGGGCCTGTATTTTGAAAATACTCAAACACGGTGTAGACATGTACAGATCGCTTCTGGGACACAAAAATATCGATTTTTTGGGTTTTTTGAGCCTGAATTTGAGATATAAACGGGTACAGAAGATGCATGCACATATCGACTTTGGGACCCAAAATATCGATTTTTAGTATGTTTTGGGCGTATAATTTGAAAATATTCTAGCACTGAGTAGGCATGTACAGATCGCTTCTGGGACCCAAAAATATCGAATTTTCGGGGGTTTTGAGCCAGAATTTGGGATATAACCGGGTACAGAGGATGCATGCACATATCGACTTTTTGCACCTAAAATATCGATTTTGAGCATGTTTTGGGTCTGTATCTTGAAAACATTCTGGCAAGGAGTAAGCATGTACAGATCGCTTCTGGGACCCAAAAATACCGAATTTTCTGGTGTTTTGAACCTGAATTTGAGATATAGACGGGTACAGAAGATGCATACACATATTGACTTTGGGCACCTAAAATATCGGTTTTGAGCATGTTTTGGGCCTGTATCTTGAAAAAATTCTAGCAAGGAGTAAGCATGTACAGATTGCTTCTGGGACCCAAAAATATCGAATTTTCGGATGTTTTGAAAATGAATTTGGAATATAGACGGATGCAGAAGATGCATGCACATATCGACTTTGGGCACCTAAAATATGGATTTTGAGCATGTTTTAGACCTGTATTTTGAAAATACTCTAACACGGAGTAGGCATGTACAGATCGCTTTTGGGACCCAAAAATATCGAATTTTCGGGTGTTTTGAGCCTGAATTTGAGATATAAACGGGTACAGAAGATGCATGCACATATCGACTTTTTGCACCTAAAATATCGATTTTGAGCATGTTTTGGGTCTGTATCTTGAAAACATTCTATCAAGAAGTAGGCATGTACAGATTGCTTCTGGGACCCAAAAATATCGAATTTTCGAATCTTTTGAACCTCAATTTGGGATATAGACGGGTACAGAAGATGCATACACATATTGACTTTGGGCACATAAAATATCGATTTTCAGCATGTTTTGGGCCTGCATTTTAAAAACACTCTAACACGGAGTATGGACGTACAGATCGCTTCTGGGACCCAAAAACATTGAATTTTCGGGTGTTTTGAGCACGAATTTGAGATATAAACGGGTACAGAAGATGCATGCACATATCGACTTTGGGCACCTAAAATATCGATTTTGAGCATCTTTTGGGCCTGTATTTTGAAAATACTCAAACACGGTGTAGACATGTACAGATCGCTTCTGGGACACAAAAATATCGATTTTTTGGGTGTTTTGAGCCTGAATTTGAGATATAAACGGGTACAGAAGATGCATGCACATATCGACTTTGGGACCCAAAATATCGATTTTTAGTATGTTTTGGGCGTATAATTTGAAAATATTCTTACACTGAGTAGGCATGTACAGATCGCTTCTGGAACCCAAAAATATCGAATTTTGGGGGGTTTTGAGCCTGAATTTGGGATATAACCGGGTACAGAGGATGCATGCACATATCGACTTTTTGCACCTAAAATATCGATTTTGAGCATGTTTTAGGTCTGTATCTTGAAAACATTCTAGCAAGGAGTAGGGATGTACAGATCGCGTCTGGGACCCAAAAATACCGAATTTTCGAATGTTTTGAACCTGAATTTGAGATATAGACGGGTACAGAAGATGCATACACATATTGACTTTTGGCACCTAAAATATAGATTTTCAGCATGTTTTAAGCCTGTATTTTGAAAATACTTTAACACGGAGAAGGCATGTACAGATCGCTTCTGGGACCAAAAAATATCGAATTTTCTGGTGTTTTGAGCCTGAATATGAGATATAAACGGATACAGAAGATGCATGCACATATTGACTTTGGGCACCTAAAATATCGATTTTGAGCATGTTTTGGGCCTGTATTTTGAAAATACTGTACCACGGAGTAGGCATGTACAGATCGCTTCTGGGACACAAAAATATGGATTTTTTGGGTGGTTTGAGCCTGAATTTGAGATATAAACGGGTACAGAAGATGCATGCACATATCGACTTTGGACACCTAAAATATCGATTTTTAGTATGTTTTGGGCCTGTATTTTAAAAATACTCTAACACGGAGTAGACATGTACAGATCGCTTTTGGGACCCAAAAATATCGAATTTTCGGGAGTTTTGAGCCTGAATTTGAGATATAACCGGGTACAGAAGATGCATGCACATATCGACTTTTTGCACTTAATTAAAATATCGATTTTGAGCATGTTTTGGGTCTGTATCTTGAAAACATTCTAGCAAGGAGTAGGCATGTACGGATCTCTCCTGGGACCCAAAAATATCGAATTTTCTGATGTTTTGAACCAGAATTAGAGATATACACGGGTACAGAAGATCCATAATACACATATTGACTTTGGGCACATAAAATATCGATTTTCAGCATGTTTTGGGCCTGTATTTTAAAAACACTCTAACACGGAGTATGCACGTACAGATCGCTTCTGGGGCCCAAAAACATTGAATTTTCGGGTGTTTTGAGCATGAATTTGAGATATAAACGGGTACAGAAGATGCATGCACATATCGACTTTGGGCACCTAAAATATCGATTTTGAGCATGTTTTGGGCCTGTATTTTGAAAATACTCAAACACGGTGTAGACATGTACAGATCGCTTCTGGGACACAAAAATATCGATTTTTTGGGTTTTTTGAGCCTGAATTTGAGATATAAACGGGTACAGAAGATGCATGCACATATCGACTTTGGGACCCAAAATATCGATTTTTAGTATGTTTTGGGCGTATAATTTGAAAATATTCTTACACTGAGTAGGCATGTACAGATCGCTTCTGGAACAAAAAAATATCGAATTTTGGGGGGTTTTGAGCCTGAAATTGGGATATAACCGGGTACAGAGGATGCATGCACATATCGACTTTTTGCACCTAAAATATCGATTTTGAGCATGTTTTAGGTCTGTATCTTGAAAACATTCTAGCAAGGAGTAGGCATGTACCGATCGCTTCTGGGACCCAAAAATACCGAATTTTCTGGTGTTTTGAACCTGAATTTGAGATATAGACGGGTACAGAAGATGCATACACATATTGACTTTGGGCACCTAAAATATCGGTTTTGAGCATGTTTTGGGCCTGTATCTTGAAAAAATTCTAGCAAGGAGTAGGCATGTACAGATTGCTCCTGGGACCCAAAAATATCGAATTTTTGGATGTTTTGAAAATGAATTTGGGATATAAACGGATGCAGAAGATGCATGCACATATCGACTTTGGGCACCTAAAATTTGGATTTTGAGCATGTTTTGGACTTGTATTTTGAAAATACTCTAACACGGATTAGGCATGTACAGATCGCTTTTGGGACCCAAAAATATCGAATTTTCGGGTGTTTTGAGCCTGAATTTGAGATATAAACGGGTACAGAAGATGCATGCACATATTGACTTTGGGCACTTAAAATATCGATTTTGAGCATGTTTTGGGCCTGTATTTTGAAAATACTGTACCACGGAGTAGGCATGTACAGATCGCTTCTGGGACACAAAAATATGGATTTTTTGGGTGGTTTGAGCCTGAATTTGAGATATAAACGGGTACAGAAGATGCATGCACATATCGACTTTGGACACCTAAAATATCGATTTTTAGTATGTTTTGGGCCTGTATTTTAAAAATACTCTAACACGGAGTAGACATGTACAGATCGCTTTTGGGACCCAAAAATATCGAATTTTCGGGAGTTTTGAGCCTGAATTTGAGATATAACCGGGTACAGAAGATGCATGCACATATCGACTTTTTGCACTTAATTAAAATATCGATTTTGAGCATGTTTTGGGTCTGTATCTTGAAAACATTCTAGCAAGGAGTAGGCATGTACGGATCTCTCCTGGGACCCAAAAATATCGAATTTTCTGATGTTTTGAACCAGAATTAGAGATATACACGGGTACAGAAGATCCATCATACACATATTGACTTTGGGCACATAAAATATCGATTTTCAGCATGTTTTGGGCCTGTATTTTAAAAACACTCTAACACGGAGTATGCACGTACAGATCGCTTCTGGGGCCCAAAAACATTGAATTTTCGGGTGTTTTGAGAATGAATTTGAGATATAAACGGGTACAGAAGATGCATGCACATATCGACTTTGGGACCCAAAATATCGATTTTTAGTATGTTTTGGGCGTATAATTTGAAAATATTCTTACACTGAGTAGGCATGTACAGATCGCTTCTGGAACAAAAAAATATCGAATTTTGGGGGGTTTTGAGCCTGAAATTGGGATATAACCGGGTACAGAGGATGCATGCACATATCGACTTTTTGCACCTAAAATATCGATTTTGAGCATGTTTTAGGTCTGTATCTTGAAAACATTCTAGCAAGGAGTAGGCATGTACCGATCGCTTCTGGGACCCAAAAATACCGAATTTTCTGGTGTTTTGAACCTGAATTTGAGATATAGACGGGTACAGAAGATGCATACACATATTGACTTTGGGCACCTAAAATATCGGTTTTGAGCATGTTTTGGGCCTGTATCTTGAAAAAATTCTAGCAAGGAGTAGGCATGTACAGATTGCTTCTGGGACCCAAAAATATCGAATTTTTGGATGTTTTGAAAATGAATTTGGGATATAAACGGATGCAGAAGATGCATGCACATATCGACTTTGGGCACCTAAAATTTGGATTTTGAGCATGTTTTGGACTTGTATTTTGAAAATACTCTAACACGGATTAGGCATGTACAGATCGCTTTTGGGACCCAAAAATATCGAATTTTCGGGTGTTTTGAGCCTGAATTTGAGATATAAACGGGTACAGAAGATGCATGCACATATCGACTTTGGGACCCAAAATATCGATTTTTAGTATGTTTTGGGCGTATAATTTGAAAATATTCTTACACTGAGTAGGCATTTACAGATCGCTTCTGGAACCCAAAAATATCGAATTTTGGGGGGTTTTGAGCCTGAATTTGGGATATAACCGGGTACAGAGGATGCATGCACATATCGACTTTTTGCACCTAAAATATCGATTTTGAGCATGTTTTGGGACTGTATCTTGAAAACATTCTAGCAAGAAGTAGGCATGTACAGATCGCTTCTGGGACCCAAAAATATCGAATTTTCTGATGTTTTGAACCAGAATTAGAGATATACACGGGTACAGAAGATCCATCATACACATATTGACTTTGGGCACATAAAATATCGATTTTCAGCATGTTTTGGGCCTGTATTTTAAAAACACTCTAACACGGAGTATGCACGTACAGATCGCTTCTGGGGCCCAAAAACATTGAATTTTCGGGTGTTTTGAGCATGAATTTGAGATATAAACGAGTGCAGAAGATGCATACACATATTAACTTTGGGCACCTAAAATATCGATTTTCAGCATGTTTTGGGCCTGTATCTGAGAAGGCATGTACAGATCGCTTCTAGGACCCCAAAATATCGAATTTTCGGGTGTTTTGAGGTTGAATTTGAGATATAAACGAGTGCAGAAGATGCATACACATATTAACTTTGGGCACCTAAAATATCGATTTTCAGCATGTTTTGGGCCTGTATCTGAGTAGGCATGTACAGATAGCTTCTGGGACCCCAAAATATCGAATTTTCGGGTGTTTGGAGCCTGAGTTTGAGATATAAACGGGTACAGAAGATGCATGCACATATCGACTTTTGGGCACTTAAAAGATCGATTTTCAGTATGATATGGGCCTGTATTTTAGAAATACTCTAACACGGAGTAGGCATGTACAGTTCGCTTCTGGGACCCCAAAATATCGAATTTTCGGGTGTTTTGGGCCTGAATTTGAGATATCGACTTTAGGCACCTAAAATATCGATTTTTATCATGTTTTGGGCCTATATTTTGAAAATATTCTCGCACTAAGTAGGCATGTACAGATCACTTCTGGGACCCCAAAATATCGAATTTTCGGGTGTTTTGATACTGAATTTGAGATATAAACGGGTACAGAAGATGCATGCACATATCGACTTTGGATACTTAAAATATCGATTTTTAGCGTGTTTTGAGCCTATATTTTGAAAACATTCTTGCACTGACTAGGCATATACAGTTCGCTTCTGGGACCCCGACCCCGAAAATATCGAATTTTCGGGAGTTTTGAGGTTGAATTTGGGATATAAACGAGTGCAGAAGATGCATACACATATTGACTTTGGTCACCTAAAATAGCGATTTTCAGCATGTTTTGGGCCTGTATTTTGAAAATACTCTAACACGGAGTAGGCAAGTACAGATCACTTCTAGGACCAAAAAATATCGAATTTTCAGGTGTTTGGAGCCTGAATTTGAGGTATAAACAGGTACAGAAGATGCATGCACATATCGACTTTTGGGCACATAAAAGATCGATTTTCAGTATGTTATGGGCCTGTATTTTGAAAATACTCTAACACGGAGTAGGCATGTACAGTTCGCTTCTGGGACCCCAAAATATCGAATTTTCCGGTGTTTTGGGCCTGAATTTGAGATATCGACTTTGGGCACCTAAAATTTCGATTTTTAGCATGTTTTGGGCCTATATTTGAAAATACTCTGACACAGAGTAGGCATGTACAGATCGCTTCTGGCACTCCAAAATATCGAATTTTCGGGTGTTTTGAGCCTGAATTTGTGATATAAACGGGTACTGAAGATGCATGAACATATCAACTTTTGGGCCACTAAAATATCGATTTTGAGCATGTTTTGGGTCTGTATCTAGAAAACATTCTAACTAGGAGTAGGCATGTACAGATCGCTTCTAGGACAAAAAAATACCGAATTTTCGGGTGTTTTGATCCTGAATTTGAGATATAAACGGTTACAGAAGATGCATGCACATATCGACTTAGGACACTTAAAATATTTATTTTTAGCATGTTTTGAGCCTATATTTTGAAAACATTCTAGCACTGAGTAGGCATGTACAGATTGCTTCTGGGACCCAAAAATATCGAATTTTCGGGTGTTTTGAGGTTGAATTTGAGATATAAACGGGTACAGAAGATGCATGCACATATCGACTTAGGACACTTAAAATATTTATTTTTAGCATGTTTTGAGCCTATATTTTGAGAACATTCTAGCACTGAGTAGGCATGTACAGATTGCTTCTGGGACCCAAAAATATCGAATTTTCGGGTGTTTTGAGGTTGAATTTGAGATATAAACGAGTGCAGAAGATGCATACACATATTAACTTTGGGCACCTAAAATATCGATTTTCAGCATGTTTTGGGCCTGTATCTGAGTAGGCATGTACAGATCGCTTCTGGGACCCCAAAATATCGAATTTTCGGGTGTTTGGAGCCTGAATTTGAGATATAAACGGGTACAGAAGATGCATGCACATATCTACTTTTGGGCACCTAAAAGATCGATTTTCAGTATGATATGGGCCTGTATTTTGAAAATACTCTAACACGGAGTAGGCATGTACAGTTCGCTTCTGGGACCCCAAAATATCGAATTTTCGGGTGTTTTGGGCCTGAATTTGAGATATCGACTTTGGGCACCTAAAAGATCGATTTTCAGTATGATATGGGCCTGTATTTTGAAAATACTCTAACACGGAGTAGGCATGTACAGATCACTTCTGGGACCCCAAAATATCGAATTTTCGGGTGTTTTGATCCTAAATTTGAGATATAAACGGGTACAGAAGATGCATGCACATATCGACTTTGGATACTTAAAATATCGATTTTTAGCGTGTTTTGAGCCTATATTTTGAAAACATTCTTGCACTGACTAGGCATATACAGTTCGCTTCTGGGACCCCAAAAATATCGAATTTTCGGGAGTTTTGAGGTTGAATTTGGGATATAAACGAGTGCAGAAGATGCATACACATATTGACTTTGGTCACCTAAAATAGCGATTTTCAGCATGTTTTGGGCCTGTATTTTGAAAATACTCTAACACGGAGTAGGCAAGTACAGATCACTTCTAGTACCAAAAAAAATCGAATTTTCAGGTGTTTGGAGCCTGAATTTGAGGTATAAACAGGTACAGAAGATGCATGCACATATCGACTTTTGGGCACCTAAAATATCGATTTTCTGTATGTTTTGGGCCTGTATTTTGAAAATACTCTAAAACGGAGTAGGTATGTACAGATCGCTTCTCTGACCCCAAAATTTCCAATTTTCGGGTGTTTTGGGCCTGAATTGGAGATATCTACTTTGGGCACCTAATATTTCGATTTTTAGCATGTTTTGGGCCTATATTTGAAAATACTCTAACACAGAGTAGGCATGTACAGATCAATTCTGGCACTCCAAAATATCGAATTTTCGGGTGTTTTGAGCATGAATTTGAGATATAAACGGGTACTGAAGATGCATGAACATATCGACTTTTCGGCCACTAAAATATCGATTTTAAGCATGTTTTGGGTCTGTATCTTGAAAACATTCTAACTAGGAGTAAGCATGTACAGATCGCTTCTGGGAACCAAAAATCTCAAATTTTCGGGTGTTTTGAAGTTGAATTTGAGATATAAACGAGTGCAGAAGATGCATACACATATTAACTTTGGGCACCTAAAATATCGATTTTCAGCATGTTTTGGGCCTGTATCTGAATAGGCATGTACCGATCGCTTCTGGGACCCCAAAATATCAAATTTTCGGGTGTTTGGAGCCTGAATTTGAGATATAAACGGGTACAGAAGATGCATGCACATATCGACTTTTGGGCACCTAAAAGATCGATTTTCTGTATGTTTTGGGCCTGTATTTTGAAAATACTCTAAAACGGAGTAGGTATGTACAGATCGCTTCTCTGACCCCAAAATTTCGAATTTTCGGGTGTTTTGGGCCTGAATTGGAGATATCTACTTTGGGCACCTAATATTTCGATTTTTAGCATGTTTTGGGCCTATATTTGAAAATACTCTAACACAGAGTAGGCATGTACAGATCGCTTCTGGGACTCCAAAATATCGAATTGTCGGGTGTTTTGAGCCTGAATTTGAGATATAAACGGGTACTGAAGATGCATGAACATATCGACTTTTCGGCCACTAAAATATCGATTTTAAGCATGTTTTGGGTCTGTATCTTGAAAACATTCTAACTAGGAGTAAGCATGTACAGATCGCTTCTGGGAACCAAAAATCTCTAATTTTCGGGTGTTTTGAAGTTGAATTTGAGATATAAACGAGTGCAGAAGATGCATACACATATTAACTTTGGGCACCTAAAATATCGATTTTCAGCATGTTTTGGGCCTGTATCTGAATAGGCATGTACCGATCGCTTCTGGGACCCCAAAATATCAAATTTTCGGGTGTTTGGAGCCTGAATTTGAGATATAAACGGGTACAGAAGATGCATGCACATATCGACTTTTGGGCACCTAAAAGATCGATTTTCAGTATGTTATGGGCCTGTATTTTTAAAATACTCTAACACGGAGTAGGCATGTACAGTTCGCTTCTGGGACCCCAAAATATCGAATTTTCGGGTGTTTTGGGCCTGAATTTGAGATATCGACTTTGGGCACCTAATATTTCGATTTTTAGCATTTTTTGGGCCTATATTTGAAAATACTCTGACACAGAGTAGGCATGTACAGATCGCTTCTGGCACTCCAAAATATCGAATTTTCGGGTGTTTTGAGACTGAATTTGAGATATAAACGGGTACTGAAGATGCATGAACATATCGACTTTTGGGCCACTAAAATAACGATTTTGAGCATGTTTTGGGTCTGTATCTTGAAAACATTCTAACTAGGAGTAGGCATGTACAGATCGCTTCTAGGACAAAAAAATACCGAATTTTCGGGTGTTTTGAGCTTGAATTTGAGATATAAACGGGTACAGAAGATGCATACACATATCGACTTAGGACACTTAAAATATCTATTCTTAGCATGTTTTGAAGCCTTATTTTGAAAAAATTCTAGCACTGAGTAGGCATGTACAGATCGCTTCTGGGACCCAAAAATATCGAATTTTCGGGTGTTTTGAGGTTAAATTTGAGCTGTAACGAGTACAGAAGATGCATACGCATATTAACTTTGGGCACCTAAAATATTGATTTTCAGCATGTTTTGGGCCTGTATCTGAGTAGGCATGTACAGATCTCTTCTGGGACCCAAAAATATCGAATTTTCCGGTGTTTGGAGCCTGAATTTGAGATATAAACGGGTACAGAAGATGCATGCACATATCGACTTTTGGGCACCTAAAAGTTCGATTTTCAGTATGATATGGGCCTATATTTTGAAAATATTCTAGCACTAAGTAGGCATGTACAGATTACTTCTGGGACCCCAAAATATCGAATTTTAGGGTGTTTTGATCCTTAATTTGAGATATAAACGGGTACAGAAGATGAATGCACATATCGACTTTGGACACTTAAAATATCGATTTTTAGCATGTTTTGAGCCTATATTTTGAAAACATTCTAGCACTGACTAGGCATGTACAGTTCCCTTCTGGGACCCAAAAAATATCGAATTTTTGGGTGTTTTGAGGTTGAATTTGGGATATAAACGGGTGCAGAAGATGCATGCACATATCGACTTTTGGGCACTTAAAAGATCGATTTTCAGTATGATATGGGCCTGTATTTTAGAAATACTCTAACACGGAGTAGGCATGTACAGTTCGCTTCTGGGACCCCAAAATATCGAATTTTCGGGTGTTTTGGGCCTGAATTTGAGATATCGACTTTAGGCACCTAAAATATCGATTTTTAGCATGTTTTGGGCCTATATTTTGAAAATATTCTCGCACTAAGTAGGCATGTACAGATCACTTCTGGGACCCCAAAATATCGAATTTTCGGGTGTTTTGATACTGAATTTGAGATATAAACGGGTACAGAAGATGCATGCACATATCGACTTTGGATACTTAAAATATCGATTTTTAGCGTGTTTTGAGCCTATATTTTGAAAACATTCTTGCACTGACTAGGCATATACAGTTCGCTTCTGGGACCCCGACCCCGAAAATATCGAATTTTCGGGAGTTTTGAGGTTGAATTTGGGATATAAACGAGTGCAGAAGATGCATACACATATTGACTTTGGTCACCTAAAATAGCGATTTTCAGCATGTTTTGGGCCTGTATTTTGAAAATACTCTAACACGGAGTAGGCAAGTACAGATCACTTCTAGGACCAAATAATATCGAATTTTCAGGTGTTTGGAGCCTGAATTTGAGGTATAAACAGGTACAGAAGATGCATGCACATATCGACTTTTGGGCACATAAAAGATCGATTTTCAGTATGTTATGGGCCTGTATTTTGAAAATACTCTAACACGGAGTAGGCATGTACAGTTCGCTTCTGGGACCCCAAAATATCGAATTTTCCGGTGTTTTGGGCCTGAATTTGAGATATCGACTTTGGGCACCTAAAATTTCGATTTTTAGCATGTTTTGGGCCTATATTTGAAAATACTCTGACACAGAGTAGGCATGTACAGATCGCTTCTGGCACTCCAAAATATCGAATTTTCGGGTGTTTTGAGCCTGAATTTGAGATATAAACGGGTACTGAAGATGCATGAACATATCGACTTTTGGGCCACTAAAATATCGATTTTGAGCATGTTTTGGGTCTGTATCTAGAAAACATTCTAACTAGGAGTAGGCATGTACAGATCGCTTCTAGGACAAAAAAATACCGAATTTTCGGGTGTTTTGATCCTGAATTTGAGATATAAACGGTTACAGAAGATGCATGCACATATCGACTTAGGACACTTAAAATATTTATTTTTAGCATGTTTTGAGCCTATATTTAAAAAAAAACATTCTAGCACTGAGTAGGCATGTACAGATTGCTTCTGGGACCCAAAAATATCGAATTTTCGGGTGTTTTGAGGTTGAATTTGAGATATAAACGGGTACAGAAGATGCATGCACATATCGACTTAGGACACTTAAAATATTTATTTTTAGCATGTTTTGAGCCTATATTTTGAGAACATTCTAGCACTGAGTAGGCATGTACAGATTGCTTCTGGGACCCAAAAATATCGAATTTTCGGGTGTTTTGAGGTTGAATTTGAGATATAAACGAGTGCAGAAGATGCATACACATATTAACTTTGGGCACCTAAAATATCGATTTTCAGCATGTTTTGGGCCTGTATCTGAGTAGGCATGTACAGATCGCTTCTGGGACCCCAAAATATCGAATTTTCGGGTGTTTGGAGCCTGAATTTGAGATATAAACGGGTACAGAAGATGCATGCACATATCTACTTTTGGGCACCTAAAAGATCGATTTTCAGTATGATATGGGCCTGTATTTTGAAAATACTCTAACACGGAGTAGGCATGTACAGTTCGCTTCTGGGACCCCAAAATATCGAATTTTCGGGTGTTTTGGGCCTGAATTTGAGATATCGACTTTGGGTACCTAAAAGATCGATTTTCAGTATGATATGGGCCTGTATTTTGAAAATACTCTAACACGGAGTAGGCATGTACAGATCACTTCTGGGACCCCAAAATATCGAATTTTCGGGTGTTTTGATCCTAAATTTGAGATATAAACGGGTACAGAAGATGCATGCACATATCGACTTTGGATACTTAAAATATCGATTTTTAGCGTGTTTTGAGCCTATATTTTGAAAACATTCTTGCACTGACTAGGCATATACAGTTCGCTTCTGGGACCCCAAAAATATCGAATTTTCGGGAGTTTTGAGGTTGAATTTGGGATATAAACGAGTGCAGAAGATGCATACACATATTGACTTTGGTCACCTAAAATAGCGATTTTCAGCATGTTTTGGGCCTGTATTTTGAAAATACTCTAACACGGAGTAGGCAAGTACAGATCACTTCTAGGACCAAAAAAAATCGAATTTTCAGGTGTTTGGAGCCTGAATTTGAGGTATAAACAGGTACAGAAGATGCATTCACATATCGACTTTTGGGCACCTAAAATATCGATTTTCTGTATGTTTTGGGCCTGTATTTTGAAAATACTCTAAAACGGAGTAGGTATGTACAGATCGCTTCTCTGACCCCAAAATTTCGAATTTTCGGGTGTTTTGGGCCTGAATTGGAGATATCTACTTTGGGCACCTAATATTTCGATTTTTAGCATGTTTTGGGCCTATATTTGAAAATACTCTAACACAGAGTAGGCATGTACAGATCAATTCTGGCACTCCAAAATATCGAATTTTCGGGTGTTTTGAGCATGAATTTGAGATATAAACGGGTACTGAAGATGCATGAACATATCGACTTTTCGGCCACTAAAATATCGATTTTAAGCATGTTTTGGGTCTGTATCTTGAAAACATTCTAACTAGGAGTAAGCATGTACAGATCGCTTCTGGGAACCAAAAATCTCAAATTTTCGGGTGTTTTGAAGTTGAATTTGAGATATAAACGAGTGCAGAAGATGCATACACATATTAACTTTGGGCACCTAAAATATCGATTTTCAGCATGTTTTGGGCCTGTATCTGAATAGGCATGTACCGATCGCTTCTGGGACCCCAAAATATCAAATTTTCGGGTGTTTGGAGCCTGAATTTGAGATATAAACGGGTACAGAAGATGCATGCACATATCGACTTTTGGGCACCTAAAAGATCGATTTTCTGTATGTTTTGGGCCTGTATTTTGAAAATACTCTAAAACGGAGTAGGTATGTACAGATCGCTTCTCTGACCCCAAAATTTCGAATTTTCGGGTGTTTTGGGCCTGAATTGGAGATATCTACTTTGGGCACCTAATATTTCGATTTTTAGCATGTTTTGGGCCTATATTTGAAAATACTCTGACACAGAGTAGGCATGTACAGATCGCTTCTGGCACTCCAAAATATCGAATTTTCGGATGTTTTGAGACTGAATTTGAGATATAAACGGGTACTGAAGATGCATGAACATATCGACTTTTGGGCCACTAAAATATCGATTTTGAGCATGTTTTGGGTCTGTATCTTGAAAACATTCTAACTAGGAGTAGGCATGTACAGATCGCTTCTAGGACAAAAAAATACCGAATTTTCGGGTGTTTTGAGCTTGAATTTGAGATATAAACGGGTACAGAAGATGCATACACATATCGACTTAGGACACTTAAAATATCTATTCTTAGCATGTTTTGAAGCCTTATTTTGAAAAAATTCTAGCACTGAGTAGGCATGTACAGATCGCTTCTGGGACCCAAAAATATCGAATTTTCGGGTGTTTTGAGGTTAAATTTGAGCTGTAACGAGTGCAGAAGATGCATACGCATATTAACTTTGGGCACCTAAAATATTGATTTTCAGCATGTTTTGGGCCTGTATCTGAGTAGGCATGTACAGATCTCTTCTGGGACCCAAAAATATCGAATTTTCCGGTGTTTGGAGCCTGAATTTGAGATATAAACGGGTACAGAAGATGCATACACATATCGACTTTTGGGCACCTAAAAGTTCGATTTTCAGTATGATATGGGCCTATATTTTGAAAATATTCTAGCACTAAGTAGGCATGTACAGATTACTTCTGGGACCCCAAAATATCGAATTTTAGGGTGTTTTGATCCTTAATTTGAGATATAAACGGGTACAGAAGATGAATGCACATATCGACTTTGGACACTTAAAATATCGATTTTTAGCATGTTTTGAGCCTATATTTTGAAAACATTCTAGCACTGACTAGGCATGTACAGTTCCCTTCTGGGACCCAAAAAATATCGAATTTTTGGGTGTTTTGAGGTTGAATTTGGGATATAAACGGGTGCAGAAGATGCATACACATATTGAGTTTGGTCACCTAAAATATCGATTTTCAGCATGTTTTGGGCCTGTACTGTGAAAATACTCTAACACGGAGTAGGCAAGTATAGATCGCTTCTGGGACCCCAAAATATCAAATTTCCGGGTGTTTTGGGCCTGAATTTGAGATATCGACTTTGGGCACCTAAAATATCGATTTTTAGCATACTTTGGGCCTATATTTTGAAAATATTCTAGCACTAAGTAGGCATGTACAGATCACTTCTGGGATACCAAAATATCGATTTTTCGGGTGTTTTGATCCTGAATTTGAGATATAAATGGGTACAGAAGATGCATGCACATATCAACTTTGGACATTCAAAATATCGATTTTTAGCATGTTTTAAGCATATATATATATTTTGAAAACATTCTAGCACTGACTAGGCATGTACAGTTCGCTTCTGGGACCCCAAAAATATCGAATTTTCGGGTGTTTTGAGTTTGAATTTGGGATATAAACGGGTGCAGAAGATGCATACACATATTGACTTTGGTCACCTAAAATATCGATTTTCAGTATGTTTTGGGCCTGTATATTGAAAATACTCTCAAACGGAGTAGGCATGTACAGGTCGCTTATGGGACCCCAAAATATCGAATTTTCGGGTGTTTTGGGTCTGAATTTAAGATATCGACTTTGGGCACCTAAAATATCGATTTTCAGCATGTTTTGGGCCTGTATTTTGAAAATACTCTACCACGGAGTAGGAATGTACAGATCGCTTCTGGGACCCAAAAATATAGAATTTTCTGGTGTTTTCAGCCTGAATTTGAGATATAAACTAGTACAGAAGATGCATGCACATATCGACTTTTGGGCACCTAAAATATCGATTTTGAGCATGTTTTGGGTCTGTATCTTGAAAACATTCTCACTTGGTGTAGGCATCTACAGTTTGCTACAAGGACCCAAAAATACTTAATTTTCTGGTGTTTTGAGCCTGAATTTGAGATATAAACGGGTACAGAAGATGCATGTACATATCGACTTTAGACACTTAAAATATCGATTTTTAGCATGTTTTCAGCCTTTACTTTGAAAACATTCTAGCACTGAGTAGGCATGTACAGATCGCTTCTAGGACTCAAAAATATCGAATTTTCGGGTGTTTTAAGGTTGAATTTGGGATATAAACGGGTGCAGAAGATGCATACACATATTGACTTTGGGCACCTAAACTAGCGATTTTCAGCATGTTTTGGGCCTGTATCTGAATAGGCATTTACAGATCGCTTCTGGGACCCCAAAATATCGAATTTCCGGGTGTTTGGAACCTGAATTTGAGATATAAACGTGTACAGAAGATGCATGCACATATCGACTTTTGGGCACCTAAATAATCGATTTTCAGTATGTTTTGGGCCTGTATTTTGAAAATACTCTAACACGGAGTAGGCATGTACAGATCGCTTCGGGGACCCCAAAATATTAAATTTTCGGGTGTTTTGACCCTGAATTTAAGATATAAACGGGTACAGAAGATGCATGCACATATCGACTTTGGCACCCAAAATATCGATTTTGAGCATGTTTTGGGTCTGTATCTTGAAAACATTCTAGCAACGAGTAGGCATGTACAGATTGCTTCTGAGACCAAAAAAATTCGAATTTTCGGGTGTTCTGAGCTTGAATTTGGGATATAAACGGGTACAGAAGATGCAAACACATATTGACATTTAGCACCTAAAATATTGATTTTCAGCATGTTTTGGGCCTGTATTTTGAAAATACTCTAACACGGAGTAGGCATGTACAGATCGCTTCTGGGACCCAAAAATATAGAATTTTCGGGTATTTTGAGCCTGAATTTGGGAAGAAAACGGGTACAGAAGATGCATACACATATTGACTTTGGGCACCTAAAATATCGATTTTCAGCATGTTTTGGGCCTGTATTTTAAAAATACTCTAACACGGAGTAGGCATGTACAGATCGCTTCTGGGACCCAATAATATCGAATTTTCGGGGATTTTGAGCCTGAATTTGAGATTTAAACGGGTACAGAAGATGCATTCACATATCGAGTTTGGGCACCTAAAATATCGATTTTTAGCATGTTTTGGGCCCATATTTTGAAATAATTCCAGCACTGAGTAGGCATGTACAGATTGCTTCTGAGACCAAAAAAATTCGAATTTTCGGGTGTTCTGAGCCTGAATTTGGGAAATAAACGGGTACAGAAGATGCATGCACATATTAACTTTGGGCACCAAAAATATCGATTTTTAGCATGTTTTGGGCCCATATTTTGAAAACATTCTAGCACTGAGTAGGCATGTACAGATCGCTTTAGGGACTTTAAAAATATTGAATTTTCGGGGATTTTGAGCCTGAATTTGAGATATAAACGTGTACAGAAGATACAAGCACTTATCGACTTTTTGCACCTAAAATATCGATTTTACGCATGTTTTGGGTCTGAATCATGAAAACATTCTAGCAAGGAGTAGGCATGTACAGATCGCTTCTGGGACCAAAACATATCGAATTTTCTGTTGTTTTGAACCTGAATTTGGGATATAGACGGGTACAGAAGATGCATACACATATTGACTTTGGGCACCTAAAATATCGATTTTGAGCATGTTTTGGGCCTGTATTTTGAAAATACTCTAACACGGTGTAGGCATGTATAGATCGCTTCTGGGACACAAAAATATCGATTTTTTGGGTGTTTTGAGCCTGAATTTGAGATATAAACGGGTACAGAAGATGCATGCACATATCGACTTTGGACACCTAAAATATTGATTTTTATCATGTTTTAATCCTATATTTTGAAAACATTCTAGCACTGAGTAGGCATGTACAGATCGCTTCTGGGACCCAAAAATATCGAATTTTCGGGTGTTTTGAGCCTGAATTTGAGTTTTAAACGGGTACAGAAGATCGACTTTTGACACTAAAAATATCGATTTTTAGCATGTTTTGCACCTATATTTAGAAAATTCTCTAACACGGGGTAGGCATGTACAGATCGCTTCTGGAACCTCAAAATATCGAATTTTTGAGTGTTTTGAGACTGAATTTGAGATATAAACGGGTACAGAAGATGCATGCACATATCGACTGTTGGGCACCTAAAAGATCGATTTTCAGTATGTTTTGGGCCTGTATTTCGAAAATACTCTAACACGGAGTAGGCATGTACAGATCGCTTCTGGGACCAAAAAAAAACGAATTTTCGGGTGTTTGGGCCTGAATTTGAGATATCGACTTTGGGCACCTAAAATATCGATTTTTAGCATGTTTTGGGACTATATTTTGAAAATATTCTAGCAGTGAGTAGGCATGTACAGATCGCTTCTGGGACCACAAAATATCGAATTTTCGGGTGTTTTGACCCTGAATTTGATATATAAACGGGTACTGAAGATGCATGCACATATCAACTTTTGGGCACCTAAAATATCGATTTTGAGCATGTTTTGGGTCTGTATCTTGAAAACATTCTAACTAGGAGTAGGCATGTACAGATCGCTTCTAGGACCCAAAAGTATCGAATTTTCGGGTGTTTTGAGCCTGAATTTAAGATATAAACGGGTACAGAAGATCGACTTTGGACACTAAAAATATCGATTTTTAGCTTGTTTTGAGCCTATATTTTGAAAACATTCTAGCACTGAGTAGGCATGTACAGATTGCTTCTGGGACCGAAAAATATCGAATTTTCGGGTGTTTTGGGGTTGAATTCGGGATATAAACGGTTGCATAAGATGCATACATATATTGACTTTGGGCACCTAAAATATCGATTTTCAGCATGTTTTGGGCCTGTATCTGAATAGGCATGTACAGATCGCTTCTGGGACCCCAAACTATCGAATTTCCGGGTGTTTGGAACCTGAATTTGAGATTTAAACGGGTACAGAAGATGCATGCACATATCGACTTTTGGGCACCTAAAAGATCGATTTTCAGTATGTTTTGGGCCTGTATTTTGAAAATACTCTAACACGGATTAGGCATGTACAGATCGCTTCTGGGACCCCAAAATAACGAATTTTCGGGTGTTTTGGGCCTGAATTTGAGATATCGACTTTGGGCACCTAAAATATCGATTTTTAGCATGTTTTGGGCCTATATTTTGAAAATATTCTAGCACTGAGTAGGCATGTACAGATCGCTTTTGGGACCCCAAAATATCAAATTTTCGGGTGTTTTGAGCCTGAATTTGAGATATAAACGGGTACTGAAGATGCATGCACATATAAACTTTTGGGCACCTAAAATATCGATTTTGAGCATGTTTTGAGCCTATATTTTGAAAACATTCTAGCCCTGAGTAGGCATGTACAGATCGCTTCTGGGACCCAAAAATATCGAATTTTCGGGTGTTTTGAGGTTGAATTTGGGATATAAACGGTTGCAGAAGATGCATACACATATCGACTTTGGGCACCTAAAATGTCGATTTTCAGCATGTTTTGGGCCTGTATCTGAGTAGGCATGTACAGATCGCTTCGTGGACCCCAAAATATAGAATTTCCGGGTGTTAGGAACCTGAATTTGAGATATTAACGGAAACAGAAGATGCATGCACATATCGACTTTGGGCACCTAAAAGATCAATTTTCAGTATACAGTAATTTGGGCCTGTATTTTGAAAATACTCTAACACGGAGTAGGCATGTACAGATCGCTTCTGGGACTCCAAAATATCGGATTTTCGGGTGTTTTGGGCCTGAATTTGAGATATCGACTTTTTTTACACCTAAAATATCTATTTCTAGCATGTTTTCGGACTATATTTTGAAAATATTCTAGCACTGAGTAGGCATGTACTGATCGCTTCTAGGACACCGAAATACCGAATTTTCGGGTGTTTTGATCCTGAATTTGAGATATAAACGTGTACAGAAGATGCATGCACATATCGACTTTGGACACTTAAAATATCGATTTTTAGCATGTTTTGAGCATATATTTTGAAAATACTCTAAAACGGAGTAAGCATGTACATATCGCTTCTGGGACTCCAAAATATCGAATTTTCGGGTGTTTTGAGCCTGAATTTGAGATATAAACGGGTACAGAAGATGCATGCACATATTGACTTTGGGCACCTAAAATATCGATTTTCAGCATGTTTTGGGCCTGTATCTGAATAGGCCAGTACAGATCGCTTTTGGGACCCCAAAATATTGAATTTTCGGGTGTTTTGACCCTGAATTTGATATATGAACGGGTACTGAAGATGCATGCACATATCAACTTTGGGCACCTAAAATATCGATTTTGAGCATGTTTTGGTTCTGTATCTTGAAAACATTCTAACTAGGAGTAGGCATGTACATATCGCTTCTAGGACCCAAAAATACCGAATTTTCGAGTGTTTTGAGCCTGAATTTAAGATATAAACGGGTACAAAAGTACGACTTTGGACACTAAAAATATCGATTTTTAGCATTTTTTGAGCCTATATATTTTAAAAAATTCTAGCACTGAGTAGTCATGTACAGATCGCTTCTGGGACCCAAAAATATCGAATTTTAGGGTGTTTTGAGGTTGAATTTGAGATATAAACGGGTACAGAAGATGCATGCACATATCGACTTTTGGGCACCTAAAAGATCGATTTTCAGTATGTTTTGGGCCTGTATTTTGAAAATACTCGAACACGGAGTAGGCATGTACAGATCACTTCTTGGACACCAAAATATCGAATTTTCGGGTGTTTTGGGCCTGAATTTGAGATATCAACTTTAGGCACCTAAAATATCGATATTTAGCATGTTTTAGACCTATAATTTGAAAATATTCTAGCAATGAGTAGATATGTACAGATCGCTTCTGGGACCCCAAAATATCGAATTTTCCGGTGTTTTGAGCCTTAATTTGAGATATCGACTTTGGGCACCTAAAATATCGATTTTTAGCATGTTTTGGGCCTGTATTTTGAAAATACTCTAACACGAAGTAGGCATGTACAGATCGCTTCTGGGACCCCAAAATATGGAATTTTCGGGTGTTTTGAGCCTAAATTAGTGCATTTGTCGCGGCTTCTAGCCGCTTAAATTGTATTTATTGGTTGTGAAACCAGCACAGCTGGATTGCTATAGAATACGCCCCTTCACAAGCCCAGGCCCCGTATAGGCATAATCTGGGTTGGAAGGGTCAATTCCGTGACGTTCATCAGAAGTAAATAAAATTCAAATCTGGCGCTGTACTGATAGTGGAGCCACCTGGTGGTGGTGAGGTGAGGTATTAAGCCCCTCCTCCGCTGAATACCGCTCGCCCACTCCAATGAGAAAGAAGTGAGTGCCTGCCGCATCGGGAGGTGGGTGGGACAGTAGAAGCTGTGCTGGTTTCACAACCAATAAATACAATTTAAGCGGCTAGAAGTAGCGACAAATGCACTATTATTGGTATAGTGAAACCAGCACAGCTGTTTGCTATGCATGCGATGCGGTAGGTGGGAGGTGAGGTGGAGGCAATCACGTGCTAGTTAAGAGTGGTTGAGAGCGGAGGGCAGGAAAGATAACCGAGCCCGGTGAGGCAGCAGCTAACGCCCCTCCCGACACTGGCTAGGTGAATAGCCGTGGTGGGGGAGAAGTAGCTTATACCATATAACCGTAGACCATTCTGTTATAGACCAGAATTGTTACACATAAAGTCTTTATAGGTAGACTCGAGGGTTCGGGCCTAGGAGAGGAGGGGGGGAGGTGCCCATGGCAACCCCCCCCCCCTTCCCCCCCCCCCCCTTATTCAAGTCTTCTGAGTTAGGGCTATGGCCCTCGCTCAGGTAATGTGATCCCGAGGGGATGAAGGAGGACACTAGGATCCAGATATCCTGTGTAATAATATCTCCTGTCACTCATCGTAGTAAAGTAATTGTTTGGAAAATAAATACACAAGAATTCCGTAACAATGTAATTTATTTTAGTCTCTCTTTCACCATATGTACACGTAAAGAATGGGGATGAGTATGAAGCTGTACAAGATGTGGATGAGGTATGGGATGATGTGACGGGACTTAAATCACCCGACCTTTTCTCTTCGGGCGGCCCCTCCCCCCATGTGTCTCCCGCGGGGACCCTGGGGAATAGAAGGTGGAGTACCCATAGCCACACAGGGGGTAGGGGAGAGCGAGTGGAACAGGTACCTCGTCCTGAAGGAGGAAGTGGACGCCCAGCCCCCCAAATCCCTGACCCTCTCCACCGAGTGAGTCCTGAGGAAGGCGAGGGAGGCGGCCACGCCCCTAACGCTGTGAGCCCTCGGGGCGTGTCCGGGATCCCCGTTCTCTATCACTCGGCAGAGAAGGCGAGCGATTGACCTAGGGAAGAGAGGGTTACCGGACCTAGAGTTGTAGAAGAGGTGGTCCGGAGAAGCCCCTCTCGTCGCCTCCACGTATGCAACAAAGGTGTGGACTGGGCAGAGGGGGTGGAAATTTCCATCCCTCAGGAACGAGGGTACTGCGAGAGGGCCAATTCTGTCGTCAGCCAGCTCGTTCTTAGCTAGAAAAGCAGGAGAGGGGGAAATGGTTAAGGAAGTAAGGTTAGGGGTTACTGAAGAAAAGGCTGTGTGACGGGTCAGGGCTGCCAACTGAGAAGCCCTGTAACCTGTAGCTAAGGCGAGCAGGAAGAGAGCTTTCTGGAGGAGGTGACAAACCTCCAGAGGGACCCCCTCGAAGGTCAGGTAGGAAAGGACACGATGAAGGGACCAGGAGGGTGTCTGGGCCCGGTGAGGTGCGGTCCCCGCCCGAATCCCCATCCTCAGGAGAGAGAGAGGCCTCTCCGAAACCTTAATGTTAAAACCCAGGAGGAGGGGATCAGACAGGGCTGCGTGATGCGCAAGCACCGTCGCCGGGGCCCTGTTGGTGGAATCGGCGAGCCACGTGAGGAATTCCAGGACTGTGTCCTCCGAGATGATCCTGGAGGGGTGTCTTCGCAAGAAGTCCTGGAATCTTTTCCAGCACGATTCGTATTGTCGCACCGAAGACTGACGATGAGCCCTCAACATCTTGTCCACTGTCTCCTTAGTGAACCTTTTGCTGAGGACTCCCCGTAGAAACTCCAAGCGTGTAGTTTCAGTGACGCTTGGAGTGGTGCAGACAGGGTGCTGGAGAGGCACGCCGATCCCAACTGAAGGGGATGAGGGCACCACCGGGACAACTCTCCGAACCACGGCTGTGCTGGCCAGAGGGGGGCTATGAGGAGAACCCTCCCCCTGAAAGTGCGCAGCTTGAGGATCGCCTTCAGGAGGACTGAAGTGGCTGGGGGTGGGAAGAGGTAGAGATGACCCCACCTGTTCCAGTCCTCCGTGAAGGCGTCCGGGCCTCCCGCCTCTGTTCTGGATGAGAAAGTCAGGAACAGAGGGAGTAGGGCCGTGGATGGGGAGGTGAATAGGTCCACCTCCGGTGTCCCGTAGCGAAGGCAGAGAGACTCGAACACAAGGGGACGCAGTTGCCACTCGACTGACGTCCCCCTGAACCTGGATAGGGCGTCCGCCCAATCGTTCTCCCGCCCTGGCACGTAGCGGGCCGAGAGGTGAATGTCCCTCTTGGCCGCTATTGCGAAAATCTGTTCTGACAGGGACAGGAGAATTTCCGACCGTACGGTGCCCTGTTTCTGTAGGCACTGCACGGCCGCAACGTTGTCCATATCGAAGCGGACGCCTATCCTGGCAAACTGAGGGTGTCTGTTGAGCTATTCCTTCGCTACCATCAACTCCCGGGCGTTGATGTGCAGTAGCCTTTCCCCTTCCTTCCATCCCCCGCACCGTTGATGTCCCAGGCAAGACTGGTATCCCCAGCCTACGTCCGATGCGTCTGTCGCCACCGTGATCCCCGGGGGAGGGAACACCCAGGGGACCCGCTGACGCAGGGCACCGGGACGTAGCCAGGGGCGAAGGAGGCGGTGGAGAGAGGGGGACACTTGCCTGGGAAGGTCCCTGTGTGCGGGGGACAGGTGGAGGTTTACCTCCCGCGTCAGCCTCCTGTGTTTCAATCGTCCCAGGGGCAATGCAGGGGCCGCGAAATTTAGGGACCCGAGCAATGATTCCCACTGGCGGCGAGAGACAGTACGGGAAAATGCGCCTGGCGGACGTGGCGGAGGGTCCGGCGGGCGTTGTCTGGAGCGAGAGAGAGGGTGGCCGAAAGAGAGTCCCACTCTATTCCTAGCCAACACAGCTTGCGAGTGGGGGTGAGAGAGGACTTGGGGATGTTCAACAGGAACCCCATTTCCTCTAGCACTCCCCTCGCTACCCGGACGTTGTTTGCTACCTGCTCCTTGGAAGGGGCGTGAAGCAACCAATCGTCCAGGTACATGAGGGTGGGGACACCCGCCTCTGCCAGATGGGATGCCACCACCCTCACGAGTTTTGTGAAGACTCGCGGAGCTAGAGAAAGACCGAAAGGGAGCCTGGTAAACTGGAACGTCTCGGTCCCCACCTGGAAGGCCAGAAAGCGGCAAAACCTGGGGTGGATCGGGACGTGCCAGTACGCATCCTTGAGATCCAGGGATGCTAACCAGTCTCCCTTCCTCAGAACTGTGCGGACCTGAGCAACCGAAACCATCCTGAAATGAAACGTTTTCACGAATTTGTTTAGCTTGCTCAGGTCCATCACCAATCTCGTTTTTCCCTGGTCCTTTTTGGGGACCGTGAATAAACGAGAAAGAAAGACCCTTCCCGTCGCCCGCTCCACTACCCCTTTTTCCCGCATTTCTAACACATGCGGGACGACCGAAAGTGACACTTTGGTTGAGGCAGGAGGTAGACGTAGTGGCTGTAACGGGAGAAGACAGGTGTCAGTGAGAGTACCGTTAATCCTAATCCCCCGGGGCCCGAGGGACCCGGGGGTGGTTGGGGGGTGAATGACAGGAGAGGCAGAGATTTTGACCGCAAGGGAAAATCTGATTTTGACCTAACGGTAGCCCAAGGACGGGATTAGGCATAATTCATATGTCAGAAAGTAAAGATGACAGTTACTCACCGGAACAGTAATCCAGGGCCATGACAGGCCCTGGCGAATTATCCTTGCTGCCCAGCCGTGGGTGGGCCAGGCTGCTGACCACCCTGTGAGGCAGCCCAGAGTGGGACCCTCAAGTGGCACGGTCCTTCTGGGCGGGGTGGTTGAAGGAGGACTTGAGCTTCGAGTAGGACTTGGAGCCCTGTCCCCTTCCTCGAAACGGCTGCTGGCCCCTCTGGGAGGGCCTGTTGTGTGCTCTCGGGGGAGTGGGATAGGAGGGCCTCGGTAGCCTGGAGGGCTGGGAGGGCCTCCGGGGCTGGTAGGCTGGTCTGGCTTGCTGTGGGGCACGTGGCCTATGGACAAACAGAATGATTAGGAACCAAAGTAGACCCGAAAATCCTTTCATTTCACCCCCGTGACAACTCGGGTAAGACGAACACGAGAGGTACTTACTTGGAGGTGGAGGGTTTTGGTAAATTGATTACCGCTGGGAGGGAGGCGAAGATCGTGTCTGTCGCTGGTTGGTCAAAGAGGGCGGGGGACAAGGGGGCAGCTCGCACCACTCCCCTCTGTGCCATCTCCGGCGCAGATTTAGCCGCCGCCTGGCGGGCTGCCAGTCTCGCCTCGGCGAACGCCTTCGCCTCCTCCCGCATGAAGTGGGTCGCCATCGCCGCCACGCCCTCCATCACGGTGGCCATGGAAGAGAGGGTGTCACTGTAAGGGGTAAACAAGGAAAAAAATGAGCGAACCCGGGGATAAGTACCCGGGAGTAACAGAGATACCCTCTACCCAGTATCCCTAAAAAACATGACACACGAGTAAGGTACTCACGCTAGCTGTACACCCGACATCTCGTGGTAGGAGTTGGTTAGGGCGTTGAGGCAGTCCCTAATCAACGAGGCGGCTGCTCCCGTGGAGATGGTGTGGGCCAACTCTAGACGGGTAGCAGACTCCGCCTGTCGTAACTTGCCATCGGGCTCCTTCAGCTGATAGGGGACCGGGGGCTCCTTCTCCGTCTTCCACAGGCACTCCCTCAAGCCCGGGGGGGCCCGGGAATGAGGGAGGATGACGGGGAAAGACGGAGGAGGGGGCTTCCTGGGCGCGTTGTTTCTCTGGTGGTCCAGGGACTTAAGGAGAAGGGCTGGAATGTCCAGGTCCCCTTCGCCCTTATCCCCCGGGAAGTACGCGTCCGGGGAAAGGAGGAGAGCCGTGTTACCGTGGGAGCGGTCAATCCTCCAAGCCCCGGACAAGTGTAGCTGGCTGTACTCCACCAGAAAACCCATCGCGTCCAGGGTCGCCGCAGAGGACACCCTAGATGAAGTGGGTACGGGCGCTGAGATAGGACGGACCTTGTAGAAGGGAATAGCCTCGCCCTTCTCATCCGCCCCCCACTTCACCACGACGTCATCCCTCCGGATCCACACGTCTGGTTGAGCCGTGTCCGGAGACCAAGCCACCAGTCTGCCCTCCTCCGAAGAGTGGGTCCAGGTAGGAGGGAGAAGAGACCAAGAGTAGGGAAGGTATCCGTCTCCCGAAGGAGGGGGTGACGGGGACGGAGGTGCGGAGGTAACCAACTCCTCAGCTACGTCCCCCGACGGAGACTCGAGCCCCGGGGAAACGGGAGGCACGAAAAGGACTCCCACATCCCCGGGAGGACTCGCGCCCTCGACGGGAGCAGCAGCGGGAGGCGGGGGAACAGGAGCGGGTTCCGTAGCGACAGCCGGAGGCTGCGCGATGGAAGCCCCAGGAAAAGCGTGAGGAATAAGGGCGTGGAAGATCTTAACTATCTTCCTCGACGAGGGGCTGTCCCCCCCCCGCTTACCCTTGCGGGATTTGCGGGCGGGCGAAGGAGAGCTCCCCGACGACGAAGAAGAGGAAGAGGACGACGAAGAAGAGGAGGAAGGAGAACGGCGACGAGCACGGGACTTCCTGGAGTGGCGGGACCTCTTAGCTGAACGCTTGCGTCCTCTAGAGAGGCCTGAGGAGCCAGCTCTAGCAGGAGGCGAAGCTGGGGGTTCCCTGCTGGGCCCTTGTACCGGTGAGGCAGTCGGGAGAACCAGCGCGACAGACTCGCTCGTTTCCCGGGGGGATAAGCCCCGAGAAGGAGTCGTAGTACCGCCTAGGGAAGGAGGCTCAATCTCTCGGGCCTCAGGAGGTTCTAGCCCCTGAGACTCCGAGAGACAGGAAGAAGGGTAACGGGTCCTGAATAAACCCAGGTCCGCTCCCAAAATCGGGTCCACCCACGCCAAAGAAGAACCGTCTCGTTTGTGGGCCATTCTCCTAGCCCTCGTCCACGCCATACGAAGAGAAGCAAGGGCAGGGAGCTTGGAGCGGGCAGAAGGGGAGGTAACCCGACACAACTCAGCCCAGGGGCGGCACACACCACACGCCAAAGGGTGGTAACCCAAGGGAGTGAAGCAGGGTGCGTGAGGTGAACAGTGCAGGTGTCCGTCAGGCGAGACCCGCACGGTACATCCTGAAGCAGCACAAAGGGCACGAGTAGGCTGAGGGAGAAAAGAATACACAAACATGGGTTAACACGTGCAAACACTGGAACACAGAAGACACGAAACCCATCCTCCCCGAAGGAAAAAAGCGCGGGACACGCCCGCTGAACCTGGGGACCAGGACACGATCCCCCACACTCGCGCAGCCGCCCAGGGAAAAACCCCGTAAAACCAAAACCGTCCGCCACATGGAGCTGGTAAATAAGGGCCCCCCGGACAGAAAGAACCAGAAGGAGGGGTAGGAGGGGACCCGATAGCCTGAGAAGAAACACTCCAGGCTGAAAATAATGGAAAAACCCCAAAAATAAAATAAAAAACCCCCGCCCGGGAGAGGAAGAGAGAACCAGGGCACAATTCTCACTCCCCCTTACCGAGAGGGGACACATAATAATCGGGGAAGGCAAGAGGAAGGGTTGCAAAGACCCCATGTGCTCACCACGTGGGGCGGAGAAGTCCCACGTGGCGCCCACTAACCTCGCTAAAAAACCCCAGAAACCCCGATAAAATACACACAAAGCATGTACTAGTGGCAGGAGGGACAGTGAAAGGGGGGACAGATGGAGAAAAACTCCGAAAACAGGGGCTGAAAAGCCCCCTTCGCTTAAGGAAAAGACTAAGTCCTAACGAAGAAAAAAAAACCCATAAACACCTAAAACCCTCCTAGAAAACACACATGAAACATCTGCAAAGCCGGCTAGAAAAAATTAGCAGGAAAACGCGACACAATACCATAGCGTAGCAGCGAGGAGCGTAGATGTTGACTGAGACGTGTTCCGCGACAGAGTGGGCGAGCGGTATTCAGCTGAGGAGGGGCTTATTACCTCACCTCACCACCACCAGGTGGCTCCACTATCAGTACAGCGCCAGATTTGAATTTTATTTACTTCTGATGAACGTCACGGAATTGACCCTTCCAACCCAGATTATGCCTATACGGGGCCTGGGCTTGTGAAGGGGCCTATTCTATAGCAAACAGCTGTGCTGGTTTCACTATACCAATAATTGAGATATAAACTTTACAGAAAATGCATGCACATATCGACTTTTGGGCACCTAAAAGATCGATTTTCAGTATGTTTTGGGCCTGTGTTTTGAAAATACTCTAACACGGAGTGGGCATGTACAGATCGCTTCTGGGACCCCAAAATATCGAATTTTCGGGTGTTTTGGGCCTTTATTTGAGTTATCGACTTTGGGCACATAAAATATATTGTTTTAGCATGTTTTGGGCCTGTATCTTGAAAATACTCTAACACGAAGTAGGCATATACAGATCGCTTCTGGGACCCCAAAATATCGAATTTTCGAGTGTTTTGAGCCTGAATTTTAGATATAAACGGGTACTGAAGATGCATGCAAATATCGACTTTTGGGCACCGAAAATATCGATTTCTAGCATGTTTTGGGTCTGTATCTTGAAAACATTATAACTAGGAGTAGTCATGTACAGATCGCTTCTAGGACCAATAAATAAAGAATTTTCGGGTGTTTTGACCCTCAATTTGAGATATAAACGGGTACAGAAGATGCTTGCACATATCAACTTTGGGCACCTAAAATATCGATTTTGAGCATGTTTTGGGTCTGTATCTAGAAAAAATTCTAACTAGGAGTAGGCATGTACAGATCGCTTCCAGGACCCAAAAATACCGAATTTTCGGGTGTTTCGGGCCTGAATTTGAGATATCGACTTTGGGCACCTAAAAGATCGATTTTCAGTATGTTTTGGGCCTGTATTTTGAAAATACTCGAACACGGAGTAGGCATGTACAGATCGCTTCTGGGACCCCAAAATATCGAATTTTCGGGTGTTTTGGGCCTTAATTTGAGATATCGACTTTGGGCACCTAAAATATCGATTTTTAGCATGTTTTGGGCCTGTATTTTGAAAATACTCTAACACGAAGTAGGCATGTACAGATCGCTTCTGGGACCCCAAAATATGGAATTTTCGGGTGTTTTGAGCCTAAATTTGAGATATAAACGGGTACAGAAAATGCATGCACATATCGACTTTTGGGCACCTAAAAGATCGATTTTCAGTATGTTTTGGGCCTGTATTTTGAAAATACTCGAACAAGGAGTAGGCATGTACAGATCACTTCTTGGACACCAAAATATCGAATTTTCGGGTGTTTTGGGCCTGAATTTGAGATATCAACTTTAGGCACCTAAAATATCGATATTTAGCATGTTTTGGACCTATAATTTGAAAATATTCTAGCAATGAGTAGGTATGTACAGATCGCATCTGGGACCCCAAAATATTGAATGTTCGGGTGTTTTGAGCCTGAATTTGAGATATAAACGGGTACAGAAGATTCATGCACGTATTGACTTTGGACACCTAAAATATCGATTATCAGCATGTTTTGGGCCTGTATTTTTAAAATACTCTAACACGGAGTAGGCATGTACAGATCGCTTCAAGTACTCCAAAATATCGAATTTTCGGGAGATTTGAGCCTAAATTTGAGATATAAACAGGTCCAGAAATGCATGCTAATATCGACTTTTGGGCCCCGAAAATATCGATTTTCAGGATGTTTTCGGCCTGTATTTTGAAAATACTCTAACACGGAGTAGGCATGTACAGATCGCTTCTGGGACCCCAAAATATCGAATTTTCGGGTGTTTGGGGCCTTTATTTGAGTTATCGACTTTGGGCACCTAAAATATTTTGTTTTAGCATGTTTTGGGCCTGTATTTTGAAAATACTCTAACACGAAGTAGGCATGTACAGATCGGTTTTGGGAACCCAAAATATGGAATTTTCGGGTGTTTTGAGCCTAAATTTGAGATATAAACGGGTACAGAAAATGCATGCACATATCGACTTTTGGGCACCTAAAAGATCGATTTTCAAAATGTTTTGGGCCTGTATTTTGAAAATACTCTAACACGGAGTGGGCATGTACAGATGGCTTCTGGGACCCCAAAATATCGAATTTTCGGGTGTTTTGGGCCTTTATTTGAGTTATCGACTTTGGGCACCTAAAATATATTGTTTTAGCATGTTTTGGGCCTGTATTTTGAAAATACTCTAACACGAAGTAGGCATCTACAGATCCCTTCTGGGAAGAAAAAGTATCGAATTTTAAGGTGTTTTAGGCCTGAATTTGGGATACAAGCGAGTGCTGATGATTCATGCACATATCGATTTTGGGCACCAAAAATTGCGATTTTCAGCTTATTTTGGGCCTGTATTTTGAAAATATTCTAACACTGAGTAGGCATGTACAGATCGCTTCTGGGACCCAAAAAAATCAAATTTTCAGGTGTTTTTAGCCTGAATTTGGGATATAAACGGGAACAGAAAATGCATGCAGATATCGACTTTGATCACCTATAATATCGATTTGAAGCATGTTTTGGGCCTGTATTCTGAAAATATTCTAGCACTGACTATGCATGTGGAGATTGCTTCTGGGATCCAAAAATATCGAATTTTCAAGTGTTTTGAGACTGAATTTGGGATATAAACGGGTACAGAAGATGCATGAACATTTCGACTTTGGGCACCTAAAATATCGATTTTTAGTATGTTTTGGCCCTATATTTTGAATTTAATCTAGCACTATGTAAGCATGTACAGAGCGCTTCTAAGACCCAAAAATACCGAATTTTCTGGTGTTTTGAGAATGAATTTGGTATATAAACGGGTACAGAAGATGCATGCACATATCGACTTTCTTCACAAAAAAAAAACAATTTTCAGCATGTTTTAGGCCTATATTTTGTAAAATATTCTAGCCTAGAGTGAGCATGTACAGATCGCTTCTGGGACCCAAAAATATTGAATTTTCGGGTGTTTTGAACATCAATTTGGAATGTAAACGGGTACTGAAGATGCATGCACATATCGACTTTGGGCACCCAAAATATCGATTTTGTGCATGTTTTTGGCCTGTATATTGAAAATACTCTAACACGGAGTAGGCATGTACAGATCGCTTCTGGGATCCAAAAATATAGAATTTTCGGGTGTTTTGAGCCTGAATTTGAGATAAAACGGGTACAGAAAATGCATGCACATATCGACTTTGGGCACCCACAATATCGATTTTTAGCATGTTTTGGGCCAATATGTTTAAAATACTCTAACACAAAGGAGGCATGTACAGATCGCTTCTGGGACCCCAAAATATCGAATTTTCGGGTGTTTTGAGCCTGAATTTGGGATATAAACGGGTGCAGAAGATGCATGCACATATCGACTTTGGACACTTAAACTATCGATTTCTAGCATGTTTTGAGCCTGTATCTGAGTAGGCATGTACAGATCGCTTCTGGGACCAAAAAATATCGAATTTTCGGGTGTTTTGAGTCTGAATTTGAGATATAAACGCATACAGAAAATGCATGCACTTATCGACTTTGGGCACCCACAATATCGATTTTTAGCATGTTTTGGGCCTGAATTTTGAAAATATTCTTGCACTGAGTAGGCATGTACAGTTCGCTTGTGGGACCCCTAAATCTCGAATTTTCGGGTGTTTTGAGCCTGAATTTGAGATACAAACGGGTACAGAAGATGAATGCACATATCGACTTTTGGGCAACTAAAATATCGATTTTGAGCATGTTTTGGGTCTGTATCTTGAAAACATTCTAACTAGGAGTAGGCATGTACAGATCGCTTCTAGGACCAAAAAATACCAAATTTTCGGGTGTTTTGAGTCTGAATTTGAGATATAAACGCATACAGAAAATGCATGCACTTATCGACTTTGGGCACCCACAATATCGATTTTTAGCATGTTTTGGGCCAATATTTGGAAAATACTCTAACACGGAGGAGGCATGTACAGATCGCTTCTGGGACCCAAAAATATCGAATTTTCGGGTGTTTTGAGCCTGAATTTGGGATATAAACGGGTGCAGAAGATGCATGCACATATCGACTTTGGACACTTAAAATATCGATTTTTAGCATGTTTTGAGCCTGTACCTGAGTAGGCATGTACAGATCGCTTCTGGGACCAAAAAATATCGAATTTTCGGGTGTTTTGAGCCTGAATTTGAGATATCGACTTTGGGCACCTAAAATATCGATTTTTAGCATGTTTTGGGCCTATATTTTGAAAATACTCTAACACGGAGTAGGCATGTACAAATCGCTTCTGGGACCCCAAAATATCGAATTTTCGGGTGTCTTGGGGATAAATTTGAGATATCGACGTTGGGCACCTAAAATATCGATTTTTAGCATGTTTTGGGCATATATTTTGAAAATATTCTAGCACTGAGTAAGCATGTACAGATCGCTTCTGGGACCCCAAAATATCGAATTTTCGGGTGTTTTGAGCCTGAATTAGAGATATAAACGGGTACAGAAAATGCATGCACATATTGACTTTGGGCACCTAAAATATCGATTTTCAGCATGTTTTGGGCCTGTATTTTGAAAATATTCTAACACGGAGTAGGCATGTACAGATCGCTTCAGGGACCCAAAATTATCGAATTTTCGGGTGTTTTGAGCCTGAATTTGAGATATAAACAGGTACTGAATATGCATGCACATATCGACTTTTGGGCACCTAAAATATCGATTTTAAGCATGTTTTGGGTCTGTATCTTGAAAACATACCAACTAGGAGTAGGCAAGTACAGATCGCTTCTGGGACCCAAAAATACCGATTTTTCAGGTGTTTTGAGCCTGAATTTGAGATATAAACGGGTACAGAAGATGCATGCACGTATCGACTTTGGACACTTAAAATATCGATTTTTAGCATGTTTTGAGCCTATATTTTGAAAACATTCTAGCACTGAGTAGGCATGTACAGATCGCTTCTGAGACCGAAAAATATCGAATTTTCGGGTGTTATGTGATTGAATTTGAGATATAAACGGGTGCAGAAGATGCATACACATATTGACTTTAGGCACCTAAAATATCGATTTTCAGCATGTTTTGGGCCTGTACCTGAGTAGGCATGTACAGTTCGCTTCTGGGACCCCAAATATCGAATTTTCGGGTGTTTCAAGCCTGAATTTGAGATATAAACGGGTACAGAAGATGCATGCACATATCGACTTTAGACACTTAAAATATCGCTTTATAGCATGTTTTGAGCCTATATTTTGAAAATATTCTAGCACAAAGTAGATATGTACAGATCACTTCTTGGACCCCAAAATATCGAATTTTCGGGTGTTTTAAGCCTTAATTTGAGATATAAACGGGTACAGAAGATTCATGCACATATCGATTTTGGACACTTAAAATATCGATTTTTAGCATGTTTTGAGCCTATATTTTGAAAACATTCTAGCACTAAGTAGGCATGTACAGATCGCTTCTGGGACCCAAAAATATCGAATTTTTTGGGTGTTTTAAGCCTGAATTTGGGATATAAACGGGTGCAGAAGATGCATACACATTTCGACTTGTGGGCACCTAAAAGATCGATTTTCAGTATGTTTTGGGCCTGTATATTAAAAATACTCTAACACGGAGTAGGCATGTACAGATTGCTTCTGGGACCCCAAAATATCGAATTTTCGGGTGTTTTGGGCCTGAATTTGAGATATCGACTTTGGGCACCTATAATATAGATTTTTAGCATGTTTTGGGCCTGTATATCTTGAAAATATTCTAGCAATGCGTAGGCATGTACAGATCGCTTCTGGGACACCAAAATATCGAATTTTCGGGTGTTTTGAGCCTGAATTTGAGATATAAACGGGTACAGAAGATGCATGCACATATCGACTTTTGGGCACCTAAAATATCGATTTTGAGCATGTTTTGGGTCTGTATCTTGAAAACATTCTAACTAGGAGTAGGCATGTACAGATCGCTTCTAGGACCCAAAAATATAGAATTTTCGGGTGATTTGAGCCTGAATTTGAGATAGAAACCGGTACTGAAGATACATGCACATATCGACTTTGGTCACCGGAAGTATCGATTTTTAGCATGTTTTGAGCCTATATTTTGAAAATATTCTAGCACTGAGTAGGCATGTACAGATCGCTTGTGGGACCGAAAAATATAGAATTTTCGGGTGTTTTGTGGTTGAATTTGAGATATAAACGGGTACAGAAGATGCATACACATATTGACTTTGGGCACCTAAAATATCGATTTTCAGCATGTTTTGGGCCTGTATCTGAGTAGGCATGTACAGATCGCTTCTGGGACCCCAAAATATCGAATTTTCGGGTGTTTTGAGCCTGAATTTGAGATATAAACGGGTACAGAAGATGCACGCACATATCGACTTTGGACACTTAAAATATCGATTTTTAGCATGTTTTGAGCCTATATTTTGAAAATATTCTAGCAAAAAGTAGATATGTACAGATCACTTCTGGGACCCCAAAATATCGAATTTTCGGGTGTTTTAAGCCTGAATTTGAGATATAAACGAGTACAGAAGATGCATGCACAAATCGACTTTTGGGCACCTAAAAGATCGATTTTCAGTATGTTTTGGGCCTGTATATTGAAAATACTCTAACACGGAGTAAGCATGTACAGATCGCTTCTGGGACCCCAAAATATCGAATTTTCGGGGGTTTTGGGCCTGAATTTGAGATATCGACTTTGGGCACCTAATATATCGATTTTTAGCATGTTTTGGGCCTGAATTTTGAAAATATTCTAGCACTGAGTACGCATGTACAGATCGCTTCTGGGACCCCAAAATATCGAATTTTCGGGTGTTTTGAGTCTGAATTTGAGATATAAACGGATACAGAAAATGCATGCACATATCGACTTTGGGCACCCACAATATCAATTTTTAGCATGTTTTGGGCCAATATTTGGAAAATACTCTAACACGGAGGAGGCATGTACAGATCGCTTCTGGGACCCAAAAATATCGAATTTTCGGGTGTTTTGAAACTGAATTTGGGATATAAACGGGTGCAGAAGATGCATACACATATTGACTTTGGACACTTAAAATATCGATTTTTAGCATGTTTTGAGCCTGTATCTGAGTAGGCTTGTACAGATCGCTTCTGGGACCAAAAAATATCGAACTTTCGGGTGTTTTGGGCCTGAATTTGAGATATCGACTTTGGGCACCTAAAATATCGATTTTTAGCATGTTTTGGGCCTATATTTTGAAAATATTCTAGCACTGAGTAGGCATGTACAGATCGCTTCTGGGACCCCAAAATATCGAATTTTCGGGTGTTTTGAGACTGATTTTGAGACATAAACAGGTACTGAAGATGCATGCACATATCGACTTTTGGGCACCTAAAATATCGATTTTGAGCATGTTTTGTTTCTGTATCTTGAAAACATTCTAACTAGGAGTAGGCAAGTACAGATCGCTTCTAGGACCCAAAAATACCGATTTTTCGGGTGTTTTGAGCCTGAATTTGAGATATAAACGGGTACAGAAGATGCATACACATATTGACTTTGGACACTTAAAATATCGATTTTTAGCATATTTTGAGCCTATTATTTGAAAACATTCTATCACTGAGTAGGCATGTACAGATCGCTTCTGGGACCCCAAAATATCGAATTTTCGGGTGTTTTGGGCCTGAATTTGAGATATCGACTTTGGGCACCAAAAATATCGATTTTTAGCATGTTTTGGGCCTGAATTTTGAAAATATTCTAGCACTGAGTAGGCATGTACAGTTCGCTTGTGGGACCCCTAAATATCGAATTTTCGGGTGTTTTGAGCCTGAATTTGAGATACAAACGGGTACAGAAGATGAATGCACATATCGACTTTTGGGCAACTAAAATATCGATTTTGAGCATGTTTTGGGTCTGTATCTTGAAAACATTCTAACACGGAGTAGGCATGTACAGATCGCTTCTAGGACCCAAAAATATAGATTTTTCGGGTGTTTTGAGCCTGAATTTGAGATATAAACGGGTACAGAAGATGCATCCACATATCGACTTTTTGGCACCTAAAATCTCGATTTTGAGCATGTTTTGGGTCTGTATCTTGAAAACATTCTAACTAGGAGTAGGCATGTACAGATCGCTTCTAGGACCCAAAAATATCGAATTTTCGGGTGTTTTGAGCCTGAATTTGAGATAGAAACCGGTACTGAAGATACATGCACATATCGACTTTGGTCACCTGAAGTATCGATTTTCAGGATGTTTTGGCCCTATATTTTGAATGTATTCTAGCATTGTGTAAGCATGTTCAGATTGCTTCTGAGACCCAAAAATATCGAATTTTCGGGTGTTTTGAGCCTGAATTTGGGATATAAACGGGTACAGAAGATGAATGCACATATGGATTTTGAGCACATAAAATATCGGTTGTCAGCTTGTTTTGTGTCTGTATTTTGAAAATATTTTAACATTGAGTAGGCATCTACAGATCCCTTCTGGGAAGAAAAAGTATCGAATTATAAGGTGTTTTAGGCCTGAATTTGGGATACAAGCGAGTGCTGATGATTCATGCACATATCGATTTTGGGCACCAAAAATTGCGATTTTCAGCTTATTTTGGGCCTGTATTTTGAAAATATTCTAACACTGAGTAGGCATGTACAGATCGCTTCTGGGACCCAAAAAAATCAAATTTTCAGGTGTTTTTAGCCTGAATTTGGGATATAAACGGGAACAGAAAATGCATGCAGATATCGACTTTGATCACCTATAATATCGATTTGAAGCATGTTTTGGGCCTGTATTTTGAAAATATTCTAGCACTGACTATGCATGTGGAGATTGCTTCTGGGATCCAAAAATATCGAATTTTCAAGTGATTTGAGACTGAATTTGGGATATAAACGGGTACAGAAGATGCATGAACATTTCGACTTTGGGCACCTAAAATATCGATTTTTAGTATGTTTTGGCCCTATATTTTGAATTTATTCTAGCACTATGTAAGCATGTACAGAGCGCTTCTAAGACCCAAAAATACCGAATTTTCTGGTGTTTTGAGAATGAATTTGGTATATAAACGGGTACAGAAGATGAATGCACATATCGACTTTCTTCACAAAAAAAAAACAATTTTCAGCATGTTTTAGGCCTATATTTTGTAAAATATTCTAGCCTAGAGTGAGCATGTACAGATCGCTTCTGGTACCCAAAAATATTGAATTTTCGGGTGTTTTGAACCTCAATTTGGAATGTAAACGGGTACTGAAGATGCATGCACATATCGACTTTGGGCACCCAAAATATCGATTTTGAGCATGTTTTTGGCCTGTATATTGAAAATACTCTAACACGGAGTAGGCATGTACAGATCGCTTCCAGGACCAAAAAATACCGAATTTTCGGGTGTTTTGAGCCTGAATTTGAGATATAACGGGTACAGAAAATGCATGCACATATCGACTTTGGGCACCCACAATATCGATTTTTAGCATGTTTTGGGCCAATATTTTTAAAATACTCTAACGCGAAGGAGGCATGTACAGATCGCTTCTGGGACCCCAAAATATCGAATTTTCGGGTGTTTTGAGACTGAATTTGGGATATAAACGGGTGCAGAAGATGCATGCACATATCGACTTTGGACACTTAAACTATCGATTTCTAGGATGTTTTGAGCCTGTATCTGAGTAGGCATGTACAGATCGCTTCTGGGACCAAAAAATATCGAATTTTCGGGTGTTTGGAGCCTGAATTTGAGATATAAACGGGTACAGAAGATGCATCCACATATCGACTTTCGGGCACCTAAAAGATCGATTTTCAGTATGTTTTGGGCCTGTATATTTAAAATACTCTAACACGGAGTAAGCATGTACAGATCGCTTCTGGGACCCCAAAATATCGAATTTTCGGGGGTTTTGGGCCTGAATTTGATATATCGACTTTGGGCACCTAAAATATCGATTTTTAGCATGTTTTGGGCCTGAAATTTGAAAATATTCTAGCACTGAGTAGGCATGTACAGTTCGCTTGTGGGACCCCTAAATATCGAATTTTCGGATGTTTTGAGCCTGAATTTGAGATACAAACGGGTACAGAAGATGAATGCACATATCGACTTTTGGGACCTAAAATATCGATTTTGAGCATGTTTTGGGTCTGTATCTTGAAAACATTCTAACTAGGAGTAGGCATGTACAGATCGCTTCTAGGACCAAAAAATACCGAATTTTCGGGTGTTATGGCCTGAATTTGCGATATAAACGGGTACAGAAGATGCATGAACATATCGACTTTGGACATTTAAATATCGATTTTTAGTATGTTTTGAGCCTATATTTTGAAAACATTCTAGCACTGAGTAGGCATGTACAGATCGCTTCTGGGACCCAAAAATATCGAATTTTCGGGTGTTTTGAGGTTGAATTTGGGATATAAACGGGTGCAGAAGATGCATACACATATTGACTTTGGGCACCTAAAATATCGATTTTCAGCATGTTTTGGGCCTGTATCTGAGTAGGCATGTACAGATCGCTTCTGGGACCCCAAAATATCGAATTTTCGGGTGTTTGGAGCCTGAATTTGAGATATAAACGGGTATAGAAGATTCATGAACATATCGACCTTTGGGCACCTAAAATATCGATTTTCTGTATGTTTTGGGCCTGTATTTTGAAAATACTCTAACACGTAGTAGACATGTACAGATCGCTTCTGGGACCCCAAAATATCGAATTTTCGGTGTTTTGGGGATAAATTTGAGATATCGACTTTAGGCACCTAAAATATCGATTTTTAGCATGTTTTGGGCATATATTTTGAAAATATTCTTGCACTGAGTAAGCATGTACAGATCGCTTCTGGGACCCCAAAATATCGAATTTTCGGGTGTTTTGAGCCTGAATTTGAGATATAAACGGGTACAGTAAATGCATGCACATATTGACTTTAGGCACCTAAAATATCGATTTTCAGCATGTTTTGGGCATGTAATTTGAAAATACTCTAACACGGAGTAGGCATGTACAGATCGCTTCTGGGACCCAAAAATATCGAATTTTCGGGTGTTTTGAGCCTGAATTTTAGATATAAACAGGTACTGAAGATGCATGCACATATCGACTTTTGGGCACCTAAAATATCGATTTTGAGCATGTTTTGAGTCTGTATCTTGAAAACATTCTAACTAGGAGTAGGCAAGTACAGATCGCTTCTAGGACCCGAAAATACCGATTTTTCGGGTGTTTTAAGCCTGAATTTGAGATATAAACGGGTACAGAAGATGCATGCACATATCGACTTTTGGGCACCTAAAATATCGATTTTAAGCATGTTTTGGGTCTGTATTTTGAAAACATTCTAACTAGGAGTAGGCATGTACAGATCGCTTCTAGGACCCAAAAATATAGAATTTTCGGGTGTTTTGAGCCTGAATTTGAGACAGAAACCAGTACTGAAGATACATGCACATATCGACTTTGGTCACTTGAAGTATCGATTTTTAGGATGTTTTGGCCCTATATTTTGAATGTATTCTAGCATTGTGTAAGCATGTTCAGATTGCTTCTGAGACCCAAAAATATCGAATTTTCGGGTGTTTTGAGGTTGAATTTGGGATATAAACGGGTACAGAAGATGCATGCACATATCGACTTTCTTCACAAAAAAAGACAATTTTCCAGCATGTTTTAGGCCTATATTTTGTAAAATATTCTAGCCTAGAGTGAGCATGTACAGATCGCTTCTGGGATCCAAAAATATTGAATTTTCGGGTGTTTTGAACCTCAATTTGGAATGTAAACGGGTACTAAAGATGCATGCACATATCGACTTTGGGCACCCAAAATATCGATTTTGAGCATGTTTTTGGCCTGTATATTGAAAATACTCTAACACGATGTAGGCATGTACAGATCACTTCTGGGATCAAAAAATATCGAATTTTCGGGTGTTTTGAGGCTGAATTTGAGATATAACGGGTACAGAAAATGCATGCACATATCGACTTTGGGCACCCACAATATCGATTTTTAGCATGTTTTGGGCCAATATTTTGAAAATACTCTAACACGGAGGAGGCATATACAGATCGCTTCTGGGACCCCAAAATATCGAATTTTCGGGTGTTTTGAGCCTGAATTTGGGATATAAACGGGTGCAGAAGATGCATGCACATATCGACTTTGGACACTTAAACTATCGATTTCTAGCATGTTTTGAGCCTGTATATGAGTAGGCATGTACAGATTGCTTCTGGGACCAAAAAAAATCGAATTTTCGGGTGTTTGGAGCCTGAATTTGAGATATAAACGGGTACAGAAGATGCATCCACATATCGACTTTTGGGCACCTAAAAGATCGATTTTCAGTATGTTTTGGGCTTGTATATTGAAAATACTCTAACACGGAGTAAGCATGTACAGATCGCTTCTGGGACCCCAAAATATCGAATTTTCGGGTGTTTTTGGGCCTGAATTTTAAATATAGACTTTGGGCACCTAAAATATCGATTTTTAGCATGTTTTGGGCCTGAATTTTGAAAATATTCTAGCACTGAGTAGGCATGTACAGTTCGCTTGTGGGACCCCAAAATATCGAATTTTCGGGTGTTTTGAGCCTGAATTTGAGATACAAACGGTTACAGAAGATGCATGCACATATCGACTTTTGGGCAACTAAAATATCGATTTTGAGCATGTTTTGGGTCTGTATCTTGAAAACATTCTAACTAGGAGTAGGCATGTACAGATCGTTTCTAGGACTAAAAAATACCGAATTTTCGGGTGTTATGGCCTGAATTTGAGATATAAACGGGTACAGAAGATGCATGCACATATCGACTTTGGACATTTAAATATCGATTTTTAGTATGTTTTGAGCCTATATTTTGAAAATATTCTAGCAAAGTGTAGGCATGTACAAATCGCTTTTGGGACCCAAAAATATCGAATTTTCGGGTGTTTTGAACCTGAATTTGAGATATAGACGGGTACAGAAGATGCATACACATATTGACTTTGGGCATCTTAAATATCGATTTTCAGCATGTTTTTGACATGTACTTTGAAAATACTCTAACACGAAGTAGGCATGTACAGATATATTCTGTGACACAAAAATATCGAATTTTCGGGTGTTTTGAGCCTGAATTCTAGATATAAACGGGTACAGAAGATGCATGCACATATCGACATTGGACAACTAAATAATCGATTTTTAGCATGTTTTGAGCCTATATTTTGAAAACATTCTGGCACTGAGTAGGCAGGTACAGATCGCTTCTTGGGACCCAAAAATATTGAATTTTCCGTCGTTTTTAGCCTGAATTTGTGATATAAACGGGTACTGAAGATGCTTGCAGATATCAAATTTGGGCACCCAAAATATCGATTTTTAGCATGTTTTTGGCCTATATTTTGAAATTACTCTAACACAGAGTAGGCATGTACAGATCGCTTCTGTGACCCAAAAATATCGAATTTTCGGTTGTTTTGAGCCTGAATTTGGGATATAAACGGGTACAGAACATGCATGCATATATCGACTTATGACACATAAAATATCGATTTTTAGCATGTTTTGACCCTATATTTTGAAAACATTCTAGCACTGAGTAGGCATGTACAGATCACTTCTTGGACCCAAAAATATCGAATTTTCGGGTGTTTTGAGCCTGAATTTGGGATATAAACGGGTACAAAAGATGTATGCACAAATCGACTTTGGACACGTAAAATATCGATTTTGAGCATGTTTTTAGCCTATATTTTGAAAACATTCTAGCACTGAGTAGACATGTACAGATCGCTTCTGGGACCCCAAAAAATCGAATTTTCGGGTGTTCTGAGCCAGAATTTGAGATATGAACGGGTACAGAAGATGCATGCACATATCGACTTTTTGCACTTAAAATATCGATTTTGATCATGTTTTGGGTCTGTATCTTGAAAATATTCGAGCAAGAAGTAGGCATGTACAGATTGCTTCTGGGACTCAAAAATATCGAATTTTCGAGTGTTTTGAACCTGAATTTGGGATATAGACGGGTACAGAAGATGCATACACATATTGACTTTGGGCAGCTAAAATATCGATTTACAGCATGTTTTAGGCCTGTATTTTAAAAATACTCTAACACGGAGTATGCATGTACAGATGGCTTTTGGGACCCAAATAAATCGAATTTTCGGTTGTTCTGAGCCTGAATTTGAGTTATGAACAGGTACAGAAGATGCATGCACATATCGACTTCGGGCACCTAAAATATCGATTTTGAGCATGTTTTGGTCCTGTATTTTGAAAATACTCAAACACGGTGTAGACATGTACGGATCGCTTCTGGGACACAAAAATATCGAATTTTCGGGTGTTCTGAGCCAGATATTGGGATATAACCGGGTACAGAGGATGCATGCACATATCGACTTTTTGCACCTAAAATATCGATTTTTAGCATGTTTTGGGCCTGTATTTTGAAAATACTCTAACACGGAGTAGGCATGTACAGATCGCTTCTGGAACACAAAATTATCGAATTTTTGGGTGTTTTGAGCCTGAATTTGAGATATAAACGGGTTCAGAAGATGCATGCACATATCGACTTTAGACACCTAAAATATCGATTTATAGCATGTTTTGGGCCTGTATTTTAAAAACATTCTAGCACTGAGTAGGCATGTGCAGATTGCTTAAGGGACCCAAAAATATCGAATTTTTGGAGTTATGAGCCTGAATTTGAGATATAAACGGGTACAGAAGATGCATGCACATATCGACTTTTTGCACTTAAAATATCGATTTTGAGCATGTTTTGGGTCTGTATCTTGAAAACATTCTAGCAAGGAGTAGGCATGTAGAGATCGCTTCTGGGACCCCAAAATATCGAATTTTCTGGTGTTTTGAACCTGAATTATGGATATACACGGGTACAGAAGATGCATACACATATTGACTTTGGGCACCTAAAATATCGATTTTCAGCATGTTTTAGTCCTGTATTTTAAAAACACACTAACACGGAGTATGCACGTACAGATCGCTTCTGAGACCCAAAAATATTGAATTTTCGGGTGTTTTGAGCCTGAATTTGAGATATAAACGGGTACAGAAGATGCATGCACATATCGAATTTGGGCACATAAAATATCGATTTTTAGTATGTTTTGGGCCTGTATTTTAAAAATACTCTAACACGGAGTAGACATGTACAGATCGCTTTTGGGACCCAAAAATATCGAATTTTCGGGTGTTTTGAGCCTGAATTTGAGATATAAACGGGTACAGAAGATGCAAGCACATATCGACTATGGGCAGCTAAAATATCGATTTTCAGCATGTTTTAGTCCTGTATTTTAAAAACACTCTAACACGGAGTATGCACGTACAGATCGCTTCTGAGACCCAAAAATATTGAATTTTCGGGTGTTTTGAGCCTGAATTTGAGATATAAACGGGTACAGAAGATGCATGCACATATCGAGTTTGGGCACATAAAATATCGATTTTTAGTATGTTTTGGGCCTGTATTTTAAAAATACTCTAACACGGAGTAGACATGTACAGATCGCTTTTGGGACCCAAAAATATCGAATTTTCGGGTGTTTTGAGCCTGAATTTGAGATATAAACAGGTACAGAAGATGCAAGCACATATCGACTATGGGCAGCTAAAATATCGATTTTCAGCATGTTTTAGGCCTGTATTTTAAAAATACTCTAACACGGAGTATGCATGTACAGATGGCTTTTGGGACCCAAAAATATCGAATATTCGGGTGCTTTGAGCCTGAATTTGAGATATGATCGGGTACAGAAGATGCATGCTCATATCCACTTTGGGCACCTTAAATATCGATTTTTAGCATGTTTTGGGCTTTAATTTTTAAGGTACTCTAACACGGAGTAGGCATGCACAGATCGCTTCTGGGACCCAAAAATATCGAAGTTTCTGGTGTTTTGAACCTGAATTTGGGATATAAACGGGTACAGAAGATGCATGCACATATCGACTTTAGACACCTAAAATATCGATTTATAGCATGTTTTGGGCCTGTATTTTAAAAACATTCTAGCACTGAGTAGGCATGTGCAGATTGCTTAAGGGACCCAAAAATATCGAATTTTCGGGTGTTTTGAGTCTGAATTTGAGATATAAACGGGTACAGAAGATGCATGCACATATCGACTTTAGACACCTAAAATATCGATTTTTAGCATGTTCTGAGCCACTATTTTAAAAACATTCTAGCACTGAGTAGGCATGTACAGATCGCTTCTGGGACCCAAAAATATTGAATTTTCGGGTGTTTTGAGCCTGAATTTGAGATATAACCGGGTACAGAGAATGCATACACATATTGACTTTGTGCACCTAAAATATCAATTTTCAGCATGTTTTGGGCCTGTATTTTGAAAATACTCTAACACGGAGTAGGCATGTACAGATCGCTTCGGGGACCCAAAAATATCGAATTTTCGGTGTTTTGAGCCTGAATTTGAGATATAAACGGGTACAGAAAATGCATGCACATTTCGACTTTTTGCACCTAAAATATCGATTTTAAGCATGTTTTGGGTCTGTATCATGAAAACATTCTAGCATGAAGTAGGCATGTACAGATGGCTTCTGGGACCCAAAAATATTGAATTTTCGGGTGTTTTGAGCCTGAATTTGAGATATAAACGGGTACAGAAGATGCATTCACATATCGACTTTGACACCCAAAATATCGATTTTTAGTATGTTTTGGGCGTATAATTTGAAAATATTCTAGCACTGAGTAGGCATGTAGAGATTGCTTCTGGGACCCCAAAATATCGAAGTTTCTGGTGTTTTGAACCTGAATTTGGGATATAAACGGGTACAGAAGGTGCATGCACATATCGACTTTAGACACCTAAAATATCGATTTATAGCATGTTTTGGGCCTGTATTTTAAAAACATTCTAGCACTGAGTAGGCATGTGCTAATTGCTTAAGGGACGCAAAAATATCGAATTTTCGGAGTTTTGAGCCTGAATTTGAGATATAAACGGGTACAGAAGATGCATGCACATATCGACTTTGGGCACCCAAAATATCGATTTTGAACATATTTTGGGCCTGTATTTTTAAAATACTCTAACACGGAATAGACACGTACAGATCGCTCCTGGGACACACAAATATCGATTTTGTTGGGTGTTTTGAGCCTGAATTTGAGATATAAACGGGTACAGAAGATGCATTCACATATCGACTTTGGGCACCCAAAATATCGATTTTTAGCATGTTCTGAGCCTCTATTTTGAAAACATTCTAGCACTGAGTAGGCATGTGCAGATCGCTTCTGGGACCCAAAAATATTGAATTTTCGGGTGTTTTGAGCCTGAATTTGAGATATAACCGGGTACAGAGAATACATACACATATTGACTTTGTGCACCTGAAATATCAATTTTCAGCATGTTCTGGGCCTGCATTTTAAAAACACTCTAACACGGAGTATGCATGTACAGATCGCTTCTTGGACACAAAAATATCGAATTTTCGGAGTTTTGAGCCTGAATTTGAGATATAACCGGGTACAGAGGATGCATGCACATATCGACTTTGGGCACCTATAATATCAATTTTAAGCATCTTTTGGGCGTAGAATTTGAAAATATTCTAGCACTGAGTAGGCATGTACAGATCGCTTCTGGGACTCAAAAAAATCGAATTTTCGGGTGTTTTGAGCCAGTATTTGGGATATAACCGGGTACAGAGGATGCATGCACATATCGACTTTTTGCACCTAAAATATCGATTTTGAGCATGTTTTGGGTCTGTATCTTGAAAAAATTCTAGCCAGGAGTAGGCTTGTACAGATCGCTTCTGGGACCCAAAAATATCGAATTTTTGGGTGTTTTGAACCTGAATTTGGGATATAGACGGATACAGAAGATGCATGCACATATCGACTTTGGGCACCTAAAATATCGATTTTGAGCATGTTTTGGGCCTGTATTTTGAAAATACTCTAACACGGAGTAGGCATGTACAGATCGCTTCGGGGACCCAAAAATATCGAATTTTCGGTGTTTTGAGCCTGAATTTGAGATATAAACGGGTACAGAGAATGCATGCACAATTTGACTTTTTGCACCTAAAATATCGATTTTAAGTATGTTTTGGGTCTGTATCTTGAAAACATTCTAGCAAGAAGTAGGCATGTACAGATTGCTTCTGGGACCCAAAAATATCGAATTTTCGAGTGTTTTGAACCTGAATTTGGGATATAGACGGGTACAGAAGATGCATGCACATATCGACTTCGGGCACCTAAAATATATCGATTTTGAGCATGTTTTGGGCCTGTATCTTGAAAATACTCTAACACGGAGTAGACACGTACAGATTGCATCTGGGACACAAAAATATCGATTTTTTTGGGTGTTTTGAGCCTGAATTTGAGATATATGCGGGTACAGAAGATGCATCCACATATTGACTTTGGGCAGCTAAAATATCGATTTTTAGCATGTTCTGAGCCACTATTTTGAAAACATTCTTGCACTGAGTAGGCATGTACAGATCGCTTCTGGGACCCAAATATATTGAATTTTCGGGTGTTTGAGCCTGAATTAAGGATATAACCGGGTACAGAGAATGCATACACATATTGACTTTGTGCACCTAAAATATCAATTTTCAACATGTTTTGGGCCTGCATTTTAAAAACACTCTAACACGGAGTATGCATGTACAGATCGCTTCTGGGACACAAAAATATCGAATTTTCGGAGTTTTGAGCCTGAATTTGAGATATAAACGAGTACAGAAGATGCATGCACATATCGACTTTTTGCACCTAAAATATCGATTTTGAGCATGTTTTGGGTCTGTATCTTGAAAACTTTCTAGCAAGAAGTAGGCATGTACAGATTGCTTCTGGGACCCAAAAATATCGAATTTTCGAGTGTTTTGAACCTGAATTTGGGATATAGACGAGTACAGAAGATGCATACACATATTGACTTTGGGCAGCTAAAATATCGATTTACATCATGTTTTAGGCCTGTATTTTAAAAATACTCTAACACGGAGTATGCATGTACAGATGGCTTTTGGGACCCAAAAATATCGAATATTCGGGTGTTTTGAGTCTGAATTTGAGACATAAACGGGTACAGAAGATGCATGCACATATCGACTTTGGGCACCTAAAATATCGATTTTTAGTATGTTTTTGGGCATGTATTTTAAAAATACTCTAACACGGAGTACACATGTACAGATCGCTTTTGTGACCCAAAAATATCGAATTTTCGGGTGTTTTGATCCTGAATTTGAGATATAAACGGGAACAGAAGATGTATACACATATTGACTTTGGGCAGCTAAAATATCGATTTTCAGCGTGTTTTAGGCCTGTATTTTAAAAATACTCTAACACGGAGTATGCATGTACAGATGGCTTTTGGGACCCAAAAATATCGAATATTCGGGTGTTTTGAGTCTGAATTTGAGACATAAACGGGTACAGAAGATGCATGCACATATCGACTTTGGGCACCCAAAATATCGATTTTGAACATATTTTGGGCCTGTATTTTTAAAATACTCTAACACGGAATAGACACGTACAGATCGCTCCTGGGACACACAAATATCGATTTTTTTGGGTGTTTTGAGCCTGAATTTGAGATATAAACGGGTACAGAAGATGCATTCACATATCGACTTTGGGCACCCAAAATATCGATTTTTAGCATGTTCTGAGCCTCTATTTTGAAAACATTCTAGCACTGAGTAGGCATGTACAGATCGCTTCTTGGACACAAAAATATCGAATTTTCGGAGTTTTGAGCCTGAATTTGAGATATAACCGGGTACAGAGGATGCATGCACATATCGACTTTGGGCACCTATAATATCGATTTTAAGCATCTTTTGGGCGTAGAATTTGAAAATATTCTAGCACTGAGTAGGCATGTACAGATCGCTTCTGGGACCCAAAAATATCGAATTTTCGGTGTTTTGAGCCTGAATTTGAGATATAAACGGGTACAGAGAATGCATGCACAATTTGACTTTTTGCACCTAAAATATCGATTTTAAGCATGTTTTGGGTCTGTATCTTGAAAACATTCTAGCAAGAAGTAGGCATGTACAGATTGCTTCTGGGACCCAAAAATATCGAATTTTCGAGTGTTTTGAACCTGAATTTGGGATATAGACGGGTACAGAAGATGCATGCACATATCGACTTCGGGCACCTAAAATATATCGATTTTGAGCATGTTTTGGGCCTGTAATCTGAAAATACTCTAACACGGAGTAGACACGTACAGATTGCATCTGGGACACAAAAATATCGATTTTTTTGGGTGTTTTGAGCCTGAATTTGAGATATAAACGGGTACAGAAGATGCATACACATATTGACTTTGGGCAGCTAAAATATCGATTTTTAGCATGTTCTGAGCAACTATTTTGAAAACATTCTTGCACTGAGTAGGCATGTACAGATCGCTTCTGGGACCCAAAAATATTGAATTTTCGGGTGTTTTGAGCCTGAATTAAGGATATAACCGGGTACAGAGAATGCATACACATATTGACTTTGTGCACCTAAAATATCAATTTTCAACATGTTTTGGGCCTGCATTTTAAAAACACTCTAACACGGAGTATGCATGTACAGATCGCTTCTGGGACACAAAAATATCGAATTTTCGGAGTTTTGAGCCTGAATTTGAGATATAAACGAGTACAGAAGATGCATGCACATATCGACTTTTTGCACCTAAAATATCGATTTTGAGCATGTTTTGGGTCTGTATCTTGAAAACTTTCTAGCAAGAAGTAGGCATGTACAGATTGCTTCTGGGACCCAAAAATATCGAATTTTCGAGTGTTTTGAATCTGAATTTGGGATATAGACGGGTACAGAAGATGCATACACATATTGACTTTGGGCAGCTAAAATATCGATTTACATCATGTTTTAGGCCTGTATTTTGAAAATACTCTAACACGGAGTATGCATGTACAGATGGCTTTTGAGACCCAAAAATATCGAATATTCGGGTGTTTTGAGCCTGAATTTGAGATATAAACGGGTACAGAAGATGCATACACATATTGACTTTGGGCAGCTAAAATATCGATTTTTAGCATGTTCTGAGCAACTATTTTGAAAACATTCTTGCACTGAGTAGGCATGTACAGATCGCTTCTGGGACCCAAAAATATTGAATTTTCGGGTGTTTTGAGCCTGAATTAAGGATATAACCGGGTACAGAGAATGCATACACATATTGACTTTGTGCACCTAAAATATCAATTTTCAACATGTTTTGGGCCTGCATTTTAAAAACACTCTAACACGGAGTATGCATGTACAGATCGCTTCTGGGACACAAAAATATCGAATTTTCGGAGTTTTGAGCCTGAATTTGAGATATAAACGAGTACAGAAGATGCATGCACATATCGACTTTTTGCACCTAAAATATCGATTTTGAGCATGTTTTGGGTCTGTATCTTGAAAACTTTCTAGCAAGAAGTAGGCATGTACAGATTGCTTCTGGGACCCAAAAATATCGAATTTTCGAGTGTTTTGAATCTGAATTTGGGATATAGACGGGTACAGAAGATGCATACACATATTGACTTTGGGCAGCTAAAATATCGATTTACATCATGTTTTAGGCCTGTATTTTGAAAATACTCTAACACGGAGTATGCATGTACAGATGGCTTTTGAGACCCAAAAATATCGAATATTCGGGTGTTTTGAGTCTGAATTTGAGATATAAACGGGTACAGAAGATGCATGCACATATCGACTTTGGCACCCAAAATATCGATTTTTAGTATGTTTTGGGCGTATAATTTGAAAATATTCTAGCACTGAGTAGGCATGTACAGATCGCTTCTGGGACCCAAATATATCGAATTTTCTGGTGTTTTGAACCAGAATTAGGGATATACACGGGTACAGAAGATGCATACACATATTGACTTTGGGCACATAAAATATCGATTTTCAGCATGATTTGGGCCTGTATTTTAAAAACACTCTAACACGGAGTATGCACTTACAGATCGCTTCTGGGACCCAAAAACATTGAATTTTCGGGTGTTTTGAGCCTGAATTTGAGATATAAACGGGTACAGAAGATGCATGCACATATCGACTTAGGGCACCTAAAATATCGATTTTGAGCATGTTTTGAGTCTGTATCTTGAAAAAATTCTAGCAAGGAGTATGCATGTACAGATCGCTTCTGGGACCCAAAAATATCGATTTTTTTTGTGTTTTGAACCTGAATTTGGGATATAGACGTATACAGAAAATGCATGCACATATCGACTTTGGGCACCTAAAATATCGATTTTGAGCATGTTTTGGGTCTGTAGCAGGCAACCTTTATGTATATGATTGAGCATATTCCAGGTTGACTATAAAATATAGTCACATGATCATATTCCAGGTTAGCTTCCAGGTTAGCTATAAAACTTTATATGCAATGTAAAACCTGAAGAAATAGACAGGACTAGACAGACTAGACAGACTACAGACTAGACTAGGCCAACACAAAACTTATTTGTCATTAACCCTAAGTGAAGATAACAAACATCTTCACTACACAGTAACAACCGTTACAGGTCTGTATCTTGAAAACATTCTAGCAAGGAGTAGGCATGTACAGATCGCTTCTGGGACCCAAAAATATCGAATTTTCTGGTGTTTTGAACCAGAATTAGAGATATACACGGGTACAGAAGATGCATACACATATTGACTTTTGTCACATAAAATATCGATTTTCAGCATGATTTGGGCCTGTATTTTAAAAACACTCTAACACGGAGTATGCACGTACAGATCGCTTCTGGGACCCAAAAATATTGAATTTTCGGGTGTTTTGAGCCTGCATTTGAGATATAAACGGGTACATAAGATTCATGCACATATCGACTTATGGCACCAAAAATATCGATTTTGGGCATGTTTTTGGGCCTGAATTTTTAAAATACTCTAACAGTGAGTAGACACGTACAGATCGCTTCTGGGACCCAAATAAATCGAATTTTCGGGTGTTCTGAGCCTGAATTTGAGATATGAAAGGGTACAGAAGATGCATGCACATATCGACTTTGGGCACCTAAAATATCGATTTTGAGCATGTTTTGGGCCTGTATTTTAAAAATACTATAACACGGTGTAGACATATACAGATCGCTTCTGGGACACAAAAATATCGATTTTTTGGGTGTTTTGAGCCTGAATTTGAGATATAAACGGGTACAGAAGATGCATGCACATATCGACATTTTGCACCTAAAATATCGATTTTGAGCATGTTTTGGGTCTGTATCATGAAAACTTTCTAGCAAGAAGTAGGCATGTACAGATTGGTTCTGGGACTCAAAAATATCGAATTTTCGAGTGTTTTGAACCTGAATTTGGGATATAGACAGGTACAGAAGATGCATACACATATTGACTTTGGGCAGCTAAAATATCGATTTACAGCATGTTTTAAGCCTGTATATTAAAAATACTCTAACACGGAGTATGCATGTACAGATCGCTTCTGGGACACAAAAATATCGAATATTCGGGTGTTTTGAGTCTGAATTTGAGATATAAACGGGTACATATGATGCATGCACATATCGACTTTGGGCACCAAAAATATCGATTTTGGGCATGTTTTTGGGCCTGAATTTTTAATATACTCTAACAGTGAGTAGACACGTACAGATCGCTTCTGGGACCCAAATAAATCGAATTTTCGGGTGTTCTGAGCCTGAATTTGAGATATGAACGGGTACAGAAGATGCATGCACATATCGACTTCGGGCACCTAAAATATCGATTTTGAGCATGTTTTGGGCCTGTATTTTGAAAATACTCAAACACAGTGTAAACATGTACAGATCGCTTTTGGGACCGAAAAATATCGAATTTTCGGGTATTTTGTGGTTGAATTTGAGATATAAACGGGTGCAGAAGATGCATACACATATTGACTTTGGGCACCTAAAATATCGATTTTCAGCATGGTTTGGGCCTGTATCTGAGTAGGCATGTACAGATCACTTCTGGGACCCCAAATATCGAATTTTCGGGTGTTTCCAGCCTGAATTTGATATATAAACGGGTACAGAAGATGCATGCACATATCGACTTTGGACACTTACAATATCGCTTTTTAGCATGTTTTGAGCCTATATTTTGAAAACATTCTAGCACTGAGTATGCATGTACAGATCGCTTCTGGGACCCAAAAATATCGAATTTGCTGGTGTTTTAAGCCTAAATTTGGGATATAAACGGGTGCAGAAGATGCATACAAGTATCGACTTTTGGGCACCTAAAAGATCGATTTTTAGTATGTTTTGGGCCTGTATATTAAAAATACTCTAACACGGAGTAAGCATGTACAGATCGCTTCTGGGACCCCAAAATATCGAAATTTCGGGTGTTTTGGGCCTGAATTTGAGATATCGACATTGGACACCTAAAATATCGATTTTTAGCATGTTTTGGGCCTGAATTTTGAAAATATTCTAGCACTGAGTAGGCATGTACAGATCGCTTCTGGGACCCCAAAATATCGAATTTTCGGGTGTTTTGAGCCTGAATTTGAGATATAAACGGGTACAGAAAATGTATTCACATATCGACTTTTGGGCACCTAAAATATCGATTTTGAGCATGTTTTGGGTCTGTATCTTGAAAACATTCTAACTAGGAGTAGGCATATAAAGATCGCTTCTAGGACCCAAAAATATAGAATTTTTGGGGGTTTTGAGCCTGAATTTGAGATATAAACGGGTACAGAAGATGCATGCACATATCGACTTTGGACACTTAAAATATCGATTTTTAGCATGTTTTGAGCCTATATTTTGAAAACATTCTAGCACTGAGTAGGCATGTACAGATCGCTTCTGGGACTGAAAAATATCGAATTTTCGGGTGTTTTGTGGTTGAATTTGAGATATAAACGCGTGGAGAAGATGTATACACATATTGACTTTGGGCACCTAAAATATCGATTTTCAGCATGTTTTGAGCCTGTATCTGAGTAGGCATGTACAGATCGCTTCTGGGACCCCAAAATATCGAATTTTCGGGTGCTTTGAGCCAGAATTTTAGATATAAACAGGTACTGAAGATGCATGCACATATCGACTTTTGGGCACCTAAAATATCGATTTTGAGCATGTTTTGAGTCTGTATCTTGAGAACATTCAAACTAGGAGTAGGCAAGTACAGATCGCTTCTGGGACCCAAAAATACCGATTTTTCGGGTGTTTTGAGCCTGAATTTGAGATATAAACGGGTACAGAAGATGCATGCACATATCGACTTTGGACACTTAAAATATCGATTTTTAGCATGTTTTGAGCCAATATTTCGAAAACATTCTACCACTGTGTAGGCATGTACAGATCGCTATAGGGGCCGAAAAATATCGAATTTTCGGGTATTTTGTGGTTGAATTTGAGATATAAACGGGTGCAGAAGATGCATACACATATTGACTTTGGGCACCTAAAATATCGATTTTCAGCATGGTTTGGGCCTGTATCTGAGTAGGCATGTACAGATCACTTTTGGGACCCCAAATATCGAATTTTCGGGTGTTTCCAGCCTGAATTTGATATATAAACGGGCACAGAAGATGCATGCACATATCGACTTTGGACACTTACAATATCGCTTTTTAGCATGTTTTGAGCCTATATTTTGAAAACATTCTAGCACTGAGTATGCATGTACAGATCGCTTCTGGGACCCAAAAATATCGAATTTGCTGGTGTTTTAAGCCTAAATTTGGGATATAAACGGGTGCAGAAGATGCATACACGTATCGACTTTTGGGCACCTAAAAGATCGATTTTTACTATGTTTTGGGCCTGAATATTAAAAATACTCTAACACGGAGTAAGCATGTACAGATCGCTTCTGGGACCCCAAAATATCGAAATTTCGGGTGTTTTGGGCCTGAATTTGAGATATCGACATTGGAAACCTAAAATATCGATTTTTAGCATGTTTTGGGCCTGAATTTTGAAAATATTCTAGCACTGAGTAGGCATGTACAGATCGCTTCTGGGACCCCAAAATATCGAATTTTCGGGTGTTTTGAGCCTGAATTTGAGATATAAACGGGTACAGAAGATGCATGCACATATCGACTTTTGGGCACCTAAAATATCGATTTTAAGCATGTTTTGTGTCTGTATTTTGAAAACATTCTAACTAGGAGTAGGCATGTACAGATCGCTTCTAGGACCCAAAAATATAGAATTTTCGGGTGTTTTGAGCCTGAATTTGAGACAGAAACCGGTACTGAAGATACATGCACATATCGACTTTGGTCACTTGAAGTATCGATTTTTAGGATGTTTTGGCCCTATATTTTGAATGTATTCTAGCATTGTGTAAGCATGTTCAGATTGCTTCTGAGACCCAAAAATATCGAATTTTCGGGTGTTTTGAGGTTGAATTTGGGATATAAACGCGTGGAGAAGATGTATACACATATTGACTTTGGGCACCTAAAATATCGATTTTCAGCATGTTTTGAGCCTGTATCTGAGTAGGCATGTACAGATCGCTTCTGGGACCCCAAAATATCGAATTTTCGGGTGCTTTGAGCCAGAATTTTAGATATAAACAGGTACTGAAGATGCATGCACATATCGACTTTTGGGCACCTAAAATATCGATTTTGAGCATGTTTTGAGTCTGTATCTTGAGAACATTCAAACTAGGAGTAGGCAAGTACAGATCGCTTCTAGGACCCAAAAATATCGAATTTTCGGGATTTTTGAGCCAGAATTTTAGATATAAACGGGTACAGAAGATGCATGCACATATCGACTTTTGGGCACCTAAAATATCGATTTTGAGCATGTTTTGAGTCTGTATCTTGAAAACATTCTACCACTGTGTAGGCATGTACAGATCGCTTCTGGGGCCGAAAAATATCGAATTTTCGGGTATTTTGTGGTTGAATTTGAGATATAAACGGGTGCAGAAGATGCATACACATATTGACTTTGGGCACCTAAAATATCGATTTTCAGCATGGTTTGGGCCTGTATCTGAGTAGGCATGTACAGATCACTTTTGGGACCCCAAATATCGAATTTTCGGGTGTTTCCAGCCTCAATTTGATATATAAACGGGTACAGAAGATGCATGCACATATCGACTTTGGACACTTACAATATCGCTTTTTAGCATGTTTTGAGCCTATATTTTGAAAACATTCTAGCACTGAGTATGCATGTACAGATCGCTTCTGGGACCCAAAAATATCGAATTTGCTGGTGTTTTAAGCCTAAATTTGGGATATAAACGGGTGCAGAAGATGCATACACGTATCGACTTTTGGGCACCTAAAAGATCGATTTTTAGTATGTTTTGGGCCTGAATATTAAAAATACTCTAACACGGAGTAAGCATGTACAGATCGCTTCTGGGACCCCAAAATATCGAAATTTCGTGTGTTTTGGGCCTGAATTTGAGATATCGACATTGGAAACCTAAAATATCGATTTTTAGCATGTTTTGGGCCTGAATTTTGAAAATATTCTAGCACTGAGTAGGCATGTACAGATCGCTTCTGGGACCCCAAAATATCGAATTTTCGGGTGTTTTGAGCCTGAATTTGAGATATAAACGGGTACAGAAGATGCATGCACATATCGACTTTTGGGCACCTAAAATATCGATTTTAAGCATGTTTTGTGTCTGTATTTTGAAAACATTCTAACTAGGAGTAGGCATGTATAGATCGCTTCTAGGACCCAAAAATATAGAATTTTCGGGTGTTTTGAGCCTGAATTTGTGACAGAAACCGGTACTGAAGATACATGCACATATCGACTTTGGTCACTTGAAGTATCGATTTTTAGGTTGTTTTGGCCCTATATTTTGAATGTATTCTAGCATTGTGTAAGCATGTTCAGATTGCATCTGAGACCCAAAAATATCGATTTTTCGGGTGTTTTGAGGTTGAATTTGGGATATAAACGCGTGGAGAAGATGTATACACATATTGACTTTGGGCACCTAAAATATCGATTTTCAGCATGTTTTGAGCCTGTATCTGAGTAGGCATGTACAGATCGCTTCTGGGACCCCAAAATATCGAATTTTCGGGTGCTTCGAGCCAGAATTTTAGATATAAACAGGTACTGAAGATGCATGCACATATCGACTTTTGGGCACCTAAAATATCGATTTTGAGCATGTTTTGAGTCTGTATCTTGAGAACATTCTAACTAGGAGTAGGCAAGTACAGATCGCTTCTAGGACCCAAAAATATCGAATTTTCGGGATTTTTTAGCCAGAATTTTAGATATAAACGGGTACAGAAGATGCATGCACATATCGACTTTTGGGCACCTAAAATATCGATTTTGAGCATGTTTTGAGTCTGTATCTTGAAAACATTCTACCACTGTGTAGGCATGTACAGATCGCTTCTGGGGCCGAAAAATATCGAATTTTCGGGTATTTTGTGGTTGAATTTGAGATATAAACGGGTGCAGAAGATGCATACACATATTGACTTTGGGCACCTAAAATATCGATTTTCAGCATGGTTTGGGCCTGTATCTGAGTAGGCATGTACAGATCACTTTTGGGACCCCAAATATCGAATTTTCGGGTGTTTCCAGCCTGAATTTGATATATAAACGGGTACAGAAGATGCATGCACATATCGACTTTGGACACTTACAATATCGCTTTTTAGCATGTTTTGAGCCTATATTTTGAAAACATTCTAGCACTGAGTATGCATGTACAGATCGCTTCTGGGACCCAAAAATATCGAATTTGCTGGTGTTTTAAGCCTAAATTTGGGATATAAACGGGTGCAGAAGATGCATACACGTATCGACTTTTGGGCACCTAAAAGATCGATTTTTAGTATGTTTTGGGCCTGAATATTAAAAATACTCTAACACGGAGTAAGCATGTACAGATCGCTTCTGGGACCCCAAAATATCGAAATTTCGGGTGTTTTGGGCCTGAATTTGAGATATCGACATTGGAAACCTAAAATATCGATTTTTAGCATGTTTTGGGCCTGAATTTTGAAAATATTCTAGCACTGAGTAGGCATGTACAGATCGCTTCTGGGACCCCAAAATATCGAATTTTCGGGTGTTTTGAGCCTGAATTTGAGATATAAACGGGTACAGAAGATGCATGCACATATCGACTTTTGGGCACCTAAAATATCGATTTTAAGCATGTTTTGTGTCTGTATTTTGAAAACATTCTAACTAGGAGTAGGCATGTACAGATCGCTTCTAGGACCCAAAAATATAGAATTTTCGGGTGTTTTGAGCCTGAATTTGAGACAGAAACCGGTACTGAAGATACATGCACATATCGACTTTGGTCACTTGAAGTATCGATTTTTAGGATGTTTTGGCCCTATATTTTGAATGTATTCTAGCATTGTGTAAGCATGTTCAGATTGCTTCTGAGACCCAAAAATATCGAATTTTCGGGTGTTTTGAGGTTGAATTTGGGATATAAACGCGTGGAGAAGATGTATACACATATTGACTTTGGGCACCTAAAATATCGATTTTCAGCATGTTTTTAGCCTGTATCTGAGTAGGCATGTACAGATCGCTTCTGGGACCCCAAAATATCGAATTTTCGGGTGCTTCGAGCCAGAATTTTAGATATAAACAGGTACTGAAGATGCATGCACATATCGACTTTTGGGCACCTAAAATATCGATTTTGAGCATGTTTTGAGTCTGTATCTTGAGAACATTCTAACTAGGAGTAGGCAAGTACAGATCGCTTCTAGGACCCAAAAATATCGAATTTTCGGGATTTTTGAGACAGAATTTTAGATATAAACAGGTACAGAAGATGCATGCACATATCGACTTTTGGGCACCTAAAATATCGATTTTGAGCATGTTTTGAGTCTGTATCTTGAAAACATTCTAACTAGGAGAAGGCAAGTACAGATCGCTTCTAGTACCCAAAAATACCGATTTTTCGGGGGTTTTAAGCCTGAATTTGAGATATAAACGGGTACAGAAGATGCATGCACATATCGACTTTTGGGCACCTAAAATATCGATTTTAAGCATGTTTTGTGGCTGTATTTTGAAAACATTCTAACTAGGAGTAGGCATGTACAGATCGCTTCTAGGACCCAAAAATATAGAATTTTCGGGTGTTTGGAGCCTTTATTTGAGATACAAACGGGTATAGAAGATGCATGCACATATCGACATTTGGGCACCTAAAATATCGAGTTTCTGTATGTTTTGGGCCTGTATTTTGAAAATACTTTAACACGGAGTAGGCATGTACAGATCGCTTCTGGGAACCCAAAATATCGAATTTTCGGGTGTTTTGGGGATAAATTTGAGATATAAACGGGTGCAGAAGATGCATGCACATATCGACTTTGGGTACCTAAAATATCGATTTTTTAGCATGTTTTGGGCCTATATTTTGAAAATATTCTAGCACTGAGTAAGCATGTACAGATCGCTTCTGGGACCCCAAAATATTGAATTTTCGGGTGTTTTGAGCCTGAATTTGAGATATAAACGGGTACATAAAATGCATGCACATATTGACTTTGGGCACCTAAAATATCGATTTTCAGCATGTTTTGGGCCTGTATTTTGAAAATACTCTAACACGGAGTAGGCATGTACAGATCGCTTCTGGGACCCAAAAATATCGAATTTTCGGGTGTTTTGAGCCTGAATTTGGGATATAAACGGGTGCAGAAGATGCATGCACATATCGACTTTGGACACTTAAAATATCGATTTTTAGCATGTTTTAAGCCTGTTTCTGAGTAGGCATGTACAGATCGCTTCAGGGACCCAAAAATATCGAATTTTCGGGTGTTTTGAGCCTGAATTTGAGATATAAACAGGTACTGAAGATGCATACACATATCGACTTTTGGTCACCTAAAATATCGATTTTGAGCATGTTTTGGGTCAGTATCTTGAAAACATTCTAACTAGGAGTAGGCAAGTACAGATCGCTTCTGGGACCCAAAAATACCGGTTTTTCGGGTGTTTTGAGCCTGAATCTTAGATATAAACGGGTACAGAAGATGCATGCACATATCGACTTTGGACACTTAAAATATCGATTTTTAGCATGTTTTGAGCCTATATTTCGAAAACATTCTACCACTGAGTAGGCATGTACAGATCGCTTCGGGGACCGAAAAATATCGAATTTTCGGGTGTTTTGTGGTTGAATTTGAGATATAAACGGGTGCAGAAGATGCATACACATATTGACTTTGGGCACCTAAAATATCGATTTAAAGCATGGTTTGGGCCTGTATATAAGTAGGCATGTACAGATCACTTCTGGGACCCCAAATATCGAATCTTCGGGTGTTTTGAGCCTGAATTTGGGATATAAACGGGTACAGAAGATGCATGCACATATCGACTTTGGAGACTTAAAATATCGCTTTTTAGCATGTTTTGAGCCTATATTATGAAAATATTCTAGCACAAAGTAGATATGTACAGATCACTTCTGGGACCCCAAATATCGAATCTTCGGGTGTTTTGAGCCTGAATTTGGGATATAAACGGGTACAGAAGATGCATGCACATATCGACTTTGGACACTTAAAATATCGATTTTTAGCATGTTTTAAGCCTGTTTCTGAGTAGGCATGTACAGATCGCTTCTGGGACCCTAAAATATCGAATTTTCGGGTGTTTTGAGGTTGAATTTGGGATATAAACGGGTGCAGAAGATGCATACACATATCGACTTTTGGGCACCTAAAAGATCGATTTTCAGTATGTTTTGAGCCTGTATATTAAAAATACTATAACACGGAGTAAGCATGTACAGATCGCTTCTGGGCCCCCAAAATATCGAATTTTCGGGTGTTTTGGACATGAATTTGAGATATCGACTTTGGTCACCTAAAATATCGATTTTTAGCATGTTTTGAGCCAATATTTCGAAAACATTCTACCACTGTGTAGGCATGTACAGATCGCTTCTGGGGCCGAAAAATATCGAATTTTCGGGTATTTTGTGGTTGAATTTGAGATATAAACGGGTGCAGAAGATGCATACACATATTGACTTTGGGCACCTAAAATATCGATTTTCAGCATGGTTTGGGCCTGTATCTGAGTAGGCATGTACAGATCACTTTTGGGACCCCAAATATCGAATTTTCGGGTGTTTCCAGCCTCAATTTGATATATAAACGGGTACAGAAGATGCATGCACATATCGACTTTGGACACTTACAATATCGCTTTTTAGCATGTTTTGAGCCTATATTTTGAAAACATTCTAGCACTGAGTATGCATGTACAGATCGCTTCTGGGACCCAAAAATATCGAATTTGCTGGTGTTTTAAGCCTAAATTTGGGATATAAACGGGTGCAGAAGATGCATACACGTATCGACTTTTGGGCACCTAAAAGATCGATTTTTACTATGTTTTGGGCCTGAATATTAAAAATACTCTAACACGGAGTAAGCATGTACAGATCGCTTCTGGGACCCCAAAATATCGAAATTTCGGGTGTTTTGGGCCTGAATTTGAGATATCGACATTGGAAACCTAAAATATCGATTTTTAGCATGTTTTGGGCCTGAATTTTGAAAATATTCTAGCACTGAGTAGGCATGTACAGATCGCTTCTGGGACCTCAAAATATCGAATTTTCGGGTGTTTTGAGCCTGAATTTGAGATATAAACGGGTACAGAAGATGCATGCACATATCGACTTTTGGGCACCTAAAATATCGATTTTAAGCATGTTTTGTGTCTGTATTTTGAAAACATTCTAACTAGGAGTAGGCATGTACAGATCGCTTCTAGGACCCAAAAATATAGAATTTTCGGGTGTTTTGAGCCTGAATTTGAGACAGAAACCGGTACTGAAGATACATGCACATATCGACTTTGGTCACTTGAAGTATCGATTTTTAGGATGTTTTGGCCCTATATTTTGAATGTATTCTAGCATTGTCTAAGCATGTTCAGATTGCTTTTGAGACCCAAAAATATCGAATTTTCGGGTGTTTTGAGGTTGAATTTGGGATATAAACGCGTGGAGAAGATGTATACACATATTGACTTTGGGCACCTAAAATATCGATTTTCAGCATGTTTTGAGCCTGTATCTGAGTAGGCATGTACAGATCGCTTCTGGGACCCCCAAATATCGAATTTTCGGGTGCTTCGAGCCAGAGTTTTAGATATAAACAGGTACTGAAGATGCATGCACATATCGACTTTTGGGCACCTAAAATATCGATTTTGAGCATGTTTTGAGTCTGTATCTTGAGAACATTCTAACTAGGAGTAGGCAAGTACAGATCGCTTCTAGGACCCAAAAATATCGAATTTTCGGGATTTTTGAGACAGAATTTTAGATATAAACAGGTACAGAAGATGCATGCACATATCGACTTTTGGGCACCTAAAATATCGATTTTGAGCATGTTTTGAGTCTGTATCTTGAAAACATTCTAACTAGGAGAAGGCAAGTACAGATCGCTTCTAGGACCCAAAAATACCGATTTTTCGGGTGTTTTAAGCCTGAATTTGAGATATAAACGGGTACAGAAGATGCATGCACATATCGACTTTTGGGCACCTAAAATATCGATTTTAAGCATGTTTTGTGTCTGTATTTTGAAAACATTCTAACTAGGAGTAGGCATGTACAGATCGCTTCTAGGACCCAAAAATATAGAATTTTCGGGTGTTTTGAGCCTGAATTTGAGACAGAAACCGGTACTGAAGATACATGCACATATCGACTTTGGTCACTTGAAGTATCGATTTTTAGGATGTTTTGGCCCTATATTTTGAATGTATTCTAGCATTGTGTAAGCATCTTCAGATTGCTTCTGAGACCCAAAAATATCGAATTTTCGGGTGTTTTGAGGTTGAATTTGGGATATAAACGGGTGCAGAAGATACATACACATATTGACTTTGGGCACCTAAAATATCGATTTTCAGCATGTTTTGGGCCTGTATCTGAGTAGTCATGTACAGATCGCTTCTGGGGCCAAAAAATATCGAATTTTCGGGTGTTTGGAGCCTTAATTTGAGATACAAACGGGTATAGAAGATGCATGCACATATCGACATTTGGGCACCTAAAATATCGAGTTTCTGTATGTTTTGGGCCTGTATTTTGAAAATACTCTAACACGGAGTAGGCATGTACAGATCGCTTCTGGGAACCCAAAATATCGAATTTTCGGGTGTTTTGGGGATAAATTTGAGATATAAACGGGTGCAGAAGATGCATGCACATATCGACTTTGGACACTTAAAATATCGATTTTTAGCATGTTTTAAGCCTGTTTCTGAGTAGGCATGTACAGATCGCTTCAGGGACCCAAAAATATCGAATTTTCGGGTGTTTTGAGCCTGAATTTGAGATATAAACAGGTACTGAAGATGCATACACATATCGACTTTTGGTCACCTAAAATATCGATTTTGAGCATGTTTTGGGTCAGTATCTTGAAAACATTCTAACTAGGAGTAGGCAAGTACAGATCGCTTCTGGGACCCAAAAATACCGGTTTTTCGGGTGTTTTGAGCCTGAATCTTAGATATAAACGGGTACAGAAGATGCATGCACATATCGACTTTGGACACTTAAAATATCGATTTTTAGCATGTTTTGAGCCTATATTTCGAAAACATTCTACCACTGAGTAGGCATGTACAGATCGCTTCGGGGACCGAAAAATATCGAATTTTCGGGTGTTTTGTGGTTGAATTTGAGATATAAACGGGTGCAGAAGATGCATACACATATTGAGTTTGGGCACCTAAAATATCGATTTAAAGCATGGTTTGGGCCTGTATATAAGTAGGCATGTACAGATCACTTCTGGGACCCCAAATATCGAATCTTCGGGTGTTTTGAGCCTGAATTTGGGATATAAACGGGTACAGAAGATGCATGCACATATCGACTTTGGAGACTTAAAATATCGCTTTTTAGCATGTTTTGAGCCTATATTATGAAAATATTCTAGCACAAAGTAGATATGTATAGATCACTTCTGGGACCCCAAATATCGAATCTTCGGGTGTTTTGAGCCTGAATTTGGGATATAAACGGGTACAGAAGATGCATGCACATATCGACTTTGGACACTTAAAATATCGATTTTTAGCATGTTTTAAGCCTGTTTCTGAGTAGGCATGTACAGATCGCTTCTGGGACCCTAAAATATCGAATTTTCGGGTGTTTTGAGGTTGAATTTGGGATATAAACGGGTGCAGAAGATGCATACACATATCGACTTTTGGGCACCTAAAAGATCGATTTTCAGTATGTTTTGAGCCTGTATATTAAAAATACTATAACACGGAGTAGGCATGTACAGATCGCTTCTGGGCCCCCAAAATATCGAATTTTCGGGTGTTTTGGACATGAATTTGAGATATCGACTTTGGTCACTTAAAATATCGATTTTTAGCATGTTTTGGGCCTGTATTTTGAAAATATTCTAGCATTGCATAGGCATGTTCAGATTGCTTCTGGGACCCCAAAATATCGAATTTTCGGGTGTTTTGAGCCTGAATTTGAGATATAAACGGGTACAGAAGATGCATGCACATATCGACTTTTGGGCACCTAAAATATCGATTTTGAGCATGTTTTGGGTCGGTATCTTGAAAACATTCTAACTAGGAGTAGGCATGTAAAGATCGCTTCTAGGACCGAAAAATATAGAATTTTCGGGGGTTTTGAGCCTGAATTTGAGAGTTAAACGGGTACAGAAGATGCATGCACATATCGACTTTGGACACTTAAAATATCGATTTTTAGCATGTTTTGGGCCTATATTTTGAAAAAATTCTAGCACTGAGTAGGCATGTACAGATCGCTTCTGGGACCGAAAAATATCGAATTTTCGGGTGTTTTGTGGTTGAATTTGAGATATAAACGGGTGCAGAAGATGCATACACATATTGACTTTGGGCACCTAAAATATCGATTTTTAGCATGTTTTGGGCCTGTATCTGAGTAGGCATGTACAGATCGCTTCTGGGACCCCAAAATATCGAATTTTCGGGTGTTTTGAGCCTGAATTTGAGATATAAACGGGTACAGAAGATGCATGCACATATCGACTTTGGACACTTAAAATATCGATTTTTAGCATGTTTTGAGCCTATATTTTGAAAATATTCTAGCACAAAGTAGATATGTACAGATCACTTCTGGGACCCCAAAATATCGAATTTTCGGGTGTTTTGAGCCTGAATTTGAGATACAAACGGGTACAGAAGATGCATGCACATATCGACTTTTGGGCAACTAAAATATCGATTTTGAGCATGTTTTGGGTCTGTATCTTGAAAACATTCTAACTAGGAGTAAGCATGTACAGATCGCTTCTAGGACCCAAAAATACCGAATTTTCGGGTGTTTTGAGCCTGAATTTGAGATATAAACGGGTACAGAAAATGCATGTACATATCGACTTTGGACACTTAAAATATCGATTTTTAGTATGTTTTGAGCCTATATTTTGAAAACATTCTAGCACTGAGTAGGCATGTACAGATCGCTTCTGGGACCCAAAAATATCGAATTTTCGGGTGTTTTGTGGTTGAATTTGGGATATAAACGGGTGCAGAAGATGCATACACATATTGACTTTGGGCACCTAAAATATCGATTTTCAGCATGTTTTGGGCCTGTATCTGAGTAGGCATGTACAGATCGCTTCTGGGACCCCAAAATATCGAATTTTTGGGTGTTTGGAGCCTGAATTTGAGATATAAACGTGTATAGAAAATTTATGAACATATCGACTTTTGGGCACCTAAAATATTGATTTTCTGTATGTTTTGGGCCTGTATTTATAAAATACTCTAACACGGAGTAGACATGTACAGATCGCTTCTGGGACCCCAAAATATCGAATTTTCTGTGTTTTGGGGATAAATTTGAGATATCGACTTTAGGCACCAAAAATATCGATTTTTAGCATGTTTTGGGCATATATTTTGAAAATATTCTTGCACTGAGTAAGCATGTACAGATCGCTTCTGGGACCCCAAAATATCGAATTTTCGGGTGTTTTGAGCCTGAATTTGAGATATAAACGGGTACAGTAAATGCACGCACATATTGACTTTAGGCACCTAAAATATCGATTTCCAGCATGTTTTGGGCCTGTATTTTGAAAATACTCTAACACGGAGTAGGCATGTACAGATCGCTTATGGGACCCAAAAATATCGAATTTTCGGGTGTTTTGAGCCTGAATTTTAGATATAAACAGGTACTGAAGATGCATGCACATATCGACTTTTGGGCACCTAAAATATCGATTTTGAGCATGTTTTGAGTCTGTATCTTGAAAACATTCTAACTAGGAGTAGGCAAGTACAGATCGCTTTTAGGACCCAAAAATACCGATTTTTCGGGTGTTTTAAGCCTGAATTTGAGATATAATCGGGTACAGAAGATGCATGCACATATCGACTTTTGGGCACCTAAAATATCGATTTTAAGCATGTTTTGGGTCTGTATTTTGAAAACATTCTAACTAGGAGTAGGCATGTACAGATCGCTTCTAGGACCCAAAAATATAGAATTTTCGGGTGTTTTGAGCCTGAATTTGAGACAGAAAACGGTACTGAAGATACATGCACATATCGACTTTGGTCACTTGAAGTATCGATTTTCAGGATGTTTTGGCCCTATATTTTGAATGTATTCTAGCATTGTGTAAGCATGTTCAGATTGCTTCTAACACCCAAAAATATCGAATTTTCGGGTGTTTTGAGGTTGAATTTGGGATATAAACGGGTGCAGAAGATGCATACACATATTGACTTTGGGCACCTAAAATATCGATTTTCAGCATGTTTTGGGCCTGTATCTGAGTAGTCATGTACAGATCGCTTCTGAGACCCAAAAATATCGATTTTTCGGGTGTTTTAAGCCTGAATTTGAGATATAAACGGGTACAGAAGATGCATGCACATATCGACTTTTGGGCACCTAAAATATCGATTTTAAGCATGTTTTGGGCCTGTATTTTGAAAATACTCTAACACGGAGTAGGCATGTACAGATCGCTTCTGGGAACCCAAAATATCGAATTTTCGGGTGTTTTGGGGATAAATTTGAGATATCGACTTTGGGCACCTAAAATATCGATTTTTAGCATGTTTTGGGCCTATATTTTGAAAATATTCTAGCACTGAGTAAGCATGTACAGATCGCTTCTGGGAACCAAAAATATCGAATTTGCTGGTGTTTTAAGCCTGAATTTGGGATATAAACAGGTACTGAAGATGGATCCACATATTGACTTTGGGCACCTAAAATATCGATTTTCAGCATGGTTTGGGCCTGTATCTGAGTAGGCATGTACAGATCACTTCTGGGACCCCAAATATCGAATTTTCGGGTGTTTCCAGCCTGAATTTGAGATATAAACGGGTAAAGAAGATCCATGCACATATCGACTTTGGACACTTAAAATATCGATTTTTAGCATGTTTTGAGCCTATATTTTGAAAACATTCTAGCATTGAGTAGGCATGTACAGATCGCTTCTGGGACCCAAAAATATCGAATTTGCTGGTGTTTTAAGCCTAAATTTGGGATATAAACGGGTGCAGAAGATGCATACACGTATCGACTTTTGGGCACCTAAAAGATCGATTTTCAGTATGTTTTGGGCCTGTATATTAAAAATACTCTAACACGGAGTAGGCATGTACGGATCGCTTCTGGGACCCCAAAATATCGAAATTTCGGGTGTTTTGGGCCTGAATTTGAGATATCGACTTTGGACACCTAAAATATCGATTTTAGCATGTTTTGGGCCTGAATTTTGAAAATATTCTAGCACTGAGTAGGCATGTACAGATCGCTTCTGGGACCCCAAAATATCGAATTTTCGGGTGTTTTGAGCCTGAATTTGAGATATAAACGGGTACAGAAGATGCATGCACATATCGACTTTTGGGCACCTAAAATCTCGATTTTGAGCATGTTTTGGGTCTGTATCTTGAAAACATTCTAACTAGGAGTAGGCATGTAAAGATCGCTTCTAGGACCCAAAAATATAGAATTTTCGGGGGTTTTGAGCCTGAATTTGAGATATAAACGGGTACAGAAGATGCATGCACATATCGACTTTGGACACTTAAAATATCGATTTTTAGCATGTTTTGAGCCTATATTTTGAAAACATTCTAGCACTGAGTAGGCATGTACAGATCGCTTCTGGGACTGAAAAATATCGAATTTTCGGGTGTTTTGTGGTTGAATTTGAGATATAAACGCGTGGAGAAGATGCATACACATATTGACTTTGGGCACCTAAAATATCGATTTTCAGCATGTTTTGAGCCTGTATCTGAGTAGGCATGTACAGATCGCTTCTGGGACCCCAAAATATCGAATTTTCGGGTGTTTGGAGCCTGAATTTGAGATATAAACGGGTACAGAAAATGCATGCACATATCGACTTTGGACACTTTAAATATCGATTTTTAGCATGTTTTGAGCCTATATTTTGAAAACATTCTAGCACTGAGTAGGCATGTACAGATCGCTTCTGGGAACCAAAAATATCGAATTTGCTGGTGTTTTAAGCCTGAATTTGGGATATAAACGGGTGCAGAAGATACATACACGTATCGACTTTTGGGCACCTAAAAGATCGATTTTCAGTATGTTTTGGGCCTGTATATTAAAAATACTCGAACACGGAGTAGGCATGTACAGATCGCTTCTGGGACCCCAAAATATCGAATTTTCGGGTGTTTTGAGCCTGAATTTGAGATATAAACGGGTACTGAAGATGGATCCACATATCGAATTTTTGGGCACCTAAAATATCGATTTTGAGCATGTTTTGGGTCTGTATCTTGAAAACATTCTAACTAGGAGTAGGCATGTACAGATCACTTCTAGGACCCAAAAATATAGAATTTTCGGGTGTTTTGAGCCTGAATTTGAGAGAGAAACCGGTACTGAAGATATATGCACATATCGACTTTGGTCACCTGAAGTATCGATTTTCAGGATGTTTTGGCCCTATATTTTGAATGTATTCTAGCATTGTGTAAGCATGTTCAGATTGCTTCTGAGACCCAAAAATATCGAATTTTCGGGTGTTTTGAGCCTGAATTTGGGATATAAACGGGTACAGAAGATGAATGCACATATGGATTTTGGGCACATAAAATATCGGTTTTCAGCTTGTTTTCGGTCTGTATTTTGAAAATATTTTAACATTGAGTAGGCATTTACAGATCCCTTCTGGGAACAAAAAGTATCGAATTTTAAGGTGTTTTAAGCTTGAATTTGGGATACAAGCGAGTGCTGATGATTCATGCACATATCGATTTTGGGCACCAAAAATTGCGATTTTCAGCTTATTTTGGGCCTGTATTTTGAAAATATTCTAACACTGAGTAGGCATGTACAGATCGCTTCTGGGACCCAAAAAAATCAATTTTTCAGGTGTTTTAGCCTGAATTTGGGATATAAACGGGAACAGTGATGCATGCAGATATCGACTTTGATCACCTATAATATCGATTTTAAGCATGTTTTGGGCCTGTAATTTGAAAATATTCTAGCACTGACTATGCATGTGGAGATTGCTTCTGGGATCCAAAAATATCGAATTTTCAGGTGTTTTGAGACTGAATTTGGTATATAAACGGGTACAGAAGATGAATGAACATTTCGACTTTGGGCACCTAAAATATCGATTTTTAGTATGTTTTGGCCCTATATTTTGAATTTAATCTAGCACTGGCTAAGCATGTACAGAGCGCTTCTAAGACCCAAAAATACCGAATTTTCTGGTGTTCTGAGAATGAATTTGGGATATAAACGGGTACAGAAGATGCATGCACATATCGACTTTCTTCACAAAAAAAAAAAACGATTTTCAGCATGTTTTAGGCCTATATTTCGTAAAATATTCTAGCACAGAGTGAGCATGTACAGATCGCTTCTGGGACCCAAAAATATTGAATTTTTGGGTGTTTTGAACCTCAATTTGGAATGTAAACGGTTACTGAAGATGCATGCACATATCGACTTTGGGCACCCAAAATATCGATTTTGAGCATGTTATTGGCCTGTATTTTGAAAATACTCTAACACGGAGTAGGCATGTACAGATCGCTTCTGGGACCCAAAAATATCGAATTTTCGGGTGTTTTGAGCCTGAATTTGGGATATAAACGGGTGCAGAAGATGCATGCACATATCGACTTTGGACACTTAAAATATCGATTTTTAGCATGTTTTGAGCCTGTATCTGAGTAGGCATGTACAGATCGCTTCTGGGACCAAAAAATATCGAATTTTCGGATGTTTTGGGCCTGAATTGGAGATATCGACTTTGGGCACCTAAAATATCGATTTTTAGCATGTTTTGGGCCTATATTTTGAAAATATTCTAGCACTGAGTAGGCATGTACAGATCGCTTCTGGGACCCCAAAATATCGAATTTTCGGGTGGTTTGACCCTGAATTTGAGATATAAACAGGTACTGAAGATGCATGCACATATCGACTTTTGGGCACCTAAAATATCGATTTTGAGCATGTTTTGGGTCTGTATCTTGAAAACATTTTAACTAGGAGTAGGCAAGTACAGATCGCTTCTAGGACCCCAAAATATCGATTTTTCGGGTGTTTTGAGCCTGAATTTGAGATATAAACGGGTATAGAAGATGCATGCACATATCAACTTTGGACACTTAAAATATCGATTTTTAGCATGTTTTGAGCCTATATTTTGAAAACATTCTAGCACTGAGTAGGCATGTACAGATCGCTTCTGGGACCGAAAAATATCGAATTTTCGGTTGTTTTGTGGTTGAATTTGAGATATAAACGGGTGCAGAAGATGCATGCACATATCGACTTTGGACACTTAAAATATCGATTTTTAGCATGTTTTGGGCCTATATTTTAAAACATTCTAGCACTGAGTAGGCATGTACAGATCGCTTCTGGGACCCAAAAATATCGAATTTTCGGGTGCTTTAAGCCTGAATTTGGGATATAAACGGGTGCAGAAGATGCATACACATATCGACTTTTGGGCACCTAAAAGATCGATTTTCAGTATGTTTTGGGCCTGTATATTAAAAATACTCTAACACGGAGTAGGCATGTACAAATTGCTTCTGGGACCCCAAAATATCGAATTTTCGGGTGTTTTGGGCCTGAATTTGAGATATCGAGTTTGGGCACCTGTACCAGTTCTGAAGGCTTTAACTCTGGGCAGAACCTGGTAAGTTACTTGTGTGTAATGCTTGGAGTTGTAGTTGTAGTAGTTGTTTTTGTTGTGGTTTTAGGTAACGTGGAAGACGGGGTGCTTTCTTAGGTTTGCTTAGGTGATTGACTTCACAAGTTTCTTAAGGCTTAATTTATTAATATGTGTACTTATCTATACAGGGTATTATCGTGATGTGCCTTGCCTTATGTGGTATTATGTCTCTCTCTATGGAGACAGTTTATAGCCCTTAGGGAGTCAGTGTTGTATCCTAAATCCTAGTGTACCTCCTCTGCTTATATACATTTCAAACTCAATACTTTACAGAATGGCTAGAGTGTGACTGTGTTGCCTGTGAATGGTCAGTTTGATTCTGTACCTACTTCTCTCTTCTCGTGTGAAAGGGAAAGTGGGCCAACCCTTTCCTATCTCTCTCTCTCTCTCTCTCTCTCTCCTTTACTCTCTTTCCTACTCTCCTTCGAAGGGGAGGTAGGAAAGGTTAATAATGTCTTTGTATGACCTGACGCCGCACCTGTGTGTGTGTGTGTGTGTCCAACCTGCCCAGGTGGCCTGTTTCTGATGTGTAAACAGATTAGAAGTAGTGACCCTTTTCTAAATGGTTTTATGGTGTGTACACCGCTCAGTCCGCTACCCTCGACTGGCCTCCAGGCGTTTGCTTTATGCTTTATTTAATAGAAGGCCAGTTCACAATGTTGGTAGGGTACATAATACTAAGACATTAACAATGAATACATGTATAGTAACATAAAAATAGACATTAAGACATTGGCACACCATATACTAAAAATTAACATTACCGGTAATACATGAATATAATTACATGAACATGAATACATTGTTACATAAAATTTCATCTTAATATTAATGTGTTTAGCTAGGTGCATGTTATTGTGTGTATATAATCTAACCTATGCTAAAAATTCACACATTAATGAGGGGGGAGCCGTGTTGCTATGTTGTGGCTGTGAAATGACAGTCTTGTTCTTTTCAACACAAGATAATTCAGTATACTTCGATAGTTCTTTCTTATACAATATAAAAATAGTATTTTAGACTGTCTTATACAATACATAAATTTTATAGTACATGCCAGAAAGATAAGACATGGGATAATAAACATTGGTACCAAGTTTTATTTTGATCACTATATGAGGAATCAAATGATATAATAAGGATGATTGAATCCTATTCTCATTGAGTAACATAATAGTTTCATTTTGTCTGATACAACTGATAATGAATTAGGAGATGTTAAACAATTCAACTTTAAAGGAAATATGTTGAAAAGGTGGAAGAGATTGTGCTATGTTTTCTTGCAAATTATGTTTACTAGGCAAGGTAACGATTCCCTTGGATCGTATTTCCTATGAGTCTGCTTCTTTATAGTTGCCTTGAACCATACCATGTGTAGGGTGATTAGGGCAAATTAATGTTAATTGTGTATCAGCAGGTAAGTATAGATAGTGGAAATTAAAATTGATGATGAAAGAGAGTTTGATTAGTAATAGATATGAATGTACATGCATATAGTGCTTGATTAGTAGTACTTATGATTCTAAGCAAGTGGAGATTTTGCATCCTTTGGAGACTTAAATGCAACTCAAATGCAAAGAAATATGCAAGACAAACATATATGAAGATATGCAACATGGCACTTGAAGTGTTGTGTGTCACTGATGACATCATCACTAAGTATATTACTTATTGGATGAAAATTGAATATTAAATGATTACTTCCATTTTCATAGGGAATTGTAGAAGTGCATAGCTTGTGAATAACATTTTACCTTTTATGGGAATAATAATGAGTATATGATCTTGTATTAAAATACTACGCATGACTGGATAATAATATTTCATGAAAGATAATAAGGAAGATGAGATTTCATCATTGATTGTACCATTGCATCTCGTGGCTATTGGAGTGGAAATAATATTGTGAGTTGATCTTATCTTACCCGCCGTAAATACTCTCTTAATAAATGTTGTCATTCCTCTCTAAGTTCCTCACCTGCTATCATTTTTCCGCAAACTCACAGAAATAAATAGAAGCCTAAAAATATGATGTGATTATTTCATATATGTAGTTCTTTTCATTCGTTGCTCATGTAAACTATATAATTCGTATTTAATTTCTGTGCAATGATTTACACTCTAATACAGTATATACCTGTTACTCTATCTTACCTTGATTTGCAAAGGCTTGTCCTGCAACCTTTTATGTATGGGATAATGCTTGTATACCGCTATATCTCTAAGCATTACCAAATAGTGCTCATGAAATTACATTTAAAAATTATCTAAATCACGCTCTGGGCTGTGATGATGGCTCTAAGCCACTATATATATTTTTTTTTGTATAATAAGCGAGCAATATTACCTGAGTCGCTGAATCCATTCCTAGGGCGCCCAATAGTGAAAGGACACTATAGAATATAATGCACTTACATAGGTAAATTCAGTTGTGTGATACCTGTCAAACAAAACTAGTGTATCATTAAGTACCTTATCTGTAATTACTGCTCAGTGGCAGAAAAATTTGGTAATAATTCATATATCCAGTAAAGAGTAAGAAATAGTGATCATATCGTTCATCACCAATATTTTATTTATTTTCCTTTTCTTTTCAACTGTTTCATAAAATTGTAAACGAGAGCTCTCGGATTTTAAGACGTCATCTTTATCTGTGTTATGCACTTCGTCGGAGGTTGTAGCCACCGCGAGTATAGACATGAAAACCGTTATATAGGTTGATTTGGGCCACATTTGTAAGAAGAAATATTATTTTTCATTGGAAACCGATCGGAGTTTTTGTTTGTAAGTGTTTATTTTATTATCATCAATAGTAGGGATAATATTACGAGGAAGAGGACATTGTTGCTGTTGCAGAGATATTGATTGGTTTTATTTTGGATGTTAGGTTTTTGCGCGCATTTTACCAATTTCTTTATTCTGTTTACATAAACAACATCATCCGCCTGGTAAAATTATTCTTTATTATAAGGTTATGCCTACTAAAGACATGACTGTGTGAAGTTCGATCGGGTATCCATTATGTCGGCGATTACGCATTTTTTTCTTCTCTAGCAAGTCTATACTTTGTTTTGTTATGTCGGCGATCACGCATTTTCCCTGCAAGCCGATAAATTGCTTTGTTATGTTGGCGATCACGCATTTTCCCTGCAAGCCGATAAATTGCTTTGTTATGTCGGCGATCACGCATTTTCCTTGCAAGCCGATAAATTGCTTTGTTATGTCGGCGATCACGCATTTTCCTTGCAAGCCGATAAATTGCTTTGTTATGTCGGCGATCACGCATTTTCCTTGCAAGCCGATAAATTGCTTTGTTATGTCGGCGATCACGCATTTTCCTTGCAAGCCGATAAATTGCTTTGTTATGTCGGCGATCACGCATTTTCCTTGCAAGCCGATAAATTGCTTTGTTCATCATGATGAAATTGTGGAAATGCAACTCACTGTCGTTCAGCATAGTTGTCCATGTTTTAGCATGGCTTCTTCGTGGCAATTGTTATATCATTTAAAAGACGTATCCATACGTATTTTGTAGTGTTTATTGACCGTCATATCGATGCAGTCTTCCCATGTGGAGGGATTTTCCTTGTTTCTGTGCCACGAAGTACTTCTAGTAGTGTTACGGTTTTGCCGTTTTGTTAACCCATTAGATGCTGGGAAATATGGTAATACAAACGTTTGCATAATGTAGTAGAAATCAGCTATCTTTTATAATATTGGGACATGTAAATGGGCATAGGAATTTGGTTTTTAAATATATGTGCACTTACTTTTGCGGTTTTTATCGTAGTGGTGCTGCCATTAAATATCTAGAAAATGGTTAATCATAGGTAAAAACTTATCTGTGTCCTGATTCTAAATTGGTAAGGAAAGTAGATCTATTCCTACTATGTCCCATGATTCGTCCAGGATTAGGGATTCCCGTCATGGAACAGAGGTCCAAATGTATGGCCTTGACCTGCATTGTATGTTTCGCACTGAGCGATATATGTGTTTCATCATCTACCCTTAGTTTATGTTAATAGTATATTGTATGTAGGGTGGTTAGGTACCTACCTCTATCAGGATGTCCTGCTGCATTATGATATAAGGGTAATTAATACTGAGGGAATTATTATTTGTTGTATCACTATGTGATTGGTTTGTACGTCACGTTTCCTTAGTTTTCTGTAAATAATATCATCATGAAGGGAAAAGGTATTTAAGTGACTGGGTAATTATGGTCCATTATTTTCATCCTCAGGGTTTTTTAATGAATATCTTATTACATTCATCATAGAATCCGTTTGCTAATGTTTAGGAACCGTATTAAGGTCAAAGTCCATGGGTGTCCTCGGAACTAAAGGACACGATGATTGTTTAAGGGATCTGCTACTTTATTAATCGTCCTGGAAGGTATTTAATATCTATATGTGGGAGAAATTCCTGTCTTATTAGATATTATCTGGCAAATTTTTCCGTTAGGGTTAGAGGTTATAGTAAGCCAAGGATCGTTTGGTAATTCGCGAAAACTTGTAAAGGATAGCCTAATACGATTTCTCTAAAAGTACGAAGTGCCCATAATATTGCTTAAATTTCCTGTTTTGTTACAGAGTAACGAGTTCCCTGCGCATTTAATATACTCTAAGCATTAGCACATACCTGATATCGACCCCTAGCTATCTCTTACATAAGTACAGCGCCTAAGCCTACAGAAGAAGCATCTGTACCCTTGATAAAAGTTAATGAATACTTGGGAACGCAAAAATTGGAGCTGACATTAATTAACCTTTAATAATTCAAAGCTCAGCTGTTTTTTCTGGCCTCCATACAAAATCTCGAGTTTATTATTTAGGGGTTTAGCTACTTGGGAAAAATGCTGTACCAAGATTCTATAATAAGAACCTAAACCCAAGAATTATTTTACGTTAGTAGCATTCATTAGGAATAGTGAATACTTTCATTGCTCGTATTTTACCAGATTGTGTATGGAGCACAGTGGCGGGTAATGTATAACCTAAAATTATAATTTCCTGGTTAAGAAAATGACACATAGGCAGTTAAAGTTTGAGGCCTACCTAATGTAATCTTTGGATAAGCTTCTTTATTGTTACTTATTATGAATGTACGTCTATAGAAAAATAATCAAATCGTTGAGATTAGCGATGACTACGTTATTAATAACGCCAATACGAAAATTGACCATATGCTGAAATATGGATGAAACATTACATAACCCAAATGGTCTACGAATGTATTCATAATAACCATGGGAAGTACTAAATGTTGTAATGGGTTGACTTTTATCATCTAATGCTACTTGCCAGTTTCCACTGACCAAGTTTAAGGTGGAGAATATCATAGGCTTTGATTTACCAATGTTAGACAAAACATCTTAAAGGAGGGAGGGGATATTTATCTTTAATTGTAGCATTATTTATTTGTCTGTAATCAATTACTGGCGTAAATTCACCATTATTATTGAAACCAAAAACATTGGGTTGTTAAAAGGGGAGTTAGAATTCTAAATAATGCCTTCATCCATCATTTCATTAATAATTTTCTCTACAACTTTCTGCCTACTATGAGGTATGGTAGTCTATATGCTCGAATAAATGGGTTTAGGAGATGTTAGTGTAATGGCATGCTTTATAATGTTGGTTCATCCTAAGGAGTCACCAAGTAGGGCAATCGCATTTCAATATGTGGCTAGTATGGTGATAAGATTATCACGATAAAGTGGAAAATCGCGTCCACTGACAAAATTTCTAAGTTGCTCCCTTATGTGAGTATCACTTTATCCCTCGGTAAGAACCGATACAATATTTCCTTGTGGTATTGGTCTAACTTCCATCTGTACAGATCACATAGATATGTTCCTTTCTTTACATGAATATTGGTAGATGTTTTATTAATATCAGTGAAATTTTCACTGTTTACATTGGTTAAAGTAAATTAATCCCTGGTTATATATTATTGTACTAGTTCTATTAAGGATAGAACGGTAGTTTGTGACTGTACATGAGATGGAAGCTTTACCTTCAATTAATGGACGAAATTTGAAGTTAATATAGTATTACAATATGCAGCAATGGCCTTTATGACAATGGGGTCGTTTCCCTCATTTTCAATATGTATAGAGTTAACATTACATGGACTTATATATTGGCCTGAACAATCCTGTATTGGAATACATTAATTCCTAAAATGTATTATTTTATATTTAGGGTTAATTATTATGGTTTGTTTGATAAGGTATGATAAACCTAGTTTATAATTTCGTATTATATAAAATTCAATATGTATATGGTTAGTTCCCTTGTCTAACCGTACAGGAAGGGTTAAAGTGTCCCTAATACCTGTAATTTATTGCCTGTCATGGTTGACAATGCTATGTCACCTGTTCAATCTTGGTTTATAAATGCCGTTGGGGACCTAATTTGCATAATTTGTTAAAGGAATTATCCGATAACAAGGAAACTGCCGCGCCTGTGTCTATCATTAAGTTGGTGTTACTATGTGATACTAGGACAGGGAATTATAGTATATTAACGGTAAATGCGACGACAGGGCCTACAGTTTTATTTTCGGGACGTTTTAATATTGTGGCGGTCTCGTTTCATACATCATATTTCGATTGTGCAAGTCCCATTTCATTCTGTTAAGGATCATGCATTCATCTAAGGAATGCGACTTTGATTCATGTAAATGACTGTATTTATTATTACTTTTCCCTTGATCATTTCCTTTAGTATTATGTAAGTAATAACAATCACTGGTAATATTATTATTTCCGTTACAGTGTTTGCAACGTTTTCCCTGTGATTCCCCTTGAGTAGATGTGGCATCAAAATTAAAATTCTTCGTCCCTATGGATTGAGTAATCTGTAATTCACGATGTATGATACGAGATTCCTTCGAATTTAAAGTTAGAGACCCTGATAATGCAAGTGCTTTTGCTGGTTCACTTGTAATTATGTTTTCTGCCTTTGTTATAATCATTCTCTGAACCCATGATAATGAATTATGTAGTTTACCATCCCCAAAAACATCAATAAGTGACTGTCTGAATGTAGCATATGACGTTAAATTCTCTGGGTCAGAAAAAGCACTTGTAATTATCATATAGCTGGCTGGACTATCTGGTGCAATATGCTCTCTCACGAATCTGATCTTATGTAAGTCCTGCTCTATATTAGTTTGGTTAAACACATCCTCCAAATGACGCAAGAAGAGATCAATCCCATATCTTGGATTATCTCCCGTATAATACTTTAAATACTTGTGGGTGGGTAAGATTGTCATTGTATGCATAGAGGAGGTAGTGGGGCTAGAAGAAGTTGTATGAAGAGCAGAGACAGTAGGAGATTTTGGAGGAGTAGCCATTGTTGGAGAAAATACAGGTTAATATAGTATACCATATTAAGTTTTTAATGGGGGTAAGGTAGAAGCAGAAAATGTACTCGAATGTGTTGGCACCACAAACGAGGCTTAGGGAGGCAGGGAAATCTAGCTTGGAGACTAATGAATCATTATCAGGGATATTCGAAGTTAGTTATGATACCTTTGGAGTAATGGGGGAGAATACCTTTACCTTTGTTGTAATTTGGCACTTCTTTTCTTTCTTTCTGGGCTGTAACTGAGGAACCTAATCTATTCTAACATGTTCGTGGACAAGTGAAAAATAATGTAATGTAACATGTAATGTGTACCTACTTTTAGTTGACTCTAGTTGCAACGACGATGACGACGAGTTGAAGTCTAGTTGGGGTGGTGTCTGACGAGGCGACGATGTGGTGAAGAGGCGACGTCGGTGGAGAGGCGAAGCGATTATTAGTTAGCTCGCACACTAACACACTAACAGTCGTTATTGGAGTGAAGATGATGAACGTTGACTTGCCTTTACGAGAGAATTTACGTAACGAGGCGTCAGCGTGGAGGTGATGGAGGTCGTGGCGTTGTCCTGACAAGAGAATTTATGCAGGGCCGCCGATATGGTAGTGATGAAGTGATGATTGTTTGTTGTGAAGTAGATGAGGACCCCTTGTAGGTCAGTTGCAGGTATGTTGAAGCAGGTGCCTCTTGTAGGTAAAGAATTTGTGGTTTGTCTCCCTCGTTAGAGGTCGTAAGATTATACCCACAGAAGAAATTACTTGAGAGGATTTACAAGTAAATTCCTTCAACTTGTCCTTGAACAATGTTAGTCACTGTACTCCCGTGAAGTCTATACCTTGCAATTTGCCTTATTGCAAAAACACCGCTGCCATCAAATGTACCAGTTCTGAAGGCTTGAACTCTGGGCAGAACCTGGTAAGTTACTTGTGTGTAATTCTTGGAGTTGTAGTTGTAGTAGTTGTTGTTGTTGTGGTTTTAGGTAACGTGGAAGACGGGGTGCTTTCTTAGGTTTGCTTAGGTGATTGACTTCACAAGTTTCTTAAGGCTTAATTTATTAATATGTGTACTTATCTATACAGGGTATTATCGTGATGTGCCTTGTCTTATATGGTATTATGTCTCTCTCTATGGAGACAGTTTATAGCCCTTAGGGAGTCAGTGTGGTATCCTAAATCCTAGTGTACCTCCTCTGCTTATATACATTTCAAACTCAATAGTTTACAGAATGGCTAGAGTGTGACTGTGTTGCCTGTGAATGGTCAGTTTGATTCTGTACCTACTTCTCTCTTCTCGTGTGAAAGGGAAAGTGGGCCAACCCATTCCTATCTCTCTCTCTCTCTCTCTCCTTTACTCTCTTTCCTACTCTCCTTCGAAGGGGAGGTAGGAAAGGTTAATAATGTCTTTGTATGACCTGAAGCCGCACCTGTGTGTGTGTGTGTGTGTCCAACTTGCACAGGTGGACTGTTTCTGATTTGTAAACAGATTAGAAGTAGTGATCCTTTTCTAAATGGTTTTATGGTGTGTACACACCTAAAATATCGATTTTTAGCATGTTTTAGGAGTGTATTTTGTAAAATATTCTAGCACAAAGTAGATATGTACAGATCACTTCTGGGACCCCAAAATATCGAATTTTCGGGTGTTTTAAGACTGAATTTGAGATATAAACGGGTACAGAAGATGCATGCACATATCGACTTTGGACACTTAAAATATCGATTTTAAGCATGTTTTGAGCCTATATTTTGAAAACATTCTAGCACTGAGTAGGCATGTACAGATCGCTTCTGGGACCCAAAAATATCGAAGTTTCGGGTGTTATGAGGTTGAATTTGAGATATAAACGGGTACAGAAGATGCATGAACATATCGACTTTGGACACTTAAAATATCGATTTTTAGTATGTTTTGAGCTTATATTTTGAAAACATTCTAGCAATGAGTAGGCATGTACATATCGCTTATGGGACCAAAAAACATCGAATTTTCGGGTGTTTTGAGGTTGAATTTGGGATATAAACGGGTGCAGAAGATGCATACACATATTGACTTTGGGCACCTAAAATATCGATTTTCAGCATGTTTTGGGCCTGTATCTGACTAGGCATGTACAGATCGCTTCTGGGACCCAAAAATATTGAATTTTCGGGTGTTTTGAACCTCAATTTGGAATGTAAACGGGTACTGAAGATGCATGCACATATCGACTTTGGGCACCCAAAATATCGATTTTGAGCATGTTTTTGTCCTGTATTTTGAAAATACTCTAACACGGAGTAGGCATGTACAGATCGCTTCTGGGACCCAAAAATATCGAATTTTCGGGTGTTTTGAGCTTGAATTTGAGATATAAACGGGTACCGAAAATGCATGCACATATCGACTTTGCGCACCCACAATATCGATTTTAAGCATGTTTTGGGCCAATATTTGGAAAATACTCTAACACGGAGGAGGCATGTACAGATCGCTTCGGGGACCCAAAAATATCGAGTTTTCGGGTGTTTTGAACCTCAATTTGGAATGTAAACGGGTGCAGAAGATGCATGCACATATCGACTGTGGACACTTAAAATATCGATTTTTAGCATGTTTTGAGCCTGTACTTTAAAAATACTCTAACACGAAGTAGGCATGTACAGATCGCGTCTGGGACACACAAAAATCGAATTTTCCGTTGTTTTGAGGCTGAATTTGAGATATAAACGGGTACAGAATTTGCATGCACATATCGACTTTAGGCACCCAAAATATTGATTTTTATCATGTTTTGGGCCTGTATTTTTAAAACATACTCTAACACGGAGTAGGCATGTACAGATTGCTTCTGTAGCACTGAGTAGACATGTACAGATCGGTTCTGGAACCCAAAAATATCGATTTTTCGGGTGTTTTGAGCCTGAATTTGAAATATAAACGGGTACAGAAGATGCATGCACATATCGTCATTTGGCACCTAAAATATCGATTTTTAGCATGTTTTGGGCCTATATCTTGAAAATATTCTATCACTCAGTAGGCATGTACAGATTGCTTCTAGGACCCAAAAATTTTGAATTTTCGGGTGTTTTGAGCATGAATTTGGGATATAAACAGGTACAGAAGATGTATGTATATATCGACTTTGGACACGTAAAATATTGATTTTTAGCATGTTTTAAGCCTATATTTTAAAACATTCTAGCACTGAATAGACATGTACAGATCGCTTCGGGTATCCAAGAATATTGAATTTTTGGGTGTTTTAAGCCTGAATTTAAGATATAAACGGGCACTGAAGATGCAAGCACATATCGACTTTTTGCAACTAAAATATAGATTTTGAGCATGTTTTGGGTCTGTATCTTGAAAACATTCTAGCATGGAGTAGGGATGTACAGATCGCTTCTGGGACACAAAAATACCGAATTTTAGGATGTTTTGAGCCTGAATTTGAGATATAAACGGGTACAGATAATGCATGCACATATCGACTTTGGGCACCAAAAATATCGATTTTTAGCATGTTTTGGGCCTTTATTTTGAAAATACTTTAACACGAAGTAGGCATGTACAGATCGCTTCTGGGACCCAAAATATCGAATTTTCGGATATTTTGAGCCCGAATTTAAGATATAATCGGGTACAGAAGAAGCATGCACATATTGACTTTGGGAACCTAAAATATTGATTTTCAGCATGTTTTGGGCCTGTATTTTGAAAATGCTCTAACACGGAGTAGGCATGTACAAATCGCTTCTGGGACCCAAAAATATCGAATTTTCGGGTGTTTTGAGCCTAAATTTACGATATAAACGGGTACAGAAGATGCATCCACATATCGACTTGGGAAACCTAAAATATATATTTTTAGCATGTTTTAAACCTATATTTTAAAAACATTCTAGCACTGAGTAGGCATGTACAGATCGCTTCTGGAACCCAAAAATATTGACTTTTCGGGTGTTTAGAGCTTGAATTTGAAATATAAACGGGTACAGAGCATGCATGCACACTTCGACTTTGGGCACCCAAAATATCGATTTTTTGCATGTTTTGGGCCAATATCTTGAAATTATTCTAGCACTGAGTAGGCATGTACAGATCGCTTCTGGGACCCAAAAATATCGAATTTTCGGGTGTTTTGAGCCTGAATTTGAGATATAAACGGATACTGAAGATGCATGCACATATCGACTTGGGAAACCTATAATATAAATTTTTAGCATGTTTTAAACCTATATTTTAAAAACATTCTAGCACTGAGTAGACATGTACAGATCGCTTCTGGAACCTAAAACTATTGAATATTCGGGTGTTTTGAGCCTGAATTTGAGATATAAACCGGTACTGAAGATACATGCACATATCGACTTTTTGCACCTAAAATATCAATTTTCAGCTTGTTATGGGTCTGTATCTTGAAAACATTTTAGCAAGAAGTAGGCATGTACAGATCGCTTCTGGGACCCAAAAATACCGAATTTTCGGGTGTTTTGAGCTTGAATTTGAGATATTAACGGATACTGAAGATGCATGTACATATCGACTATGGGCACGTAAAATATCGATTTTGAGCATATTTTGGGCCTGTATTTTAAAAATATTCTAACACGGAGTAGGCATGTACAGATCGCTTCTGGGATTCAAAAATATCGAATTTTCGGGTGTTTTGAGCCTGAACTTGAAATATAAACGGGTACAGAGCATGCATGCACATTTCGGCTTTGGGCACCCAAAATATCGATTTTTTGCATGTTTTGGACCAATATCTTGAAATTATTCTAGCACTGAGTAGGCATGTACAGATCACTTCTGGGACCCAAAAATATCGAATTTTCGGGCGTTTTGAGCCTGAATTTGAGATATAAACGGGTACTGAAGATGCATGCACATATCGACTTCTTGCACCTAAAATATCGATTTTGGGCATGTTTTGGGTCTGTATCTTGAAAACATTCTAGCATGGAGTAGGCATATACAGGTCGCTTCTGGGACCAAAAAATATCGAATTTTCGGGTGTTTTGAGACTGAATTTAAGATATAAACGAGTACAGAAGATGCATGCACATATCGACTTTTGACACCTAAAATATAAATTTTTAGCATGTTTTAAACCTATATTTTAAAAACATTCTAGTACTGAGTAGACATATACAGATCGCTTCTGGAACCTAAAACTATTGAATATTCGGGTGTTTTGAGCCTGAATTTGAGATATAAACCGGTACTGAAGATAAATGCACATATCGACTTTTTGCACCTAAAATATCGATTTTGAGCATGTTTTGGGTCTGTATCTTGAAAACATTCTAGCATGGAGTAGGGATGTACAGATCGCTTCTGGGACACAAAAATACAGTATTTTAGGATGTTTTGAGCCTGAATTTGAGATATTAACGGGTACAGATAATGCATGCACATATCGACTTTGGGCACCAAAAATATCGATTTTTAGCATGTTTTGGGCCTTTATTTTGAAAATACTCTAACACGAAGTAGGCATGTACAGATCGCTTCTGGGACCCAAAATATCGAATTTTCGGATATTTTGAGCCCGAATTTGAGATATAAACGGGTACAGAAGAAGCATGCACATATTGACTTTGGGCACCTAAAATATTGATTTTCAGCATGTTTTCGGCCTGTATTTTGAAAATACTCTAACACGGAGTAGGCATGTACAGATCGCTTCTGGGACCCAAAAATATCGAATGTTCGAATATTTTGAGCCCGAATTTGAGATATAAACGGGTACAGAAGAAGCATGCACATATTGACTTTGGGCACCTAAAATATTGATTTTCAGCATGTTTTCGGCCTGTATTTTGAAAATACTCTAACACGGAGTAGGCATGTACAGATCGCTTCTTGGACCCAAAAATATCGAATTTTCGGGCGTTTTGAGCCTGAATTTGAGATATAAACGGGTACTGAAGATGCATGCACATATCGACTTCTTGCACCTAAAATATCGATTTTGGGCATGTTTTGGGTCTGTATCTTGAAAACATTCTAGCATGGAGTAGGCATATACAGGTCGCTTCTGGGACCAAAAAATATCGAATTTTAGGGTGTTTTGAGACTGAATTTAAGATATAAACGAGTACAGAAGATGCATGCACATATCGACTTTTGACACCTAAAATATAAATTTTTAGCATGTTTTAAACCTATATTTTAAAAACATTCTAGCACTGAGTAGACATATACAGATCGCTTCTGGAACTTAAAACTATTGAATATTCGGGTGTTTTGAGCCTGAATTTGAGATATAAACCGGTACTGAAGATAAATGCACATATCGACTTTTTGCACCTAAAATATCGATTTTGAGCATGTTTTGGGTCTGTATCTTGAAAACATTCTAGCATGGAGTAGGGATGTACAGATAACTTCTGGGACACAAAAATACCGAATTTTAGGATGTTTTGAATCTGAATTTGAGATATTAACGGGTACAGATAATGCATGCACATATCGACTTTGGGCACCAAAAATATCGATTTTTAGCATGTTTTGGGCCTTTATTTTGAAAATACTCTAACACGAAGTAGGCATGTGCAGATCGCTTCTGGGACCCAAAATATCGAATTTTCGGATATTTTGAGCCCGAATTTGAGATATAATCTGGTACAGAAGAAGCATGCACATATTGACTTTGGGCACCTAAAATATTGATTTTTAGCATGTTTTCGGCCTGTATTTTGAAAATACTCTAACACTGAGTAGGCATGTACAGATCGCTTCTGGGACCCAATAATATCGAATTTTCGGGTGTTTTGAGCCTGATTTTGAGATATAAACGGGTACAGAAGATGCATGCACAAATCGACTTTGGGCACCTAAAATATCGATTTTCAGCATGTTTTGGGCATGTATTTTGAAAATACTTTAACACGGAGTAAGCATGTACAGATCGCTTCTTGGACCCAAAATTATCGAATTTTCGGGTGTTTTGAGCCTGAATTTAAGATATAAACGGGTACAGAAGATGCATGCACATATTGTCTTTGGGCACCTAAAATATTGATTTTCAGCATGTTTTCGGCCTGTATTTTGAAAATACTCTAACACGGAGTAGGCATGTACAGATCGCTTCTTGGACCCAAAAATATCGAATTTTCGGGCGTTTTGAGCCTAAATTTAAGATATAAACGGGTACAGAAGATGCATGCACATATCGACTTGGGAAACCTAAAATATATATTTTTAGCATGTTTTAAACTTATATTTTAAAAAAATTCTAGCAATGAGTAGGCATGTACAGATCGCTTCTGGAACCCAAAAATATTGACTTTTCGAGTGTTTAGATCTTGAATTTGAAATATAAACGGGTACAGTGCATACATGCACACTTCGACTTTGGACACCCAAAATATCGATTTTTAGCATGTTTTGTGCCAATATCTTGAAATTATTCTAGCACTGAGTAGGCATGTACAGATCGCTTCTGTTGCACTGAGTAGACATGTACAGATCGGTTCTGGAACCTAAAAATATTGAATTTTCCGTTGTTTTGAGCCTGAATTTGAGATATAAACGGGTACAGAAGTTGCATGCACATATTGACTTTGGGCACCCAAAATATCGATTTTTATCATATTTTTGGCCTGTATTTATTAAAACATTCTCTAACACGGAGTAGGCATGTACAGATCGCTTCTGTAGCACTGAGTAGACATGTACAGATCGGTTCTGGAACCCAAAAATATCGATTTTTCGGGTGTTTTGAGCCTGAATTTGAGATATAAACGGGTACAGAAGATGCAAACACATATCGACATTGGGCACCTAAAATATCGATTTTTAGCATGTTTTGGGCCTATATTTTGAAAATATTCTATCACTGAGTAGGCATGTACAGATTGCTTCTAGGACCCAAAAATTTTGAATTTTCGGGTGTTTTGAGCATGAATTTGGGATATAAACAGGTACAAAAGATGTATGCACATATCGACTTTGGACACGTAAAATATTGATTTTTAGCATGTTTTAAGCCTATAATTTAAAACATTCTAGCACTGAGTAGACATGTACATTTCGCTTCGGGGACAAAAGAATATTGAATTTTTGGGTGTTTTAAGCCTGAATTTGAGATATAAACGGGCACCGAAGATGCAAGCACATATCGACTTTTTGCACCTAAAATATCGATTTTGAGCATGTTTTGGGTCTGTATTTTGAAAACATTCTAGCATGGAGTAGGGATGTACAGATCGCTTCTGGGAGACAAAAATGCCGAATTTTAGGATGTTTTGAGCCTGAATTTGAGATATAAACGGGTACAGATAATGCATGCACATATCGACTTTGGGCACCAAAAATATCGATTTTTAGCATTTTTGGGGGCTTTATTTTGAAAACATTCTAGCATGGAGTAGGGATGTACAGATCGCTTCTGGGAGACAAAAATACCGAATTTTCGGGTGTTTTGAGCCTGATTTTGAGATATAAACGGATACAGAAGATGCATGCACAAATCGACTTTGGGCACCTAAAATATCGATTTTAAGCATGTTTTCGGCATGTATTTTGAAAATACTCTAACACGGAGTAGGCATGTACAGATCGCTTCTGGGACCCAAAAATATCGAATTTTCGGGTGTTTTGAGCCTGAATTTGAGATATAAACGGGTACAGAAGATGCATGCACATATCGACTTTAGACACCTAAAATATCGATTTTTAGCATGTTTTGACCCTATATTTTGAAAACATTCTAGCACTGAGTATGCATGTACAGATCGCTTAAGGGACCCAAAAATATCGAATTTTCGAGTGTTTTGAGCCTGAATTTGAGATATAAACGGGTACAGAAGATGCATGCACATATCGACTTTTTGCACCTAAAATATCGATTTTGAGCATGTTTTGGGACTGAATCTTGAAAAAATTCTAGTAAGGAGTAGGCATGTACAGATTGCTTCTGGGACCCAAAAACATCGAATTTTCGGGTGTTTTGAACCTGAATTTGGGATATAGACGGATACAGAAGATGCATGCACATATCGACTTTGGGCACCTAAAATATCGATTTTGAGCATGTTTTGGGCCCGTATTTTGACAATACTCTAACACGGAGTAGGCATGTACAAATCGCTTCTGGAACCCAAAAATATTGAATTTTCGGGTGTTTTGAGCCTGAATTTGAGATATAAACGGGTACAGAAGATGCATGCAGATTTCGACTTTTTGAACCTAAAATATCGATTTTGAGCATGTTTTGGGTCTGTATCTTGAAAACATTCTAGCAAGAAGTAGGCATGTACAGATTGCTTCTGGGACCCAAAAATATGGAATTTTCGAGTGTTTTGAACCTGAATTTGGGATATAGACGGGTACAGAAGATGCATACCCATATTGACTTTGTACAGCTAAAATATCGATTTTGAGCATGTTTTGGGCCTGTATTTTGAAAATACTCTAACACGGAGTATGCATGTACACATTGCTTTTGGTACCCAAAAATATCTAATATTCGGGTGTTTTGAGTTTGAATTTGAGATATAAACGGGAACAAAAGATGCATGCACATATCGACTATGTGCACCCAAAATATCGATTTTGAGCATGTTTTGGGCCTGTATCTTTAAAATACTCTAACACTGAGTAGACACGTACAGATCGCTTCTGGGACCCAATTAAATCGAATATTCGGGTGTTCTGAGCCTGAATTTGAGATATGAACGGGTACAGAAGATGCATGCACATATCGACTTTGGGAACCTAAAATATCGATTTTGAGCATGTTTTGGGCATTTATTTTGAAAATATTCTAGCACTGAGTAGACATGTACAGATCGCTTCTGGGACCCAAAAAATTTGAATTTTCGGGGGTTTTGAGCCAGAATTTGGGATATAACCGGGTACAGAGGATGCATGCACATATCGACTTTTTGCACCTAAAATATCGATTTTGAGCATGTTTTGGGTCTGTATATTGAAAACTTTCTAGCAAGGAGTAGGCATGTACAGATCGCTTCTGGGACCCAAAAATATCGAATTTTCGGGTGTTTTGAGCCTGAATTTGAGATATAAACGGATACAGAAGATGCATGCACATATCGACTTTGGGCACCTAATATATCGATTTTGAGCATGTTTTGGGCCTGTATTTTAAAAACATTCTAGCACTGAGTAGGCATGTGCAGATTGCTTAAGGGATCCAAAAATATCGAATTTTCGGAGTTTTGAGCCTGAATTTGAGATATAAACAGGTACAGAAGATGCATGCACATATCGACTTTTTGCACTTAAAATATCGATTTTGAGCATGTTATTGGTCTGTATCTTGAAAACATTCTAGCAAGGAGTAGGCATGTACAGATCGCTTCTGGGACCAAAAAATATCGAATTTTCTGGTGTTATGAACCAGAATTAGGGATATACACGAGTACAGAAGATGCATACACATATTGACTTTGGGCACATAAAATATCGATTTTGAGCATCTTTTGGGCCTGTATTTTGAAAATACTCAAACACAGTGTAGACATGTACAGATCGCTTTTGGGACACAAAAATATCGATTTTTTGGGTGTTTTGAGCCTGAATTTGAGATATAAACGGGTACAGAAGATGCATGCACATATCGACTTTGGCACCCAAAATATCGATTTTTAGTATGTTTTGGGCATATAATTTGAAAATATTCTAGCACTGAGTAGGCATGTACAGATCGCTTCTGGGACCCAAAAATATCGATTTTTCGGGTGTTTTGAGCCTGAATTTGAGATATAAACGGATACAGAAGATTCATGCACATATCGACTTTTTGCACCTAAAATATCGATTTTGAGCATGTTTTAGGCCTGTATTTTGAAAATACTCTAACTCGGAGTAGGCATGTACAGATCGCTTCTGGGACACAAAAATATCGATTTTTTGGTGTTTTGTGCCTGAATTTGAGATATAAACGGGTACAGAAGATGCATGCACATATCGACTTTGGCACCCAAAATATCGATTTTTAGCATGTTTTGGGCGTATAACTAGAAAATATTCTAGCACTGAGTAGGCATGTACAGATCGCTTCTGGGACCCAAATAAATCGAATTTTCGGGTGTTCTGAGCTTGAATTTGAGATATGAACGGGTACAGAAGATGCATGCACATATCGACTTTGGGCACCTAAAATATCGATTTAGAGCATGTTTTGGGCCTGTATTTTGAAAATACTCTAACACGGTGTAGACATGTACAGATCGCTTCTGGGACACAAAAATATCGATTTTTTGGGTGTTTTGAGCCTGAATTTGAGATCTAAACGGGTACAGAAGATGCATGCACATATCGACTTTGGCCCCCAAAATATCGATTTTTAGCATGTTATGGACCTGTATTTTAAAAATATTATAACACGGTGTAGACATGTACAGATCGCTTTTGGGACCCAAAAATATCGAATTTTCGGGTGTTTTGAGCCTGAATTTGAGATATAAACGGGTACAGATGATGCATGCACATATCGACTTTGGACACCTAAAATATCGATTTTTAGCATGTTTTGAGCTTATATTTTGAAAACATTCTAGCACTGAGTATGCATGTACAGATCGCTTAAGGGACCCAAAAATATGGAATTTTCGGGTGTTTTGAGCCTGAATTTGAGATATAAACGGGTACAGAAGATGCATGCACATTTCGACTTTTTGCACCTAAAATATCGATTTTGAGCATGTTTTGGGTCTGTATCTTGAAAACATTCTAGCAAGAAGTAAGCATGTACAGATTGCTTCTGAGACCCAAAAATATCGAATTTTCGAGTGTTTTGAACCTGAATTTGGGATATAGACGGGTACAGAAGATGCATACACCTATTGACTTTGGGCAGCTAAAATATCGATTTTGAGCATGTTTTAGGCCTGTATTTTGAAAATACTCTAACACGGAGTATGCATGTACACATTGCTTTTGGGATCCAAAAATATCGAATATTCGGGTGTTTTGAGTTTGAATTTGAGATATAAACGGGTACAGAAGATGCATGCACATATCGACTTTGGGCACCTAAAATATCGATTTTGAGCATGTTTTGGGCCTGTATTTTGAAAATACTATAGCACGGTGTAGACATGTACAGATAGCTTCTGGGACACAAAAATATCGATTTTTTGGGTGTTTTGAGCCTGAATTTGAGATATAAACGGGTACAGAAGATGCATGCACATATCGACTTTGGTACACAAAATATCGATTTTTAGTATGTTTTGGGCGTATAATTTGAAAATATTGTAGCACTGAGTAGGCATGTACAGATCGCTTCAGGGACCCAAAAATATCGATTTTTCGGGGGTTTTGAGCCTGAATTTGGGATATAACCGGGTACAGAGGATGCATGCACATATCGACTTTTTGCACCTAAAATATCGATTTTGAGCATGTTTTGGGTCTGTATATTGAAAACATTCTAGCAAGGAGTAGGCATGTACAGATTGCTTCAGGGACCCAAAAATATCGAATTTTCGGGGGTTTTGAGCCAAAATTTGGGATATAGACGGGTACCGAAGATGCATACACATATCGACTTTGGGCACCTAAAATATTGATTTTGAGCATGTTTTGGGCCTGTATTTTGAAAATACTCTAACTCGGAGTAGGCATGTACAGATCGCTTCTGGGACACAAAAATATTGATTTTTTGGGTGTTTTGAGCCTGAATTTCAGATATAAACGGGTACAGAAGATGCATGCACATATCGACTTTGGGCACCTAAAATATCGATTTTTAGTATGTTTTGGGCCTGTATTTTAAAAATACTCTAACACGGTGTAGACATGTACAGATCGCTTCTGGGACCCAAAAATATCGAATTTTCGGCTGTTTTGAGCTTGAATTTGAGAAATAAACGGGTACAGAAGATGCATGCACATATCGACTTAGGCACCTAAAATATCGATTTTTAGTATGTTTTGGGCGTATAATTTGAAAATATTCTAGCACTGAGTATGCATGTACAGATGGCTTCTAGAACCCAAATAAATCGAATTTTCGGGTGTTCTGAGCCTGAATTTGAGATATGAACGGATACAGAAGATGCATGCACATATCGACATTTTGCACTTAAAATATCGATTTTGAGCATGTTTTTAGTCTGTATCTTGAAAACATTCTAGGAAGGAGTAGGCATGTACAGATCGCTTTTGGGACCCAAAAATATCGAATTTTCTGGTGTTTTAAACTTGAATTAGGGATATACACGTGTACAGAAGATGCATACACATATTGACTTTGGGCACATAAAATATCGATTTTCAGCATGTTTTGGGCCTGTATTTTAAAAAACACTCTAACATGGACTATGCACGTACAGATCGCTTCTGGGACCCAAAAATATTGAATTTTCGGGTGTTTTGAGCCTGAATTTGAGATATAAACGGGTACAGATGATGCATGCACATATCGACTTTGGGCACCAAAAATATCGATTTTTAGCATGTTTTGGGCCTGTATTTTAAAAATACTCTAACACGGAGTAGACATGTACAGATCGCTTTTGGGACCCAAAAATATCGAATTTTGGGGTGTTTTGAGCCTGAATTTGAGATATAAACGGGTACAGAAGATGCATGCACATATCGACTTTAGACACCTAAAATATCGATTTTTAGCATGTTTTGACCCTATATTTTGAAAACATTCTAGCACTGAGTATGCATGTACAGATCGCTTAAGGGACCCAAAAATATCGAATTTTCGGGTGTTTTGAGCTTGAATTTGAGATATAAACGGTTACAAAAGATGCATGCACAAATCGACTTTTTGCACCTAAAATATCGATTTTGAGCATGTTTTGGGTCTGTATCTTGAAAAAATTCTAGCAAGAAGTACGCATGTACAGATTGCTTCTGGGACCCAAAAATATCGAATTTTCGAGTGTTTTGAACTTGAATTTGGGATATAGTCGGGTACAGAAGATGCATACCCATATTGACTTTGGGCAGCTAAAATATCGATTTTCAGCATGTTTTAGGCCTGTATTTTGAAAATACTCTAACACGGAGTATGCATGTACACATTGCTTTTGGTACCCAAAAATATCTAATATTCGGGTGTTTTGAGTTTGAATTTGAGATATAAACGGGTACATTGGATGCATGCACATATCGACTTTGTGCACCCAAAATATCGATTTTGAACATGTTTTGGGCCTGTATCTTTAAAATACTCTAACACTGAGTAGACACGTACAGATCGCTTCTGGGACCCAAATAAATCGAATTTTCGGGTGTTCTGAGCCTGAATTTGAGATATGAACGGGTACAGAAGATGCATGCACATATCGACTTTGGGCACCAAAAATATCGATTTTGAGCATGTTTTGGGCCTGTATTTTGAAAATATTCTAGCACTGAGTAGGCATGTACAGATCGCTTCTGGGACCCAAAAATATCGAATTTTCGGGGGTTTTGAGCCAGAAATTGGGATATAACCGGGTACAGAGGATGCATGCACATATCGACTTTTTGCACCTAAAATATCGATTTTGAGCATGTTTTGGGTCTGTATATTGAAAACTTTCTAGCAAGGAGTAGGCATGTACAGATCGCTTCTGGGACACAAAAATACCGAATTTTCTGGTGTTTTGAACCTGAATTTGAGATATAGACGGTTACAGAAGATGCATACACATATTGACTTTGGGCACCTAAAATATCGATTTTGAGCATGTTTTGGGCCTGTATTTTGAAAATACATTAACACGGAGTAGGCATGTACAGATCGCTTCTGGGACCCAAAAATATCGAATTTTCGGGTGTTTTGAGCCTGAATTTGAGATATAAACGGATACAGAAGATGCATGCACATATCGACTTTGGGCACCTAAAATATCGATTTTGAGCATGTTTTGGGCCTGTATTTTGAAAATACTCTAACTCGGAGTAGGCATGTACAGATCGCTTCTGGGACACAAAAATATCGATTTTTTGGGTGTTTTGAGCCTGAATTTGAGATATAAACGGGTACAGAAGATGCATGCACATATCGACTTTGGACACCTAAAATATCGATTTATAGCATGTTTTAAGCCTGTATTTTAAAAACACTCTAACACGGAGTATGCACGTAAAGATCGCTTCTGGGACCCAAAAATATTGAATTTTCGGGTGTTTTGAGCCTGAATTTGAGATATAAACGGGTACAGAAGATGCATGCACATATCGACTTTGGGCACCTAAAATATCGATTTTTAGTATGTTTTGGGCCTGTATTTTAAAAATACTCTAACACGGAGTAGACATGTACAGATCGCTTTTGGGACCCAAAAATATCGAATTTTCGGGTGTTTTGAGCCTGAATTTGAGATATAAACGGGTACAGAAGATGCATGCACATATCGACTTTTTGCACTTAAAATATCGATTTTAAGCATATTTTGGGTTTTGTATCTTGAAAATACTCAAACACGGTGTAGACATGTACAGATCGCTTCTGGGACACAAAAATATCGATTTTCTGGGTGTTTTGAGCCTGAATTTGAGATATAAACGGGTACAGAAGATGCATTCACATATCGACTTTGGCCCCCAAAATATCGATTTTTAGCATGTTTTGGGTCTGTATCTTGAAAACATTCTAGCAAGGAGAAGGCATGTACAGATCGCTTTTGGGACCAAAAAATACCGAATTTTCTGGTGTTTTGAACCTGAATTTGGGATATAGACGGGAACAGAAGATGCATACACATATTGTCTTTGGGCACCTAAAATATAGATTTTCAGCATGTTTTGGGCCTTTATTTTGAAAATACTTTAACACGGAGTAGGCATGTACAGATCGCTTCTGGGACCCAAAAATATCGAATATTCGGGTGTTTTGAGTTTGAATTTGAGATATAAAGGGTACAGAAGATCCATGCACATATCGACTTTGGGCACCTAAAATATCGATTTTCAGCATGTTTTGGGCCTGTATTTTTAAAATACTCTAACACTGAGTAGACACGTACAGATCGCTTCTGAAACCCAAATAAATCGAATTTTAGGGTGTTCTGAGCCTTAATTTGAGATATGAACGGATACAGAAGATGCATGCACATATCGACTTTGAGCACTTAAAATATCGATTTTGAGCATGTTTTGGGCCTGTATTTTGAAAATACTCTAGCACGGTGTAGGCATGTACAGATTGCTTCTGGGACCCAAAAATATCGAATTTTTGAGTGTTTTGAATCTGAATTTGGGATATAGACGCGTACAGAAGATGCATACACATATTGACTTTGGGCAGCTAAAATATCGACTTTCAGCATGTTTTAGGCCTGTATTTTGAAAATACTCTAAAACAGAGTATGCATGTACACATTGCTTTTGGGACCCAAAAATATCGAATATTCGGGTGTTTTGAGTCTGAATTTGAGATATAAACGGGTACAGAAGATGCATGCACATATCGAGTTTGGGCACCTAAAATATCGATTTTTAGTATGTTTTGGGCCTGTACTTGAAAAACACTCTAACACGGAGTATGCATGTACAGATCGCTTCTAAGACCCAAAAATATCGAATTTTCGGAGTTTTGAGCCTGAATTTGAGATATAAACGGGTACAGAAGATGCATGCACATATCGACTTTTTGCACTTAATTAAAATATCGATTCTGAGCATGTTTTGGGTCTGTATCTTGAAAACATTCTAGCAAGGAGTAGGCATGTACAGATCGCTTCTGGGACCCAAAAATATCGAATTTTCTTATGTTTTGAACCAGAATTAGATATATACACGGGTACTGAAGATCCATACACATATTGACTTTGGGCACATAAAATATAGATTTTCAGCATGTTTTGGGCCTTTTTTTTAAAAAACACTCTAACACGGAGTATGCATGTACAGATGGCTTCTGGGACCCAATAATATCGAATTTTCTGGTGCTTTGAACCTGAATTTGAGATATAAACGGGTACATAAAATGTATGCACATATCGACTTTTTGCACTTAAAATATCGATTTTGAGCATGTTTTGGGCCTGCATATTAAAAACACTCTAACACGGAGTATGCACGTACAGATCACTTCTGGGACCCAAAAATATTGAATTTTCGGGTGTTTTGAGCCTGAATTTGAGATATAAACGGGTACAGAAGATGCATGCACATATCGACTTTGGCACCTAAAATATCGATTTTTATTATGTTTTATGCCTGTATTTTAAAAATACTCTAACACGGAGTAGACATGTACAGGTCGCTTTTGGGACCCAAAAATATCGAAATTTCGGGTGTTTTGAGCCTGAATTTGAGATATAAATGTGTACAGAAAATGCATGCACATATCGACTTTTTGCACTTAAAATATCGATTTTGAGCATGTTTTGGGTCTGTATCTTGAAAATACTCAAACACGGTGTAGACATGTTCAGATCGCTTCTGGGACCCAAAAATATCGAATTTTCGGGGGTTTTGAGCCAGAATTTGGGATATAACCGGGTACAGAGGATGCATGCACATATCGACTTTGGGCACCTAAAATATCGATTTTGAGCATGTTTTGGGTCTGTATCTTGAAAACATTCTAGCAAGGAGTAGGCATGTACAGATCGCTTCTTGGACACAAAGATATCGAATTTTTGGGTGCTTTCAACCTGAATCTATGATATAGACGGGTACTGAAGATGCATAGACATATTGACTTTGGGCACCTAATATATAGATTTTCAGCATGTTTTGGGACTGTATTTTGAAAATACTTTAACACGGAGTAGGCAAGTACAGATCGCTTCTGGGACCCAAAAATATCGAATTTTATTGTGTTTTGAGCCTGAATTTGAGATATAAACGGATACAGAAGATGCATGCACATATCGACTTTGGGCACCTAAAATATCGATTTTGAGCATGTTTTGGGCCTGTATTTTGAAAATACTCTAACACGGAGTAGTCATGTGCAGATCGCTTCTGGGACACAAAAATATCGATTTTTTGAGTTTTTTGAGCCTGAATTTGAGATATAAACGGGTACAGAAGATGCATGCACATATCGACTTTGGGCAGCTAAAATATCGATTTTCAGCATATTTTAGGCTTGTATTTTGAAAATACTCTGACACGGAGTATGCATGTACAGATGGCTTTTGGGGCCCAAAAATATCGAATATTCGGGTGTTTTGAGTCTGAATTTGAGATATAAACGGGTACAGAAGATGCATACACATATCGACTTTTTGCACCTAAAATATCGATTTTGATCATTTTTTGGGTCTGTATCTTGAAAAAATTCTAGCAAGGAGTAGGCATGTACAGATTGCTCCTGGGACCCAAAAATATCGAATTTTCGGGAGTTTTGAGCATGAATTTGAGATATAACCGGGTACAGAGAATGCATACACATATTGACTTTGTGCACCTAAAATATCAATTTTTTAGCATGTTTTGGGCCTGTATTTTAAAAACACTCCAACACGGAGTATGCATGTACAGATCGCTTCTGGGACCCAAAAATATCGAATTTTCGGAGTTTTGAGCCTGAATTTGAGATATAAACGGGTACAGAAGATGCATGCACATATCGACTTTTTGCACTTAAAATATCGATTTTGAGCATGTTTTGGGTCTGTATCTTGAAAACATTCTAGCAAGGAGTAGCTATGTACAGATCGCTTCTGGGACCCAAAAATATCGAATTTTCTGGTGTTTTGAACCAGAATTAGGGATATACACGGGTACAGAAGATGCATAGACATATTGACTTTGGGCAGCTAAAATATCGATTTTCAGCATGTTTTAGGCTTGTATTTTGAAAATACTCTGACTCGGAGTATGCATGTACAGATGGCTTTTGGGACCCAAAAATATGGAATATTCGGGTGTTTTGAGTCTGAATTTGAGATATAAACGGGTACAGAAGATGCATGCACATATCGACTTTAGGCACCCAATATATCGATTTTGAGCATATTTTGGGCCTGTATTTTTAAAATACTCTAACACGGATTAGACACGTACAGATCGCTTCTGGGACACAAAAATATCGAATTTTTGGGTGTTTTGAGCCTGAATTTGAGATATAAACGGGTACAGAAGTTGAATGCACATATCGACTTTGGGCACCCAAAATATCAATTTTTTAGCATGTTTTGGGCCTGTACTTTAAAAACACTCTAACACGGAGTATGCATGTACAGATCGCTTCTGGGACCCAAAAATATCGAATTTTCGGAGTTTTGAGCCTGAATTTGAAATATAAACGGGTACAGAAGATGCATGCACATATCGACTTTTTGCACTTAATTAAAATATTGATTTTGAGCATGTTTTGGGTCTGTATCTTAAAAACATTCTAGCAAGGAGTAGGCATGTACAGATCGCTTTTGGGACCCAAAAATATTGAATTTTCTGATGTTTTGAACCATAATTAGGGATATACACGGGTACAGAAGATGCATACACATATTGACTTTGGGCACATAAAATATCGATTTTCAGCATGTTTTGGGCCTGTATTTTAAAAACACTCAAACACGGAGTATGCACGTACAGATCGCTTCTGGGACCCAAAAACATTGAATTTTCGGGTGTTTTGAGCATGAATTTGAGATATAAACGGGTACAGAAGATGTATGCACATATCGACTTTGGGCACCTAAAATATCGATTTTGAGCAAGTTTTGGGCCTGTATTTTGAAAATACTGTACCACGGAGTAGGCATGTACAGATCGCTTCTGGGACACAAAAATATTGATTTTTTGGGTGTTTTGAGCCTGAATCTGAGATATAAACGGGTACAGAAGATGCATGCACATATCGACTTTGGACACCTAACATATCGATTTTTAGTATGTTTTGGGCCTGTATTTTAAAAATACTCTAACACGGAGTAGACATGTACAGATCGCTTTTGGGACCCAAAAATATCGAATTTTCGGGTGTTTTGAGCCTGAATTTGAGATATAAACGGGTACAGAAGATGCATGCACATATCGACTTTTTGCACCTAAAACATCGATTTTGATCTTGTTTTGGGTCTGTATCTTGAAAAAATTCTAGCTAGGAGTTGGCATGTACAGATCGCTCCTGGGAACCAAAAATATCGAATTTTCGGGTGTTTTGAACCTGAATTTGGGATATAGACGGATACAGAAGATGCATGCACATATCGACTTTGGGCACATAAAAAATCGATTTTCAGCATGTTTTGGGCCTGTATTTTAAAAACACTCTAACACGGAGTATGCACGTACAGATCGCTTCTGGAACCCAAAAACATTGAATTTTCGGGTGTTTTGAGCATGAATTTGAGATATAAACGGGTACAGAAGATGCATGCACATATCGACTTTGGGACCCAAAATATCGATTTTTAGTATGTTTTGGGCGTATAATTTGAAAATATTCTAGCACTGAGTAGGCATGTACAGATCGCTTCTGGAACCCAAAAATATCGCATTTTCGGGGATTTTGAGCCAGAATTTGGGATATAACCGGGTACAGAGGATGCATGCACATATCGACTTTTTCCACCTAAAATATCGATTTTAAGCATGTTTTGGGTCTGTATCTTGAAAACATTCTAGCAAGGAGTAGGCATGTACAGGTCGCTTCTGGGACTCAAAAATATCGAATTTTCTGGTGTTTTAAACCTGAATTTGGGATATAGACGGGTACAGAAGATGCATACACATATTGACTTAGGGCACCTAAAATATCGATTTTCAGCATGTTTTGGGCCCGTATTTTGAAAATACATTAACACGGAGTATGCATGTACAGATCGCTTCTGGGACACAAAAATATCGATTTTTTGGGTGTTTTGAGCCTGAATTTGAGATATAAACGGTACAGAAGATGCATGCACATATCGACTTTTCACACCTAAAACATCATTTTTGAACATGTTTTAAGCCTGTATTTTAAAAACATTCTAGCACTGAGAAGGCATGTGCATATCGCTTAAGGGACCTAAAAATATCGACTTTATGGAGTTTTGAGCCTTAATTTGAGATATAAACGGGTACAGAAGATGCATGCACATATCGACTTTTTGCACTTAAAATATCGATTTTGAGCATGTTTTGGGTCTGTATCTTGAAAACATTCTAGCAAGGAGTAGGCATGTACAGATCGCATCTGGGACCCAAAAATATTGAATTTTCTGGTGTTTTGAACCAGAATTAGGGATATACACGGGTACAGAAGATGCATACACATATTGACTTTGGGCACAAAAAATATCGATTTTGAGCATGTTTTAGCCTGTATTTTAAAAACACTCTAACACGGAGTATGCACGTACAGATCGCTTCTGGGACCCAAAAATATCGATTTTTTGGGTGTTTTGAGCCTGAATTTGAGATATAAACGGGTACAGAAGATGCATGCACATATCGACTTTTTGCACCTAAAATATCGATTTTGAGCATGTTTTGGGTCTGTATATTGAAAACTTTCTAGCAAGAAGTAGGCATGTACAGATTGCTTCTGGTACTCAAAAATATCGAATTTTCGAGTGTTTTGAACCTAAATTTGGGATATAGACGGGTACAGAAGATGCATACACATATTGACTTTGGGCACATAAAATATCGATTTTCAGCATGTTTTAGGCCTGTATTTTAAAAATACTCTAACACGGAGTATGTATGTAGAGATGGCTTTTGGGACCCAAAAATATCGAATATTCGGGTGTTTTGAGTCTGAATTTGAGATATAAACGGGTACAGAAGATGCATGCACATGTCGACTTGGGGCACCCAAAATATCAATTTTGAGCATGTTTTGAGCCTGAATTTTTAAAATACTCTAACACGGAGTAGACACGTACTGATCGCTTCTGGGACCCAAATAAATCGAATTTTCGGTTGTTCTGAGCCTGAATTTGAGATATGAACAGGTACAGAAGATGCATGCACATATCGACTTCGGGCACCTAAAATATCGATTTTGAGCATATTTTGGGCCTGTATTTTGAAAATACTTAAACACGGTGTAGACATGTACAGATCGCTTCTGGGACACAAAAATATCGATTTTTTGGGTGTTTTGAGCCTGAATTTGAGATATAAACGGGTACAGAAGATGCATGCACATATCGACTTTGGCACCCAAAATATCGATTTTTAGTATGTTTTGGGCGTATAATTTGAAAATATTCTAGCACTGAGTAGGCATGTAATGATCGCTTCTGGGACCCAAAAATATCGAATTTTCTGGTGTTTTGATCCAGAATTAGGGATATACACGGGTACAGAAGATGCATACACATATTGACTTTGGGCACATAAAATATCGATTTTCAGCATGTTTTGGGCCTGTATTTTAAAAACACTCTAACACGGAGTATGCACGTACAGATCGCTTCTGGGACCCAAAAACATTGAATTTTCGGGTGTTTTGAGCCTGAATTTGAGATATAAACGGGTACAGAAGATGCATGCACATATCGACTTTGGGCACCTAAAATATCTATTTTGAGTATGTTTTGGGTCTGTATCTTGAAAACATTCTAGCAAGAAGTAGGCATGTACAGATTGCTTCTGGGACCCAAAAATATCGAATTTTTGAGTGTTTTGAATCTGAATTTGGGATATAGACGTGTACAGAAGATGCATGCACATATCGACTTTGGGCACCCAAAATATCGATTTTGAGCATGTTTTGGGCCTGAATTTTTAAAATACTCTAACACTGAGTAGACACGTACAGATCGCTTCTGGGACCCAAATAATTCGAATTTTCGGGTGTTCTGAGCCTGATTTTGAGATATAAACGGGTACAGAAGATGCATGCACATTTCGACTTTTTGCACCTAAAATATCGATTTTGAGCATGTTTTGGGCCTGTATTTTGAAAACATTCTAGCAAGAAGTAGGCATGTACAGATTGCTTCTGGGACCCAAAAATATCGAATTTTTGAGTGTTTTGAATCTGAATTTGGGATATAGACGGGTACAGAAGATGCATGCACATATCGACTTTGGCTCCCAAAATAACGATTTTTAGTATGTTTTGGGCGTATAATTTGAAAATATTCTAGCACTGAGTAGGCATGTACAGATCGCTTCTGGGACCCAAAAATATCGAATTTTCTGGTGTTTTGATCCAGAATTAGGGATATACACGGGTACAGAAGATGCATACACATATTGACTTTGGGCACATAAAATATCGATTTTCAGCATATTTTGGGCCTGTATTTTAAAAACACTCTAACACGGAGTATGCACGTACAGATCGCTTCTGGGACCCAAAAACATTGAATTTTCGGGTGTTTTGAGCCTGAATTTGAGATATAAACGGGTACAGAAGATGCATGCACATATCGACTTTGGGCACCCAAAATATCGATTTTGAGCATGTTTTGGGCCTGAATTTTTAAAATACTCTAACACGGAGTAGACACGTACAGATCGCTTCTGGGACCCAAATAAATCGAATTTTCGGGTGTTCTGAGCCTGAATTTGAGATATAAACGGGTACAGAAGATGCATGCACATTTCGACTTTTTGCACCTAAAATATCGATTTTGAGCATGTTTTGGGTCTGTATCTTGAAAACATTCTAGCAAGAAGTAGGCATGTACAGATTGCTTCTGGGACCCAAAAATAACGAATTTTTGAGTGTTTTGAATCTGAATTTGGGATATACACGGGTACAGAAGATGCATACACATATTGACTTTTGGCACATAAAATATCGATTTTCAGCATGTTTCGGGCCTGTAATTTAAAAATACTATAACACGGTGTAGACATGTACAGATCGCTTCTGGGACACAAAAATATCGATTTTTTGGGTGTTCTGAGCCTGAATTTGAGATATAAACGGGTACAGAAGATGCATGCACATATCGACTTTTTGCACCTAAAATATCGATTTTGAGCATGTTTTGGGTCTGTATCATGAAAACTTTCTAGCAAGAAGTAGGCATGTACAGATTGCTTCTGGGACTCAAAAATATCGAATTTTCGAGTGTTTTGAACCTGAATTTGGGATATAGACGGGTACAGAAGATGCATACACATATTGACTTTGGGCAGCTAAAATATCGATTTACAGCATATTTTAGGCCTGTATTTTGAAAATACTCTAACACGGAGTATGCATGTACAGATCGCTTCTGGGACCCAAAAATATCGAATTTTCGGGTGTTTTGAGCCTGAATTTGAGATATAAACGGGTACAGAAGATGCATGCACATATCGACTTTGGGCACCCAAAATATCGATTTTGAGCATGTTTTGGACCTGTATTTTAAAAACACTCTAACACGGAGTATGCACGTACAGATCGCTTCTGGGACCCAAAAACATTGAATTTTCGGGTGTTTTGAGCCTGAATTTGAGATATAAACGGGTACAGAAGATGCATGCACATATCGACTTTGGGCACCCAAAATATCGATTTTGAGCATGTTTTGGGCCTGAATTTTTAAAATACTCTAACACTGAGTAGACACGTACAGATCGCTTCTGGGACCCAAATAAATCGAATTTTCGGGTGTTCTGAGCCTGAATTTGAGATATAAACGGGTACAGAAGATGCATGCACATTTCGACTTTTTGCACCTAAAATATCGATTTTGAGCATGTTTTGGGTCTGTATCTTGAAAACATTCTAGCAAGAAGTAGGCATGTACAGATTGCTTCTGGGACCCAAAAATATCGAATTTTTGAGTGTTTTAAATCTGAATTTGGGATATACACGGGTACAGAAGATGCATACACATATTGACTTTTGGCACATAAAATATCGATTTTCAGCATGTTTCGGGCCTGTAATTTAAAAATACTATAACACGGTGTAGACATGTACAGATCGCTTCTGGGACACAAAAATATCGATTTTTTGGGTGTTCTGAGCCTGAATTTGAGATATAAACGGGTACAGAAGATGCATGCACATATCGACTTTTTGCACCTAAAATATCGATTTTGAGCATGTTTTGGGTCTGTATCATGAAAACTTTCTAGCAAGAAGTAGGCATGTACAGATTGCTTCTGGGACTCAAAAATATCGAATTTTCGAGTGTTTTGAACCTGAATTTGGGATATAGACGGGTACAGAAGATGCATACACATATTGACTTTGGGCAGCTAAAATATCGATTTACAGCATATTTTAGGCCTGTTTTTTGAAAATACTCTAACACGGAGTATGCATGTACAGATCGCTTCTGGGACCCAAAAATATCGAATTTTCGGGTGTTTTGAGCCTGAATTTGAGATATAAACGGGTACAGAAGATGCATGCACATTTCGACTTTTTGCACCTAAAATATCGATTTTGAGTATGTTTTGGGTCTGTATCTTGAAAACATTCTAGCAAGAAGTAGGCATGTACAGATTGCTTCTGGGACCCAAAAATATCGAATTTTTGAGTGTTTTGAATCTGAATTTGGGATATAGACGTGTACAGAAGATGCATACACATATTGACTTTGGGCAGCTAAAATATCGATTTTCAGCATGTTTTAGTCCTGTATTTTGAAAATACTCTAACACTGAGTAGACTCGTACAGATCGCTTCTGGAACCCAAATAAATCGAATTTTAGGGTGTTCTGAGCCTGAATTTGTGATATGAACGGGTACAGAAGATGCATGCACATATCGACTTTGAGCACCTAAAACATCGATTTTGAGCATGTTTTGGGCCTGTATTTTAAAAATACTATAACACGGTGTAGACATGTACAGATCGCTTCTGGGACACAAAAATATCGATTTTTTGGGTGTTCTGAGCCTGAATTTGAGATATGAACGGATACAGAAGATGCATGCACATATCGACTTTGGGCACCTAAAATATCGATTTTGAGCATGTTTTTGGCCTGTATTTTGAAAATACTATAGCACGGTGTAGACATGTACAGATCGCTTCTGGGACACAAAAATATCGATTTTTTGGGTGTTTTGAGCCTGAATTTGAGATATAAACGGGTACAGAAGATGCATGCACATATCGACTTTGGCACCCAAAATATCGATTTTTAGTATGTTTTGGGCGTATAATTTGAAAATATTCTAGCACTGAGTAGGCATGTACAGATCGCTTCTGGGACCCAAATATAATGAATTTTCTGGTGTTTTGAACTAGAATTAGGGATATACACGGGTACAGAAGATGCATACACATATTGACTTTGGGCACATAAAATATCGATTTTCAGCATGTTTTGGGCCTGTATTTTAAAAACACTCTAACACGGAGTATGCACGTACAGATCGCTTCTGGGACCCAAAAACATTGAATTTTCGGGTGTTTTGAGAATGAATTTGAGATATAAACGGGTACAGAAGATGCATGCACATATCGACTTTGGGCACCCAAAATATCGATTTTGAGCATGTTTTGGGCCTGAATTTTTAAAATACTCTAACACTGAGTATACACGTACATGTACCAGTCCTCTAAGGCTTTAACTCGTTCAGGATCTGATACAGTACCTTAGTCCGAAGTGTAGTCGTAGTAGTTGTTGTTGTTGTTGTGGTTGTTGTGGTATTAGGTAGCGAGCTCGGCGTTGTGGTGTTCTTAGGTAAAGTGACTGCACAAGTTTCTTTAGGCTTAATTTATTTATACATACTTATCTCTATACAGGGAATTATATTTAATGCCTTGTCTTATATGCCTGTCTCTCTCTCTTATGGAGACAGGTTATAGCCCTGGGAGTCAGTTTAGGAAATCCTACATATTAGTTCAACTTCACTGCTTATATACATTCTCTATTGGAGTTCCTGGTACTTTTAAAAGGGGTGGAGTATATTTAAGCTCCACCCAATTCTTCTCTCTCTCTCTTTCTACTTTCTCTCCCTCTTTCTCTCTCTCCTCCTTTCTCTCCCTCTCTCTCTTGAGTTTAGAGATGACAGTGAGAAATTGGAGGTAAGGAGGTTGGCCCTCTTGTGTTTGTTATGTCAGAAGGTGTTCTGGCTTATTTTGCTTCAAGTGGGGCAGCTGTGGTGTTACCCTCCTCTACAGTACTGTACATCGCTCTATCACGCTACCTGCCTGGCCCCCCAGGCATTAAAGCTTTATTTAATAGAAGGCCAGTTCACAATGTTGGTAGGGTATATGATAATTAACATAGTAACAATGAAGACATGTATAGTAACCTAAAATAGACATTAAGACATAGGCACATCTTGTACATAAATGAACATAGATAGTATCATTTATACATGAATATTAATACATTGTCACATAAAAATCATCTTAAAATTAATGTGTTTAGCTAGGTGCATGTTATTGTGTGTATATAAGCTAACCTATGCTAAAGGTTCACACATTAATAAGGGGGCGTGTTGCTAGGCTGTGAAATAACAGTCCTATTCTTTTCAATACAACATAATTCAGTATACCTCAATAGTTCGTTCTTATACAACACATAAATATGATAGTACATGGCAGAAAGATAAGACAGTGGATAATAAACATTGGTACTCAGTTTTATTTTATTTTTTTCAATATATGGAGGAATCAAATTATATAATAAGGATGATTGAAGCCTATTCTCCTTGAATAACATAATAGTTGCACTTTTTCCGAAACAACTGATAATGAGGAGATGTTAAACAAGTCGACTTTAAATGAAATATGTTTAAAGGTTGAAAAGATTATGTCATGTTGTCAAGCACGTTTATGTTTATTAGGCAAGGTAACGATTCCCTTGGATCGTATTTCCTATGAGTCCGTTTCTTTATAGTAGCCTGTAACCATACCATGTGTAGTGTGATTAGGGTAAAGTAATGTTAATTGTGTATCAGCAGGTAAGTATAGATAGTGGAAATTAAAATTGATGATGAAAAGAGATATTGATTAGTAATAGATATGAATGTACATGCATATAGGGCTTGATTAGTATTACTTCGATTCCAAGCAAGTGGAGATTTTGCATCGTTAGGAGATTTATATGCAACTTAAATGCAAAGAAATATGCAAGACAAACATCTATGAAGATATGCAACATGGCACTTGAAGTGTTGTGTGTCACTGATGACATCATCACTAAGTATAATACTTATTGGATGAAAATCGAATGTGAAAGGATTACTTCCATTTTCATAGGGAATTGGTGAAGTACGTAGCTTGGGAAAAACATTTTATCTTTTATGTGAATAATAATGGGATTATGATCTTGTAGTAATATACTACGCATGAATGTATAATAATATACCAAGTAGGTGTATGAAGATAATAAGTAAGATGGTATTTCATCATTGATTATACCATTACATTTCGTAGCTGTTGGAGTGGTAATAATTGTGAGTTGATCTTACCTTAATCGCAGTAAATATTCTCTTAAGAAATAAATGGTTGTCATTTCTCTCTGTTCCTCACCTGCAATTCATTTCCTGCTAATTCACAGAAATAAATAGAAGCCTAAAATATGATATGATTATTCCATATATGTAGTTCTTTTCATTCGTTGATCATGTAAAGTTATATAAATCGTACTTAATTTCTGTGCAATGATTTACACTCTAATACAGTATATACCTGTTACTTTATCTTATCTTGATTTGCAACGGCTTGTCCCGCAACCTTTTTATTTATGGGATAATGCTTGTATATTACTATCTAAGCCTTACCAAATAGTGTTGATGAAATTCCGCTTAAAATATCCCAATCACGCTCTGGGCTGTGATGATGGTTCTAAGCCATTATTTTTTTTTTGTATAATAAGCGAGCAATATTATTTGAGTCGTTGAATTCATTCCTAGGGCGCCCAATGGTGAAAGGACACCTTAGAATATAACACATGTAAATTGGGAACTTCATTTGTGTGATACCTGTCAAACAAAACTAGTGTATCATTAAATACCTTATCTGTACACACTGCTCAATGGCAGAAAATTTATGTAATAAGTCAGATACCTTATAAAAATTAATGATAATATCGTTCTTCCCCAATATTTTATTATTTCCTTTTTCTTTTCAACTGTTTGAAAAAATTGTAAACGAGAGCTCTCAGAATGTAGACGTCATTTTTATCCGCTTGATGCACTTCGTCGGAGCTAATAGGCGCCGCGAGTATAAACACGAAAATTGTTATATAGGTTGATGTGGGCCACATCCGTAAGAAAAATTATTATATATCATTGGAAACCGATCGGAGTTTTTGTTTATAATTGTTTATATTATTATCATCAATAGTAGGGATAAAATTACTAGGAAGAGGAATTGTTAATGTTCAAGAGATATTGATTGGTTTCATTGTGGATGTTGGGTTTTGCGCGCTTTTACCAATTTCTTTATTCTCTTTACATAAACAATATCAACCGCCTGGTAAAATTATGCATTATTATAGGTTTATTACCTACTAAAGAAGTGTGAAGATTCGATCGGGTACCCGTTATCACTTGGAGTGAACATATTGAGTTATTTGTTTTATTATGTCGGCGATTACGCAATATTTCCATGCAAGCTCATAATTTGTTTTGTTATATTGGCTATCATGCATTATTTTCATGCAAGCTCATAATTTGTTTTGTTATGTTGGCAATCACGCATTATTTTCATGCAAGCTCATAATTTGTTTTGTTATGTCCTGATGAAATTGTTGAAATGCAACTCACTGTCGTTCAGTGTAGTTGTCCACGTTGTAACATGGATTCCGTGTGGCAATTTTATATCATATGAAAGACGTATCCATACGCCATATAGTATTTCATGTGGAGTTTTTCCCTTTATTTCCGTATTTTGTAGTGTTTATTGACCGTCATATCGATGCAGTCTTCCCATGTGGAGGGATTTTCCTTGTTTCTTTTGCCACGAAGTACTTCTAGTATTTGTACGGTGCTGCCGTTTTGTTAACCCATTAAATGCTGGGAGATATGGTAATACAAACGTTTGCTTAATGTCGTAGACATCAGATACCTTTTATAATATCGAGACATGTATATGGTCATATGAAGTTGGTTTTTATATATATGTGCACTTACCTTTGCGGTTTTTATCATAGTGTTGCCGCCACCAAATATCTAGAAAATGGTTAACCATTGGTAATACTTTATTTGCGTCCTGATTCGGAATTGTTAAGGAAAGTAGATCTATTCCTACTACGTTCCATGATTCGTCCAGGATTAGGGATTCCCGTCATGGAACAGATCCAAATGTATGGCCTTTATTTGCATTGTCTGCTTCGCACTGAGCGATATATGTGTTTCATCATCTACCCTTAGTTTATGCTAATGGGGTATTATATGGAGAGTGGTCAGGTACCTATCTCTCCCAGGATGTCTTGCTGCTGTATTATGATATAAGGGTAATTAATACTGAGGGAATCATTATTTGTTGTATCACTATTTGATTGTTTTTTTTTTTTTTTTTTCGTCACGTTTCCTAAGTTTTCTGTAAATAATATCATCATGAAGGGAAAATATATTTAAGTGACTGGGTAATTTTGGGCCATTATTTTCATCCTCAGTTTTTAATGAATATTTTATTACATTCATCATAGAATTGTTTGCTAATGTTTACGAACCGCATTAAGGTCAAAGTCCATGGGTGTCCTCGGAACTAAAGGACAAGATGACTGTTTAAGGGATCTACTACTTTATTAATCGTCCTAAAAGATAGTTAATATCAATATGCGGGAGAAATTCCTGAATTGTTAGACCTTATCTGGCTAATTTTCCCGTTAGGGTTTGAGGTTATAGTAAGCCACGGATCGTTTGATAATTTGCGAAAACATGTAAAGGATAGCCTAATATGACTTCTCAAAGTACGAAGTGCCCATAATATTGCTTAAGTTTCCTGTTTTGTTACAGAGTAACGAGTAATCTGCGTACTTAATATTCTCTAAGCTTAACTACATACCTGACATAGACCCGTAGCTATCTCTTACATAAGTACAGCGCCTTAGCCTACTGAGGAAGCATCTGTACACTCCATAAAAGACAATGAATATTTGGGAACGTAAGAATTGAAGCTTACATTAATTAACCTTTAATGATTCAAAGCTTAGCTGTTTTTCTGGCATCCATACAAAATTTGTATCTTTCTCGAGGGGAATTATTTAGGTGTTTAGTTATTTGGAAAATACTTTACAAAGATTCTGTATAAGAACATAAGACCAAGAATGATTTTATGTTAGTAACATTTATTTAGAATAGTGAATATTCTCATTGCTCGTATTTTATCAGATTGTGTATGGAGCACAGGGGCGGTTAAATAGATAACCTAAAATGATAAGTTCCTGGTAAGAAACTGAGACATAGACATTTAAAGTTTGAGGCCTACCTAATGTAATCTCTGTATAACCTTCGTTATAGTTACTTACTATGAAAATAATCAAATCGTTGAGATTAGCGATGACTACGTTATTAATAAAACCAATACGAAAATTGATCATATGCTGAAATGTGGATGAAGCATTACATAAACCAAATGGTCTACGAATGTATTCATAATAACCATGGGAAGTATTAAATGTTGTAATGGGTTGACTTTTATCATCTAATGTTACTTGCCAGTTTCCACTGACCATGTTTAATGTGGAGAATATCATAGGTTTTGTTTCACCAATGTTAGACAAAACATCTTAAAGGAGGGAGGGAATATTTATCTTTAAGTGTAGCATTATTTAATTTTCTGCAATCAATGACTGGCCTAAAATCACCATTATTTGTTTCTTGAAACCAAAAACATTGGGCTGTTAAAATGGGAATTAGAATTCTTAATAATGCCTTCATCCATCATTTCATTTAATATTTCGTTTACCACTTTCTGTGTACTATGCGGTACGGTAGTCTATATGCTCGAGTAAATGGGTTAAGGAGATATTAGAGTAATGGTATATTTTTTCTAATAATTTACAGGTAGGGCAATCGCATTTCAATATGTGGCTAGTATAGTGATGAGATTATCACGATAAAGTGGAAAATCGCGTCCACTGACCAAATTTCTAAGTTGCTCCCTTACGACTATCTATATATCCTTCGGTAAGAACCGATACAATATTTCCTTGTGGTATTGGTCTAACTTCCATCTGTACAGATCACATAGATATGTTCCTTTCTTTACATGAATATTGGTAAATGGTTTATTAATATCAGTGACATTTTCACTGTTTACATTAGTTAAGTAAATTAATCCCTGGTTATATATTATTTTACTAGTTCTATTAAGGATAGAACGGTATTTTGTGGCTGTACATGAGATGGAAGATGTACCTTCAATTTATGGACGAAATTTGGAGTTAATATATTATTATATGCAGCAATGGCCTTTATGATAATGGGGTTATTTCCCTCATTTTCAATACGTATAGGGTTAACATTACCTGGACTTATATATTTTGGCCTTTACAATCCTGTATTTGAATACATTAATTCCTAAAATGTATTATTTTATGTTTAGGGTTTATTATTATGGTTTGTTTAATATGGTATGATAAACCTAGTTTATAATTTCGTATTATATAAAATTCATTATGGATATGGTTAGTTCCCTTGGCTAACCGTACAGGAAGGGTTAGTTTCCCTAATACCTGTAATTTATTGCCTGTCATGGTTGACCATTCTATGTCACCTGTTCAATCCTGGTTTATAAATGCTGCTGGGGACCTAATTTGCTCAATTTGTTAAAGGAATTATCCGATAACAAGGAAACTGCGGCGCCTGTGTCTATCATTAAGGGGGTGTTACTATGTGATACTAGAACAGGGAATTATAGTATATTATTGGTAAATGCGACGACAGGGCCTACAGTTATATTTTCGGTACGTTTTAATATTGTGGCGGTCTCGTTTCATGCATCATGTTTCGATTGTGCCAGTCCCGTTTCAATCTGTTAAGGATCATGCATTCATCTAAGGAGTGCGACTTTGACTCATGTAAATGACTGTATTTATGATTACTTTCGTTACAGTGTTTGCAACGTTTTCCCCGTGATTCCCCTTGAGTAGGTGTGGCATCAAAATTAAAAATCTTCGTACCCTTGGATTGAGTAATCTGTAATTCACGATGTATGATACGAGATTCCTTCGAATTTAAAGCTAGAGACTCTGATAGTGCAAGTGCTTTTGCTGGTTCACTTGTATTTATGTTGTCAGCCTTTGTTTTAATTATTCTCTGAACCCATGATAATGAATGATGTAGTTTACCATCCCCAAAAATATCAATAAGTGACTGTCTGAATGTAGCATATGACGTTAAATTCTGTGGATTATCTCCCGTATAGTACTTTGAATAATTGTGGGTGGGTAAAATTCTCATTGCTTGCATAGTAGAGTTAGTGGGGTTAGAAGAAGTTGTTAGAAGAGCAGAGACAGTCGGAGATTGTGGAGGGGTAGCCATTTTTGGAGAAAATACAGGTTAATATAGTATACCAGATAGAGGCTTTAATGGGGGTAAGGTTTGGAGAAAGAAAGGAATGTACTCGAATGTGTTGGAACCACAAACGAAACTTAGGGAGGTAGAGGAATCTAGCTTGGAGGCTAGTGAATCATTATCAGGGATATTCGAAGTTAGTTATGATACCTTTGGATTAATGGGGGATTATATCTTTACTTTTGTTTTAATTTGGCACTTGTTTTCTGTTGTTTGGGCTGTTAGTGAGGAACCTATTTTCTAACATGTTCGTGGACAAGTGAAAAATAATGTAATGTAACATGTAATGTGTACCTACTTTAGTTGACTGTAGTTGCAACGACGATGGGGCGTTGCCTGACGAGGCGATGATGTGGTGAAGGGGCGACGACCGTGAAGTGACGAAGCGATGATTAGTTAGCTCGCACACTAACACACTAACAGTCGTAATTGGAGTGAAGATGATGAACGTTGACTTGTCTTATACGAGAGAATTTACGTATAAGGAGGCGGCGTCAGCGTGGAGGTGATGGAGTGATGGCGTTGTCCTTACGAAAGAATTTACGTAACAGGATCGCCGTAGTGATGAAGTGATGATTGTTTGTAGTGAAGTAGATGAGGTTCTCTGTAGGTCAGTTGCAGTTATGTTAAAGCAGGTGTTTCTTGTAGGTGAAGAATTTGTGGTTTATCTCCCTCGTTAGAGGTCGTAAGATTACCCACTGAAGAAATTACTTGAGAGAATTTACAAGCAGATTCCTTCAACTTGTCCTTGAACTATGTTAGTCACTGTACTCCCGTGAAGTCTTTACCTTGCAACTTGCTTTGTTGCAAAACACCGCTGCCATCAAAATGTACCAGTCCTCTAAGGCTTTAACTCGTTCAGGATCTGATACAATACCTTAGTCCGGAGTTGTAGTCGTAGTAGTTGTTGTTGTTGTTGTGGTTGTTGTGGTATTAGGTAGCGAGCTCGGCGTAGTGGTGTTCTTAGGTAAAGTGACTGCACAAGTTTCTTTAGGCTTAATTTATTTATACATAGTTATCTCTATACAGGAGTTATATTTAATGCCTTGTCTTATATGCCTGTGTCTCTCTCTTATGGAGACAGGTTATAGCCCTGGGAGTCAGTTTAGGAAATCCTACATATTAGTTCAACTTCACTGCTTATATACATTCTGTTTTGGAAGATGCCAAGTCTATTCAGATATTATTATTCTTATTATCTTCTTGAAAGGGGGTGGAGTTTGGTCTAAGCTCCACCCAATTCTTCTCTCTCTCTCTTTCTACTTTCTCTCCCTCTCTCTCTCTCTCTCTCTTTCTCTCCCTCTCTCTCTCTCGAGTTTAGGGATGACAAGTGAGAAATTGGAGGGTAAAATGGTTACCTTCTTGGGTCTGTTGTTGTAAGAAGGCCATCTGGATTCTGTTGCTTCAAGTGGGGAAGCTGTGGTGTTACCCTCCTCTACAGTACTGTACACAGTGATAATACACACAGTTTTGCCATGACCGTGCTTCATCCTCTACTAGGCCTGTTTTGTAAGGGTTCAAAGAAAACCAACGCAGTATAAAGAGAAAAGTAGTAAACAGCATTTGCTACATAGCTTTAATAAAAAGAAATATGATTGATTAAATTACATAAAAATGCTTACAGCTCTCCAATACTGTGATAACAGAAAAGTTTTTTAATGCTATCACCAAAGTGGGAGTTTGTGTGGCAGTGGCTGATCGTTCCTGCACCTTGGTCAAGGAGGTTACTCCTGTTGAAAAGCATAGTGAAGGTAAGGAAGTAGTGAGGCGAACATCGGCACTAATACAACAAGAATGGCTTCTCAAAGAGTTCTGGTGGTCAGGGGAAGCCTCTCAGACCTATAGAAGGGAAGGTAGGAGCATATTTGCACAGGCTGATAGCACACTCATGGCAAAACTAGATTTATCACTCACTATACCAATTGTTATCTTGGCACTCATCAGTCCACTATTATAGGAAGTTTTTCTTGTAGCCGGATGTTTGAATTATGTGACCATTCATGAATTTATTGTGCCGTGTAAACATAACCCTGGTGTGACAAGGTCCAAACAGTGTTCTAGCTCCAGTGGCTATGGGGTTACCAAGAATCACATATTATTTACTACACACATTCGCCATTGACAGTACTCAGAAGAGGCTGATGGCAAGTACACCCTACATATTTGTGCTCATAGTGTATGGATGGTATTTATATATTTACTTATTGCTCAGTGGTAGCACATGTAAAGCATTTTGTGCAGTACTTCGTTCTTGGCGTATCACACAACCACTATCATACCAACACCAGTATTGTCACACCACATGGCACACACACCATCATACCAACTCTCTCACACCATCATTGTCACTTTAACAATACCGGGGTATCTCACGATCTCTCACACTCACCATAACTGTCACATAACGCACCATGACTCACACAATGCTGTCATGCACACCACCACATTCATAATTATTTACAGACATATATTTCACACACACCAACTCGTGACAACCAGCACACACACGCTTCGTATGACACAGGTTACAGGGATTGGATGAATAGATGAGGTCAGGCGGTTGTCCCTGATCAGTAGCTCTTGGCTTTGACTTGCTGCCAGGTCTGTGGGTGTCGAAACTTTGGATTGTGGGAGTACAGTTTCCTTCACTTCCACATTCATCACTCAAGCGTTGTCAATGTGTGTGCTGTACGGAGGCTTGAGTAATTGATTGAATGATTGATTTTGACATTTTCTGGCTGCATTGTAAAGATGTGGGAAGCAGTAATGCAGGACTACCTGATGTGTCAGTGATATAATCCTATTTTAAAACAATCATCACACTGTTTTACCACAACATTGTAGTGGTAAGGAAAAATCTAGGTATTGTTTATGATATGAGTTCTATGCACTCTTACTGCAAATCACATAATGGTCGGTTAATGAGGCAGCAGCTACATAATTATATAGTTGCAGACACATACAAAGGAATACAAAGGAATACAAAGGAAGTACAGGCAACAGGAGGTCCATAGTGACCTTTAACTAGGTTACCTGTTTAACTATGCTAATCTAGACTATGTGTTGAAGGAAAGGATAGCAAAGGACAAGGCTCCTCCCCACCCACCACTCCAACCGGATATACCGGTTGGAAAAACAGATAGAAAATAACACCTTGCTTGTTATAAAGAACGCACAAGGAAATTTTATAGGCATGTAGGGAAAGAGACACTTCAAACGGGCTCTTTACCAAGCATAGAATAGGACGCGCCTTTACACACAACGTCTCATCCTACCCTGTGCTAAATGAGAGGCCTCGTTTCTGGTGTGCCTGTTTCTTTTGTCTGCAACTGTACCTCGGACAGGTACAACTAGTTGGACACATGAATGGGTGGTACAGCCCAAGTGAAAGATGGTCAATTTCTTCTAATATCAAGTTCCTTAGTGCCAAATAGGAGACATCAGGGGCAGAAGTCAGTATTGAGGATGGTAATAAAAAGCAAGTACCTGATAATAGACACTGGTTACTCAAATGGGACAAGTATCTTTCACCTGGGCTGGACCACCCATTCATGTTTCCAACTGTACCATCGTAATGAATGGTCAGTGTAGGTCAGCAATGAGCAATGCATCGTGGGGTTATTATGTCATGTACTGTATCGCAGGATTAATGATAATCACTCTGCAGACACGAGCCATAATAAGTGTCCAGGCCTTGTTGAGGTTTCTACTCATCTGACAAACCAGTGATCCAATTACAACGCTTATTCTGTCTCGTACAGTTGGGGAACAAAGTATCTGGACACCGTTGACGTGTTCTGGTAACAATGTCAATGATAAACACGTTAGGAATAGGCAAAATGTATTCATTACTACATAATGATAACTGATATTGGGTGACGTCGACCAACCACAGAGAGTGAAATAAAAGTTATCCTTCAATTCATAAATAGTTTCTCTCATTGATGTGTTTACTTTTGGGGATGTTGCCCGAAGCCGCCAACAGTGTTCGCAGACATTATTCCCCAACTGTACATGATGGAGCTCGTTTAATATTCCATCAGGTTATTTGAAGCACACCTGGATACTAGAATGATGGCTTGAGTCACGATCACTAATGAGTATACAGTTATGGTTGAAGCTGTGAGCAGTCCAATTCACCAACGAACTAATTCCAATGAACATTTTATTGTTTATGTATTTACTGTCTCTAGACATTCGAAGCACACCTGAATATTTTAGTAGTACTCATGACTGTACAGTTGCCCAAGAAAAGACTGCAACCAAATTTGCTGGTGTGTGGTAATGTCTGGCAGCTGCTCCAAAGTAAACATTCGTATTTTATCAATGGATCACTCAGAACCCACAACCTTTGTATGGATGGATGTCATTGGCTTCAGCTAATTACATTCATCCTAACAACGGTTATATGTTCTGAGTGATCCATTGATAAAATATGAGTGTTTACTTTGAAGCATCTGCCAGACATTACCCCACACCAGCAAATTTGGTTGCAGCCTTTTCTTGGGCAACTGTACATGAGTAAAACGTCTAGACTTTAGAGTTTGAGAACGTCACTGTGTTGCTGGGATATGCTCCGCTACCATCAAGCCTCATAACTTACCATATGCTCTTCCCACCACGTATGATATTGGAATATGTGTAGTATTCTGTGACGATGGCATTATTTTTTGTCAATAATAAATCATCCCATCCTCCTCCAAGGACTTAGGTTAGTCTATAATCCACTTAGGTTAGTCTATAATCCACTTAGTCTAGTCTATAATCCACTTAGGTTAGTCTATAATCCACTTAGGTTAGTCTATAATCCACTTAGGATAGTCTATAATCCACTTAGTCTATAATCCACTTAGGTTAGTCTATAATCCACTTATTTCATCAGCACTTCTGGTAGATATATTTTGCTGAAAAGTCTCTCATAGTGCTTCCTGCTTCACCTGATGTGTTTTATTAACCACTACTACTAGCATACTTACAACAATCTCTCTCTCTCTCTCTCTCTTTCTCTCTCTCTCTCTCTCTCTCTCTGTGCAATGTAACTCACAGATGTTTAAATAATTTCCATTATCATCGATGGCGTAACTGACCAAACTGTTCTTGTCATAGAAGGGGATGGCCTGCAATCAAAACAATATCAGATTAATATTAACCCTCAAAGCACGGGCATTTTCGAGTGTGGCCACTCTCTCGCCTTGCGGTCACAACGTAAACAACACATTTGGCAGCTAATAGCTTGTAAACCATTTAAACTACATAAATAAATTATACACGATTTTGAAGTACAAACCTTCAGCTGTCTTATGATGTACAGTCTGTTACAGTTCCGACTGGGCCACCCAGTATCGAGAGATCGTAGATGTGGCAGCAGTGTGTGTGTGTGCTCGAAAATTATACGGATCGTCAACACTCTCCCTCTGTAGTGAACATGACCCTGCCTCAAAGTTCATTCCATAGATGGCGCTGTGTAGTAGTGGAAGGAATGTGGACTGCAGGGTTGAAGTTTCGGGAAACATCTATGCTCGTGCCAATGAGTCATGAGCTCTCAGGCAGAGTGGTTGAGGAATGCTATTATGGAAATTTAACAACTATATTACACACTGAGTAGGTGAAGCTAAGGTAAAGTTGTTCGTAGCCTGAACAGTGAATATTTCTTCTTAATGGATTTCATGTTTAGCATGCAACATTGCATTGTTTTCTTGTTTTTCTACCAACTCGAGCAGATCGGGCAGATAGGTTGTTTGCTTTGGCCATCATATTTTGGTAAACATTATTTGATGTTCACCTCTGATTTTGTATTTTATTTGTAAGTCACGTTACAGTGTATTACATGCATAGAAAGATTTCTTCATTACTAAATACTCCTTCTCACTCTCTCACTCTCTCTCTCTCTCTCTCTCTCTCTCTCTCTCTCACGTTAAAGTGTACTGTAATCTCTCTCTCTCTCTCTCTCTCTCTCTCTCTCTCTCTCTCTCTCTCTCTCTCTCTCTCTCTCAAATGAACACTATCTTATCTTATCCAGTCTATTTAGATATGAAATCGTATGGAGATTTAGGACCAATTCCACAGTTGTTCGTTGTAGTTTGTTAGCGCCCAAACGAAAGAATCTAAACTGTGTAAATGACTTTTGACTGATTTATTGGATTAATCTGATGAGTAAAGTTTACAGATATTGTAATAATACTAGTTCTTGATAGTTTTGGTGAATAGGTATACTCAGCTTTTGGGAAATAACGAAGGCTTACAAGTGTGTTTGGGGAGGAATCTGACAAACAAAATGACTATGTGGGACCGGCCCTGACTCCTTGACATTCCACGTTAAACACATAAGTGTCGAAATATGTGATCTTTTGCCAATGATAGATTCTTCTTCACCTCCTTCTAACTTTTTCACTTTTCTTATCCTGTTCTTTCTTCACCTTTCCCTCATCTCCACCTCTTCTCCCTTTCTCCTTTAGACCCCGTAGGGGGGTATTGCCGGTAGTGATAGAGGGCAATACTTTAAGGGTTTTGGCGCCCCTTCGGCCCCAGCCAATCTCTTTCAGTTATTCAACTGTCTCTTTTCTTTCTATTTCCTTCCTGCTTGCTGTCCCACCTCTTCTATCACCTTCTTCTGGCGCTATATGATCTCGATGTTGCAGCGCCAAAAATCAATCAATCAATCAATCAATTTGCCAATGATAATCAACTGGCATTGATTGTTATATTAACTGGGTTATGTTTGTTTAGAAGCCACACCTGAATGGGGAAGAGGGATCACTCCTAGCGACCAAACGTGTGTTTAACCTCCTAATAGATTACCCCGATTTTTGCTAATTAACCTTTTGTAGTGAAAAATTGTGTGTGCATAACAGTAGGTGTTTTACTAAATTTGCACATTGTTCACATAATGATTGATTTATTCCAGAGATAACGGTGTGTGGCTGTGGGGAAGAGAAGGGCGAAGTTTCGGAAAGTAGGTGGGCAAGGTGAAGTTCACTGGAATGCACCGGTTGAGCAAACGGATACGTAGGGTCATTACTTTAGCTAGGAATGTAGTTTGCCAGTCAGTATTTGATGAGCGTTTCAGAGTAACGACTCCTTATAATGATAAAAACCTAAAGATTTTTATTACTTTGTTTATTGTATCACCCGTTACCATAAATCCTACGAATTATGAAATTACTCCGAAACTATCCCTCTCGCATATTCTGTGTATCTTTTTCTCGAATCATCAAGTAATGAATGGATAACGTTACCTACACAAATTAAAGAAGAATGTGTCTAAATTGGCATTACCGATATCATGCTGTATGTGCAATAATCCTAAAGAAAATTAGCTCCTAGTAAAAGTCAGACAGAACACGTGATTAAACCAAGATTTACTTGCATTATAAATAAATATAAAATATTCGCGTCCGTGCCCGAGATCACATCTTAAAACACACTGCACACTCAGAGGGTCCCCTATTCGGAGGCATAGTTTTCAATTCTGACCTGGTCAATGCAATCCGTTTAGTTAGGTTAGATTAAGTATGGTTGGGTTGAAATGCAGTCAAGTAGGTAAAATGAGCTGGGAAAGACAATGAGACTATTTAAAAAATTTCCTATGGTTACTTCTATTCCTAAATGTTAGGAGCAATTTTCCTTAATTTTGTCCCAGCACTTCTTGCTCTCCAGTCAAATTCGAGAAATATGCTAACCAGCTGTAAAATCGGCGGTTGAACCCTCGTTGGCCGGGGGAAAGATAAAACTCTGGTTATTCTCTACTTTCGTCATCTTTACAGGTTCATAATTTCAATAGACAGGAACACTCTATAAATGTAAATAGCCAAAGTAGGAGTTATACAATCCTTGACAACCCAACAACATTTATTTAAACAAAATAATTTTTTATTTACATTGACAATTAATATCCAGTCCAGCCACCTTCCTTCTCTATGACGGCACGCAGTCTATCGGGCACAGAGGCCACAATGCGTCGAATTTGTTAGGTTTGTTGCGGAACATCTCCCACTGAGCCTGGGTATGAGCCATTAGTGCCTCCGGTCTCCGCTCCACCATCTCTGGCTCCCAGCAGTTGACCATATTAGCCCACACGTTCTCTATGGGGTTCCAACGAAGTTCACCTTGCCCACCTAGGATACTTTCTGAGACTTCGCCCTTCTCTTCTCCACATAAATCCATCATTATGTGAACGGTGTGCAAATTTGGTAGATCACCTACTACTATGCACACATTAATGTATCTATTAGCAAAACTAGGGGTAATCTATTAGTAGGTTAAACACACGTTTGGTCGTTAGGAGTGATGCCTCTTCCCCGTTCACCTGTGGGTTCAAAACAAATATAACCCAGTTAACAATCAATGCGAGTTGATTATCACTGGCAAAACGATCGCTTATTTCGACACTACTAATTTGTTTATTAACGTAGAATGTCAGGGAGCCAGGACTGATTCCACAGTCATTTTGTCAGAGTCCTCCCCAAACACACTTGTAAGGCTTCGTTATTTCTCAAAAGCTGATTATTCCTATTCACCAAAACTATTAATTGAGCATTTGTATTATTACAATAGCTGCATACTTTACTCATCAGATGCTTCCAATAAATCAGACACAAGTCATTTACACAGTTTAGTTTCTTTCGTTTGGGTGCAAACAAATCACAACGAACAACTGTGGAATTGGTCCTCACTCTCTGTTCGATTTCATTAGTATAGAGATAGGATAAGATAAGATGGTGTTTATTTCAGAGAGAGAGAGAGAGAGAGAGAGAGAGAGAGAGAGAGAGAGAGAGAGAGAGAGAGAGAGAGAGAGAGAGAGAGAATTACAGTTGACTTTAACATTTTTATTACGAGAGAGAAAAAGTATTTAGCAATGAAGGAATTTTACTATGCATGTAATACCTGACTTACAAATAAAATACGAAATCAAAGGTGATCTCAAATTATGCTTACCAAAATATGATGGCCAAAGAAAACAACCTATCTGCCCGATCCTAGTTGGTAGAAAAACAAGATAACAATCGTGGCAACGAGACGTGAGCTCTGTCAGAACGGCTGAGCAATGTTGCATGCCAAACATGATAACCATTAAGAAGAAATATTCACTGTTCAGGCTACGAACAACTTTACCTTAGCTTCACCTACTCAGTGTGTAATATAGTTGTTAAATTTCCATAATAGCATTCCTCAACCACTCTGCCTGAGAGCTCATGACTCATTGGCACGAGCATAGATGTTTCCCGAAACTTCAACCCTGCAGTCCACATTCCTTCCACAACTACACAGCGCCATCTATGGAATGAACTTTGAGGCAGGGTCATGTTCACTACAGAGGGAGAGTGTTGACGATCCGTATAATTTTCGAGCACACACACACACTGCTGCCACATCTACGATCTCTCGATACTGGGTGGCCCAGTCGGAACTGTAACAGACTGTACTTGTGAAGACTAAATGGACATCTGTAAGATGGGTAGCCAGCTCAAAATGACGATAATTCAAAATTCTGTTTACACTCTCCTTACAATTCTAAGTACGTTTTCATGCTCTGATTTCATCATAAAATGTGTCAGAATCACATTTTCCAACACAACAATTTGAAATATAACCTCACTGTCATTTTTACATACATATATGGTACTTAGCGCAAAAGCGGAGCGCTGAAAATACATCCTCGCATTTTTTATTTATTTTTTATTGTTCCTACACTGGACATAGGCTTTATAAAACCCAACAATGTGGCCCGGAACAATTACTGCTCACACACACACACGTCACGACTTCCGAACTAGCACCCAGCCACATGCTAACAGGTATTCCTGCACTGGCTGCCAGTTGCTGGTGTGACTCGGGGGAGTTCCTAGGCACACACACCCTCTATTGTGAGCCTAATCAAGCATGGCAAGGGGTGCGTAAATTTAAAAACTGTGCAGTCGATTTATGTCGTCACCTGTAGTTACCCACGCTTGTTGAGGGGTTAAGGAGGTAATACACTTGTGGTACAGTCGGCCCCAGGAATTCGTATACACCACTGTGACATTAAGGGCTCGTAACAACTAGAAAATTTAGTACATTTAATTTCTAACATCAAACTCTTCTAATAAAGTTATATGGCTAATACTTGAATCAATCAGCAGAAAAATCCCAATAGTATGTGCAAAATATAGACCCCTTTTAACTTATGCTCTGTGTACGAATTCCTGAGGCCGACTGTACATTAAAGTACTTTGATTAATCCAAAGTAGGACAGGAAACAGGAGCAGATTAATACAAATAATGGTGACCTGTTTCTTGGACTAGTTTAGAGGAATCTATTGCTCCAGATTTACTACCAACACTGTACTACCCCTGAACTCCTATAAGCTTGGGTGATCCATCCTACTGAAGATTAATTTGAGGATTAAAAAAGACCTCTTTTGTCCATAAATATTTACCGTCCGCATTAACAGGTAAGGTAATAGTTTCGGTCACGTCTGCTTGTCCATTTGTCTGTTTATCTTTCTGTTAAGGCTCTAGCGACCTGAATAATTGAATAAGGACCTTCATTTTTGGTGTGGAAATCGGTAAGGGGTTTATCTCAGCCAGGTTCGAACAGCAGCTAAATTTAACCTACATGGCCAAAATCAGTCATATACATTAATTATCAAGTTAATTATACATGTTTTTGAATACTGTGGAACAATGTAAGATGGATTTTCCTTAGAATGTGATGCAGTACATCAGTCAGACTATTTTGACTCCATATCTGGCCTTAACCCTTAAACTGCGGGTGACGACACATGTCATCAACTCAATTTTCAAATTTGCACAGCTCCCAACTAGATTAATTTTCTCACAGTTGATAACAGACTTGGCTGGTTATAAAACCACAAATCCCGGCCCTCTCTTGGTCCAACCCCACTTAGTCTAGCTAATGCACTAAGAGTGTTAGGACGTAATTTTTGTCAAAGGAATGTAAAAGTGTACAGTACTTTGAGTGGTGGTCATTCTGAGCTAGCTACCCATCCTACAGATATCTATATAGTCTTCACACGTACAGTGATATCGGTTCTGGCAACAGTGTACGTGACGTCAGTGGCGCTTGAGAGATGAAGTTGATTTGCTCGACACATTTGTAACTAATGGTAGATGAGACGAAGCATGAGTTGGGATAATGTTTCGAGAAAACCAACCTTCCTCCAAACACAACCCACACCACACCACCTCTGACGTTCACACTCCCGTGAGGCCCACCCAGCGTTGTCAATGTTGGCCGAGATAACCCCGAAACACTAGTTGTGAGCTCTGCTCGCTCGAACCATTCACTGGTGGGAGGGAGAAGTAAGGAGGGATTTGAGGAGGGTAGAGGGGGGGAGGGTGCCTATACAAGAGAGGTGTGAAATTATTCTTGGGGAGGTGAAAAATGAGTGGAAGCTTTAATAAAAGTACAAAAATACACCCGGTTATCAATTATTTATATACCGATATTCGTGTCAATTATTAACATCATTAATGGTAAGATTAACTTTTTCATATTATGATGTAACACAAAAACAACTGAGGTAACATTATTGTATACTTTTTTCGTATAATATTTAATGGTTATTATCAAGCACTAAACGCTGAAAAATACTTACACAATAACTGAATAAGAATCATGAAACAGAATGCTATTTATTAAATGAAGCAAATGTGAATACCTTTATATTACATGTGTCAAGTGTTGATACCACTAACACACTTCCATTTCCCCCATATCTACCTAACAGTTTATAATCGTGTCAAATATCAAGGCTCTCATTATCCCTCACGTGATAGCAACCTTGTAATATTCTGAATACTTTTAATAATAGCTCGTTGTATTGAATATAGTGAACACGTGCTGTTTGATAATTTACTATAAATCCCTCAGTATTTCATCTGTTTCTAGGTAGCAATTTTGTTTTATTTTGGCAGATAATACATGTGAGCAGAGGCCAGGGAGATTGCCTATGGCACCCACAGGCTTGTCAACTGTTTTTTTTTTTTTTTTTTTTCATTAATTAGAGATTGACGTTGACTCTAGTCTCGTTAGCCTAAATTAGTTTTGATACTCCAAGAGGATTATGAGTTGGTTGAAAACCACTAAACTGGTACGGGTATTGTAGACTGAGTGTGGAAATATTCCCTCTTCAACATGTTGGCAGTCCTGATGACTTGAAGATGTGTAAGGTGGTGCAGTCAGTCAGTTCACAAGGCAAGGTGTATATGGAAATTCACACTAATATCAACCTTGTAACAGAAAACAGTAAAGACCAATTCGGCATCAAATACAACGGTGTGGGTATTGGTAGAGTGTATATGGAAATTCACACTAATATCAACCTTGTAGCAGAAGACAGTAAAGACCAATACGGCATCAAATACAACGGTATGAGTAGTGGTAGAGTGTATATGGAATGTCACACTAATATCAACCTTGTAGCAGAAGACAGTAAAGACCAATACGGCATCAAATACAACGGTGTGAGTATTGGGAAGGTGTTGTATGATGGGAAACACAGGATTTCAGATCTTAACATGCCTTCAATAAAGTTTAATTTTAAGAAATGTTGAAAATAGTTGCCAGCTTCTTTATTAACATGTCCGATGAAACCTCAACTGTGCATCCCATGCATTACTTGATGGAACTATTACAATGTTTAAATAATTATGAATATAGTTCTCTCGCAACTCATGACAAGATAAAACCAATAAAACCTCTGTCACCAACATTATTATGTTATGTGTGTGTGTAATGGCTTATATAATTATATAAGTATATTACATGCACACAGAAAAAGAGAGATACACACGGAGAAGAGAGATACAGACCAAATAATAATTTTTGCTACAAATGACAAATGACAAAAAAAAGGGTTTCATAGGCAAATTCCAATATTTCAATACAACAGGCTATTATTAAAAGTATTCAGAATATTACAAGGTTGCTATCACGTGAGGGATAATGAGAGCCTTGACATTTGACACGATTATAAACTGTTAGGTAGATACGGGGTAAATGGAAGTGTGTGTTAGTGGTATCAACACTTGACACATGTAATATAAAGGTATTCACATTTGCTTCATTTAATAAAGAGCATTCTGTTTCATGATTCTTATTCTGTTATTGTGCAAGTATTTTTCAGCGTTTAGTGCTTGATGATAACCATTGAATATTATACGAACAAATACCGTATACAATAATATTACCTCGGTTGTTTTTGTGTTACATCATAATATTAAAAACTTAATCTTACATTTAATGATGTTAATAATTGACACGAATATCGGTATATAAATAATTGATAATTGGGCTTCCACACATTTTTCACCTCCCCAAGAATAATTTCTCACCTCTCTTGTATAGGTAGGCACCCCCCCAACCCTCCTCAAATCCCTCCTTACTTCTCCCTCCCACCAGTGAATGGTTCGAGCGAGCAGAGCTCACAACTAGTGTTTCGGGGTTATCTCGGCCAACATTGACAACTCTGGGTGGGCCTCACGGGAGTGTGACCAGCTGTACAATGTTACCAGAACCGATATCACACCACTTAAAAGGTGTCTTGCCTGGGGGTGTCTTTATGAGTGACTGTACATTAGGAGACAGCTAAAGGCTTGTACGTCAACATCATGTATCGTTTAGTCATATAGGGTTATTGGTTTGTAAGCTACTAGCCGCCAAAGGTTTGTTTACGTTTTGTAAAACATACCCTCGCTGGAGAGCGGACATGCATGAAGAGTCATTTTTGGTGAAAAAAAAAAAGGTTATCAATAATTTGTTTTTCCTGTTTCAATGTTATATTATTATTTTTTAAGTACACCACAGCTTGACAACTTGACTATCTTGATCCTAATACTATTCTTTAGGTCAAATGGCAAGGTCATATTAAATGTAGAAAGGTAGAAGACAAAAGTTTAATTTTATTCTATTTCTTTGACTGATGTTATTTATTACGTAAGAAGTGGGCGGTATGTTTCAGACATTGGTCGGAATCGATTTCTACTCGTTATATTATAATTGCAATGTGATGTAGGCAGCAAGGCAGCCATTACTCATACTTACCTTAAACCAGAGGCAGAGTGTAAAATACGACGTATTCAGAGCTGGATTGGGACCAAACACCTCCTCGTCCCCTAGACGTAAAACCAGTCTTGTATGGTTGTCTCTTATGCCGTCATGAGCCAAAATGTACACCACACTCCCTTCTGTTGTACCATCATCATACCCATCTGGTTGCAAAGATATGTTCTTCAGGTTATAATAAATCACTGGGAGGTAATATCTATCTATTGCCAAACGCCTTAATTCCCGAAGGGGTGGCCACAAATGAATCGCCTCCATGAATCCCTGTTCCCCGTTAAGTGGCGTCCCTCCTCCCTCACATACCTCTCAACTCCATCCCTCCACCTCACTCTCGGTCTGCCCCTCCCCCTCCGTCCCTCCACCTCACTCTCCCTCACATACCTCTCAACTCCATCCCTCCACCTCACTCTCGGTCTGCCCCTCCCCCTCCGGCCCTCCACCTCACTCTCGGCCTGTCCCTCCCCCTCCGTCCCTCCACCTCACTTTCCCTCACATACCTCTCAACTCCGTCCCTCCACCTCACTCTCGGTCTGTCCCTCCCTCTCCGTTCCTCCACCTCACTCTCGGCCTGTCCCTCCCATGGAGGTAGTATAGGTGGAGTCGCCATTAGGACCTGATTTGTGAAGCCACCAATCTGTCATTTCCGGCGCCTTCAAGATGGCGCATTCTTTTGTATGTCAGGTCAGAAGTCAGGTCAAAAGTCCACTTTTACTGAAACATATCTTGGTGTCCGCCATATTGAAGGCGCCGAAAATGACAGTTCGGCGGCTTCACTTTACTCCCCTGGATTAGTGAGCGATGGCGCCTCCACCTATACTACCTCCATGGTCCCTCCCGTGGAGGTAGAATAGGAGGAAACGGCGCGCGGCCAGAAAAGTGAAGTCAGGTCCGCCATATTGGTATTGGCAAGAAGCTCACCAGCCACTCCTTAATTATTATTAATCTCTCCCTGACCTGTGTCACTCGAAAGGTGAAAAATTCCTACACTCTGCAGACAATGAAATACATTGTCACTAAACATTTTCGGTGAACACTACCACCATATTCAATGGTCAGGACAGTGAAGAAATAACATATTATACGGTAAAGCAGTTCCTTTTTATGCAGTTATCAACGTATGTCATGTGTATGTCTATGCGTGTGTGTGCGTGCGCATGCTTGTGTATGTGTGTGTACAATTTGGGTGTGGTAAAATATGTTCACGTGTGAGGGAGGATCACAAAACAACTAATAAACAGCTGTGTTTGTGTGTTACTTAGGGAGGGACACATTTATCAATTAGGAAGTTCATTACAGGATTAAGTTTGCGAGACCCATCACTAAGGTTGAAAATGTCATGGTTTTGAATGTACAACAATAATTCAGTTATTTTTCTTTTTCCGACTTCATGACATTTATAGTATAAGAGTTGGCATCCTTCCCAGTGTAACTATATATATATTTTTTTGTCTATACCTCAACCTCGGGGCTGTAGGCTGTCAGTAGCCCGTGACTCTTGCGAGGCCCCGAGATTATTGGATGTCACACCAGATGAGACAGTGGAGCTTCGTGGTGATGTTGGTACCGTAGCTTCTGTTCTGTCCCACTAGATGACGACACCTTATTTATACACGTCACTATCATTACATACATCATTAAATACTGCATTATTCACTTTGCTTCCCTAGTTAGGATGATCGGTTACTTGGCCATGTCAATTATTCGAGGCAACTGCATACCATTGGATTCGGTTCCAATTTTAAGTGTGTTAGAAATATTAAAAATAATATTGCTCTTCAGGTAATCAATGACTCTGGTTCTGAGAAGTAGGATATTAGCTGATTCTGTTAATGAAGAGCCAGAGGAATACATGTATATTCCAAGTCAGTCTCACCTCTCAAAGTGTACAAATAAGATAGTTGCATATATAGCAGGATTTGTTTTATATAAATTGATGAAGTCCTTGTACTGTGAACCATACATTGTTGCCCTAAACTCAGACAAGACTGATAAACATATTCTTTCCTTGGTAAAACTTGAGGACAGAGTAAACTTGGTGTATCCATCTGATAATGTAATTGATATATGTATTACATCAGAAAAACTGTTTAGGGAAAGAGAGTCCAGCACCACTTTGGTGGGGGTAGATTGTAGCAAAATAATAATTTCAGTGCTAACAAATTATGCCCACAAATACATATTTTCTGATTTAGCTGGCCACATGTACGACTGAACATCAATTGCATTAGTTAATTAAGGCAGTTGCTGAAGCATATTTGCAGGTGAAATATGCATATAAGGCCAAACAAATTACTAAGAAGTTGGCATCCAAAGTAAAAGTAAAGAGTCGACAGATATATACAAAACTTATACATTTCAGTGGCCAGTAAGGTATACAGTATAATAGGTCAGTAATTTATAATTCTCTATTTATATTATTGAAAATATTGATGAATGTGTGAATTGTATGTTATTAAAGAATACGAAATACATGTCATAATTAAAAATGAACAAACATCGTGAGTAATCTGGCTAACCTTGTGGGTACTATGATTGTGAGATAGTGCAATATGCTGATGACACTCAATTCATACATTTGGGCAAAGTAGATAATATGCCTAATTTAATTAGAAGAGCTTAAAACACTCTAACGAAAGCAAAATAATATTTCCTTAAAAACGGCTTAATGCTCAATGTAAATAAAACACAATATATATTTATTGGATCTCATCAGCATATTTCACGGATCCCAAGCGACACTATCATTATGTTTGATAATGCATCCATCATACCAAGTAACAGTGTAAAAAACCTAGGACTACACATGGACCGATTTATGTTATTTAACATACATATCGAGATGAAATCACAAAAAAGCGTTATGGGCACACTTATCTTCTTGACTCGCATACAAGATGTATTAACAAAAGACACCCGGGTTTTAGTAGTACAAGCACTTGTCCTTAGTATCATAAATTATTGTATGATAATTTGGGGTCCTACTACTAAAGAACAAATCCAACGAGTACAAAGGCTCCAGAATTTTGCAGCAAAAGTAGCAATAGGTGGTGCTCGAAAGTTCGACCATGTTACTCCAATAATTAATGAGCTAGGATGGTTAAACATTGAACAAAAATGTATTTTTGAATTATGTAACATGGTCTTCAAAGTACTTCACAATAATATTCCAAACTGGTTATCCACTCTCCCAACTGTGAGTGCTGTTCACAGTGTAAACACTAGACACCAAGCTAACCTACATATAATAAAATCTAACAATAATATGGGTTCCAAATCTTTCATCATAAGAGGACCAAAAGCCTGGAATAATTTACCACAATTTCTGAGGGATAAGCAGACTCTAGCCACTTTTAAGAAAGAGCTACATACCTATATTCTCCAGTATAATTGCATCTAATTTTATCTTTTGTTTTTAACTCGTATAAATGTATATACTGTATGTAAAGAATAACCATTGTATTAATGGAAATAAAATTCTGATTCTGATTCTGATTCTGCCAACACTAGGCGTTGGTTGCTGAGCAGCTGACTGGCTTCACTCCACTCAGACCCAACTGAACGCGCGGGCCGTCTCCTCCTATTCTATATACCTCCATGGTCCTTCCACCTCACTCTCCCTCACATACAGTCGTGGTCATATATAATCATCCATATAGGGGTAACTCACGTAAGAGTTTGACAGCTTCCCTCTGTTCCTTAGATGATAAACTTTCCAATAAATAGGTTAACTACCATCTTTTAATTTAATACAAGCAGCTACACACTACTTAAAACAATAACATCATATGTGAACGTGAAAACATTACACAGTAAATTGTTTGAGATACCCATGTGTGGATGATTATTAATGACCACGACTGTACATCTCAACTCCATCCCTCCACCTCACTCTCGGTTTGCCCTTCCCCCACCGTCCCTCCACCTCACTCTCCCTCACATACCTCTCAACTCCATCCCTCCACCTCACTCTCGGTTTGCCCTTCCCCCTCCATCCCTCCACTTCACTCTCCCTCACATACCTCTCAACTCCATCCCTCCACCTCACTCTCGGACACTCTCTTAACCAACCTCACGCTTCTTATACGTTATATACTTTTGGCAATTGGAGCGCCTGGATTCCTCAAAGTATATTGACAGGAATTAGGACCAAATTAGCAAAAATAATAGTGATCCGTTGCTTTGAATAGTTGAGAAGAATCGCTTGCTCCAGATCTACCAACATTGTACTATCTCCTTGACGCTAACTTGCTTAAAAAAAAAAAAAAAATCACTGTTTTTACTGTTTCAGATTTTCAAAGAAGCATAAATCCAAATGCAAATATAAAATAAAATCATATCCAAAATATATGGATTTTTTTTATATAAACACACACACACACACACACACACACACACATACACACATACATACTTACAATTCACCTACATAGTGAAATCGTATCAAAATTATATGGATTTTTTTTTTATAAACACACACACACACACACACACACACGCACGCACATACTTACAATTCACCTACATACTGAAGTCGTATCAATATTATATGTATTAATTTCACACACACACACACAGACACACACATACATACAATTCACCTACATACTGAAGTCGTATCCAAATTATATGGATTAATTTCACACACACATACACACATACACACACAATCTACCTATCCTGCACACTGAAACCGTATCCAAAATATAAGGATTGATTACTCACACACACACATGTTCTTTTTTAATGTACCAATGAGGAACTTGTAAGGCTAAGGGATAGATATATAAAAAGATACTACACACTTAGGCCAGCACACTTCAAGTATGTTGCGTTAATGCAAATTACTAGTGTAAATATTCTCAAGAATTTGTCATTATTTATGAGATTAATTTCAAATATGTTCAGATGAGTTACAGGTGTAAATGGCTTTTTGGCTACCTGTACTGTACAGTACTGTTTTGTTCTTTTTGTTTTGTTTCTGTTTGTCACTTGAGTATGGAAACTGTTGAATGCCTTTTTCCTAGTTTTGTGTTAATATAATCTTATATTGGCTATTGTTATTTGAAATGTTATGTCAAACTGATTGATTTTTGTCGGAGCTGTGCTCCATACTTTATATTATAAAGTCTGAGCGAATCAATAAATTCTATTCTATTCTATTCTATTCTATTCTATTCACACACTACACACACACACACACACACATACCTGGAGTAGCAGCGAAAGTAAGGGTGGCAGTAAGAGCAGCACACAGGATTGCTATGAGGGGCCTCATTTTCCCAACACCTGTAACACCTGTAGCACAAATTATAAAGCCTGTAACACCTGTAGCACAAATTGTAAAGCCTGTAACACCTGTAGCACAAATTGTAAAGCCTGTAACACCTGTAGCACAAATTATAAAGCCTGTAACACCTGTAGCACAAATTGTAAAGCCTGTAACACCTGTAGCACAAATTGTAAAGCCTGTAACACCTGTAGTACAAATTATAAAGCCTGTAACACCCGTAGCACAAATTATAAAGCCTGTAACACCTGTAGCACAAATTATAGAGCCTGTAACACCCGTAGCACAAATTATAAAGCCTGTAACACCTGTAGCACAAATTATAAAGCCTGTAACACCCGTAGCACAAATTATAAAGCCTGTAACACCGGCACGCTCAGTTTTTCATTTACACAACTGGTCAACTCTGAACACACACACACACACACAACTCCTTAATACAAGAGTTAACTGGTGCGCTCAGTTTTTCATTTACACAACTCGTCAACTCTGGACATACACACACACACACAGCTCCTTAAATTAAATGCAAGAGTTAACCGGTATTCTCAGCCTTTGTACCGGTTAAACTACATATTCACACTAAGGATCTGTATCACTTTATCACATGTAATCCTGTATGTAAGTACACATAGAAACTAGCTAGTTCATATGTGTACACTCGCAATCCAAAATATGTATCCAGGCTTGCTTCGAATAGCCTGATCGAGTGTTAATTAAGTGAGCTCAAGCAATTATGAAACAGGATAAGCGTTGTAATTGGTTCACTAGTATGTCAAATGATTCGGAACTTCAACAAGTCCTGGATACAAATTTTAGATTGCGAGTGTACTTTGATACAGGAATACATGTGTTAATGAGATATAGATTCTGAGTATAAATATGTAGTCCAATCGATACATCTTTCATATTTACAATTGGTCAGCTCTGGAACACTCTCTACTTTCATCTATCATTTCCCCTTACTACTATGAATTATGCTCCTTCAAATATAAAGTAACGTATCTAATTAGGCATCTGGAACTAAATTGGACATGTTTTTTAACCTCTTTCATATATTTTCTTTTATATATGAGGTCAATAAGCGGGCTCTCGGCCTTTAGTTCTCATTTTTCTCAATAGGAAACAAATCCTATAATGCCTTTGACACTTGTAATTTAATATACAACACCTATTCTACAACTCTTGTGGCACTTGCATCGTTTGTATCTCCTGTTTTTTTTTTTTTTTTTTTTTTATATGTTCCGACACTGGACATAGGCTTTATCAAGCCCGTTACCGTGGCCCAGGCCAACTGTTACTCACACACACACACGTCACGACTTCCGAACTGGTACCCAGCCACAGAGGGAGGGAAGTGAGGGTAATTCCCAAATACTGCAGCTGTTATGGTACCAGTGAGGGTGTTTTACGACGTTCGGTGGCCTTATAGTTAGTGCCTAACACTCAAATCGGAAGAGTAAATATTCTCAGGCCCTCACCTGAGAGGATCGATCTCCCGACCTTAAGGATACGAGTCCAGAACACTAACCACTTGGCCACCTCCCCTACAAACAATTCTACAACTCTTGTGGCACATGTATCGTTTGTGTCTCCTGTTATACCAGCAACATTTATAACTCTTGTAACACTTGCATCATTCGCACTCTCCTGTCACCTTTTTAACAATGGCATCACCTATATAACTCTTTCAACATCTCCATCAACAAAACTGAAGAATTTAAAGGAAGTAGTTCGGGCCTGAAGCAGCGCCCAAACCCTTAAGGGGATAGATATTCTTTTGTTGCTGAATTGGAAGGTCTCTGATTCCTCCAAACTATGCTACGAAACAGATCCCTTATTAGTACACTCGCAATCCAAAATATGTATCCAGGCTTGCATCGAATAGCCTGATCGAATATTAAGCGAGCTCAATCAAATATGAAACAGTATGTCACTAGTATGTCAAATGATTCGAAACTTCAACAAGACCTGGATACAAATATGAAACAGGATAAGCGTTGTAATTGGTTCACTAGTATGTCAAATAAGTCGAAACTTCAACAAGATCTGGATACAAATATGAAACATGATAAGCGTTGTAATTGGTTCACTAGTATGTCAAATGATTCGAAACTTCAACAAGACCTGGATACAAATATGAAACAGGATAAGCGTTGTAATTGACTCACTAGTATGTCAAATGATTCGAAACTTTAACAAGACCTGGATACAAATTTTCGATTGCGAGTGTACCATTCAAGGCGTCTGTTTTCTGGCATAGTTTGGAGGAACCAGTAGCCTTTCAATTCACCAACAACAGAACCTACTTTTAAAGTATGGTACTGTTCGCATCAAGACTATAGAAATTTCCACTGATCATAAGCCGTAGTCGAGGCATAATTATTTACCCCAATGCTGTTTTCTGGAGCATAGCACTCTCTGATATTCACATAATACTGTAATTACTACGCAACATTATATTTGTACATTCGCAATCCAAAATTTGTATCCAGGTCTTGTTGAAGTTTCGAATCATTTGACATACTAGTGAACTAATTACAACGCTTATCCTGTTTTATATTTGCTTGAGCTCGCTTAATACTTGATCAGGCTTTTCGAAGCAAGACTTGATACATATCTTGGATTGCGAGTGTACATATTATCATAAACATTCACTGTTTTTTTTGTTTTGTTTTTTTAATTAATTGCGCCGTAGCGTCAATCAACAGGCAGGCAACAATACATACTGGTAGGCGGGACCCATGAGAATACAATGACTACAACCACACATACACACGCACACACACACATACACCACACATCCCTGCGTCGCCGTACAGGGAGGAGAGCGGCGGAGTGGACTTTAGAGAGGTAACATGTCAGGGAGAGAGGACGTCCAACACCACGAGGAAGCAGATGGCAGGCTTCCTTTGCGAGTCTGTCAACTGTACCATTGTGATGTAAACCTACATGGGATGGCACCCATAAACATTTGACAGTCAAGTTACTATGATGCAATAAGGCCAAAAACGATAAAATCTGCTGAACAACAGTAGAGTGTGTGGGCTGAACACTAGAGAGAGAATGAAGGGCAGGTCTGGAGTCTCAAAAAATGGCAGCATTCACTCCACGTTGACAAACAAGACTAACAGCATCCAGAATGGCATACAGTTCACACAATGTTGAGCTAGAGTGGTTACAGAGACGACGGCAAACCCAGGCCCCTGGAGGTGACTCCATGTCAGGTGAGAAATTGGCACAACCTGCTGCACCATCCACTTGCAATGAGCCATCAGTGTAGAGGCAGTATGGATCTGTGATGGAGGACGTCACTTTTTCTATGTGTTCCAGAGTCAACTGCCGCTGTAGAGAAGGCAGTTCCGACTTGGAAGTAGGTGTGAAGCTCACATCAGGTGTTGGTAGCATCCACGGAGGGGGCCCTGAGGGGACGTCGGCCACCATTATATCTATATTAAGACTACGGAGCATAGAGGAAACAGACCTTATAAGAGTACGTCCAGCAGGCAGTATGGGAGGGACCGGGTATTTAGGTCTAAGAGAAGTCCTGACTAACTGAGAGTAATGGGGTGAAAGATGTGGGAAATGGAGGCACTTGACAGTGAAGCAAGTAACATTAGAATAAATTCACTCCACTAATGGGGGAAGACGCAACTCACGCTGCATGTTCACTATCCTGGTCGACATTGGTCAACCGAGAATTATTCTCATTGCTCTATTCTGAAATTTTTCTAAAGTTTCATGAGTAGCCCTGGGAAGTTGAATCAAAGCAGGGGAAAGGTAATCAACAACTGAACGGATAAAAACAATTTGGATAGTCCTGGCTACTGGGATGGAGATGCCCGAGGAGTTGTTAGTGAGATATTGAAGTGGTGTAAGTCGGCGCTGGAGACGACCCAATAAGTCCTGGACAATGGGATGTTCTTGAGGTCTGGCAGGGACAATCGGCCAAATATTGACTGGCGCACCCAGGTAGCAGTACTGGGAACACATGGGAATGACAGTCCCTCCAATGGTGAACACTGGCTGAGCTTGAGGAAGGCGGCAGGTGAATATTCTGCTCTTATCTGGGGAGACAATAATGCCACAGTGAGAGGAGGACACAGAGAAGGAGTCAAGAAACCGCTGGAGATCCCTTGGTGAGGTAGAATGAACACAGATATCATCAGCATAGCACGTAATTGTAGTTCCAGGAATATCAGGGAGAGAAGTGAGCAGCCGATTCATCAGAATAATAAATAACAATGGGCTGAGAACACCCTCTTGAGGCGTACCAAGATGAAAACTGCGCAAAGGACTGAGCGCACCACTGAAAAACACACGGGAGGTTCTGTTACTCAGGTAGCCCTGAATCAACCGTAATAGATTACCCTTTATCCCAAAGTCAACCAGTTGATCCAAAATGACGTCTCTATTAGCAACATCGAAGGCACCTCGAAGGTCAATGAAGGCCACCACACTGTCCCTGTTAAGGCGAGTGTACAAGTCGACTAGGCAGTGGTGTGTGCTCCGTTGGAGAAGGAAACCAAACAGCCATGGAGAAAGGCGATCCTGCAGTCTGTACATGAGACGATTGAGTAAGATTCTCTCCATAACCTTACAAAAACAGGAAGTAAGGGAAATAGGCCTGAACTTCGCAGTGCCGGGCTTAGGGATGGGTATTATTGTGCTGCTGGTCCAGGCTCGTGGTACACAACCATCACGAAGACAAAGATTGTACAGTCGAAGTAGAGGGTTCCCAGGAACTTGTTGAAGTAGGCGCAGCACAGCATAAGTAATACCATCATCACCAGGGGAAGAAGCTCTACCCCGAAAGAGAGCACGTCGCAACTCCTCCTCAGTTATCTCCTCTGCATCATCGTCATCATCTTGCAACAGAGCAGACATTAGACGTAGCCGATGGACAGCAGCACGGGAAGTGAGTGCATCTTGTATGTGGATGGGTAGACTGGCTGAGGTAGATTGTTCTGACCAGGCATCGACAAGTTGTTGGGCATAGTCGGCGGGAGTGTGATGACGAGCAGTGGCCGGTGTCTTTTTAACAACCCGACGGATGAGGTGCCACATAGAAGTCACACTTGTTTGCTGGTTGATGCTGTCCCTGAACCGCTGCCAAGACTCAGTGTGAGCACACTCCTGCAGGGCAACTAAAGCGTCCCTAGACATCTGGTAACGATGAAGCAGGTCCGGGGTTGGGTTGGCTTGAAACAATAGGCCATCACGTTCAGCCTCCTCCTTTGCCTCTTGTATACGTGCATCCAGCGTCCAGGAGTGGGCAGTATGGCGTATAGCCTGTAAAAGTCATGAGTAGCAGATACAAGATCAGAGTACAACTGTTCAGCTGATGATATGTTAAATGTAGGGAATACATGGGCCATGAATAAGATGTAAGTCGGGCAATATTTAGGGGGCACAGCAATACGTAAACAAGTGGCTGAAGCACTTGACACAGAAGTTAGAGAATAATGAAACCGAAGAGCGATGTGATCAGAGAATAAGTCTGGCACGGAGGAGCACAGGACCTGAGATGCTATCAGGCCAGACGAGAGGATGTAATCCAGAGTACCTCCCTGGCAATGAGTGGCACCGCCAGTGTCCCAGCGTGTCAGAGGATGCCTGCGGATGTATGAAAGGAGACGAACACCATTACGATTAATAGAACCAGAACCATCACCCAAATCAGAATGCCGAGCATTAAAATCTCCCATATAAACCATACCACGCACTGTTGGAGAAGGAAGAGCCTTAAGAGTGAGTCTAGCTGGGGCAGAATAGACATTACATAGTTGTAATACTCCATTCCCAGGTAGAACCTCAAATAGCTGAAAGGTCATGTCAGGATCATTGGAGGTACGGAGAAGGCGATGTGGCAAGGAGCTATGTATGTAAGTCAGGAGACCATTCCTTACCAGATGAACATATGGCACATAACCTGAGAGAGGAGGAGCTTGCCCAGCAGCGAGCGGCCATCCTGGAAATGCTTCCTGGAGAAAAATAATACTGGGATGATGACGAAAAACATAGGCCTTGAGTTGAGTGAGCTTAGCATAACTGGTGATACCACATACATTCCAGGAGATGACATCCAGCCAGCAATCACTAGCGAACTCTGTATTTGGAGGTAGAAGTCCGGTGAGTGGGGGCAGATGAGCGACCTGGAGAAGAAGATGGACCAGGAGAAGGGACTGACTCGAAAAGCTTTTCAAGGCGAGATGCAACAGTATCCATCTTTTCGGTAAGGGTAGTAACAGTTGAGATGATGGCCTGCTGAGCCTCGACCAAGGTGGAGAGTTTGGAGTCATTGGCAGCCTGAGCGGCAACCAGCCCATCAATCCTGGCTTCAAGGGCAGAAAAGCGGTTCTCGAGAGCCGTACATCGTGCCATGAGGGTAGCCACAGACTTGCGGAGGGCCAGGTCTGGAGGTGAGGCAGGGCTGGTAGGAGGAGCAGACTGGGGAGGTGGTGGTGGTGGCGGTGGTGGAGGCGGAGCAATAGTAGTGACACGAGCCTGGACCTGACGTCGAGTACATCCATGCCACACGTTAACCCCTGACAGGACACGTCTTGGAATCATGGTCGGCAGCACACCATGCACACTTCGGCCTGGCAGAACAGTACCGGGAGATATGCCCCACACCCCAGCACCTGTAGCACCAAGGCTGGTCATTATGAAGTTTCCTCACCTCACACGGTGGAAGACAAGGGAGGAAATCAAAGGAAATCTCATTTGGAGGTGGATCAGGTTGACTCCAGACAACAACAATACGGATAATGAGGGAACCATCTTGGAAAAAACGACGGGCAAAGTGTACACCAGGGTATCCCTTAGCAAGTTTTGGGTCAACATCAATAGGAAAACGGGTAAGGATGTAGCTGGGGAACTTACGAGTCCTCTCGGGTGAGTCTTCAAGAATGAGAGGCAGAGACAAAAATTCACCAGCCTTAACTCTATCAATGATATCCTGACGCTTCCTAGAGATGTAGACAAACCGGGAGGTGACAGCAGCCATCTTGACTTCAGCCAGTTCACGCTGCAGCTGGAAGGCCCTGTTGACATCAGACAACCAACGCAACTTTGTGTCCGTAGATGGGTTCCCAGAGAAGGAGAGCTTGACATAGGCATTTCTTGGGGCAAAAGCAGGAAGGTTGGACGAGGGCAAGGAGTTGGTATACAGGGAAGAAACACCACGTTGAGGCAGAGAAGGTACGTCATGCACAGCTGAAGCACCCTTGGCAGTCTTGGCAGCTGGAGGCAAACAGTCCATACCATCGGAATCCTGCAAGGAGTCGGACGAGGCATCAACGGGTCGCTTGGTAGAGGTTGAGGAGGTGGAAGGCTGCAACCTGAGCTGCGGAGTGACCGAGGAGAGGGGGGGAGGGTTGCGAGAAGGCAGCTCAGGCCAGTGATCCTCAATAGGAGACTCATCCTCCTCCGACATGGCCAAGTCGGCCTCCAGGCAGGAAGCCACATCCGAATCCGCGCTCTCCATCAGGCCAGGCAAGGCCTAGATGGGAAGCGAACAACTGAACACACACGAACACACGAACATACACACACAGAACCACAATAAAACAAATAAACCATAAACAACAATACCACAAACAGCAAAACCACAAAAAAAGACTAGATAGAAAATATAAACAGCCCCTATAACACCACAGACACAACAACACACAAACAAGAACGTTGAAACAAGACAACAACAACACAAACAACAACACAGGCAGAGCGCCAGGAACACGTCTTCACTCCAGGAAGGTTGGGGTGAGACTGCCAACATTCACTGTTTGATCACTGGGTTGATATATTTCACTGCATTATCACCTGTACACTCGTAACAAACAGCTAAGTGAAATGACAGAAGGACAGTGAGCATGTAAAAGACGCAATGGGTCGATTCCACAGTGGTTGGTATTGGTTTGTTAGCACGCAAACGAAAGAATGTTAGCCGTGTTAATGACTTATGGGTGAATTACTTAATGAATTTGGTGAGTAAACTGTGCAGCGATCATCATTATCTTACTGTTGGATAGATTTTGCGAATGTGGATACTCAGCCTTTGGAAAATAATGAAGCCTTATAAATGTGGTTGGTTAGGAAGCTAACAAACCAATACCACTGTGGAATCGACACTCTGACACTACAATAACTGGACCAAGCCTGGTATGGGAATGATAGAATGTGGGGAAGGGATTGGGACATGCCCTCATGGGTAGATATAGCATAGTTGATGATTGATTAATATTAGGCGCCGCAACAGCGAGGTCATATAGCGCCAGCAAAAGGTGATAGAGTAGTGAGACAGCAAGCAGGAAGGAAATAGAAAGAAAAGAGGGACAGTTGAAGAACTAAAAGCTATTGGCTGGGGCCGAAGGGGCAACAAAACCCTTGGAAAGTATTGTCCACGTCACTAATGCAGGCAATACGGTGAGATATAACATAGAATGTGCCTTAAATGCCATATAATTTTTTAAACGGGGGTTGACCTCATATCCAGACACCGGTCTATTTGATATTGTCAGATTGTGTTGATAATTATGTGGCCACACATATTTTAAGAGTTAAAATGGATACAACTGTGAGGAAATTCTAATATGAATTATGTTTGATGTAGGTGTTTATGATTTGAAGCACCCATTGATTATTAAACAAAATACTTAGCTATATATGGCTCATCAATGGACAGACGGTCTTATCTACATCTACGGTATACATACACACTTTTCATAATAGTTTTCAATTGTTTTATCAACATCAAACTCTGATGTTCTGTCAACCCTTCTTGAGACACGGAGGCTCTGTCTTGATAATAAATGAGTTATAAAATATCTCTTCAGAGTAATAATTCTATAAGTATTAAAAATATCACTTCTGAGTAATAATTCTATAAGTTTTAAAAATATCACTTCCCAGTAATAATTCTATAAGTATTAAAAATATCACTTCCCAGTAATAATTCTATAAGTTTTCAAAATATCACTTCAGAGTAATAATTCTATAAGTTTTCTGGACCATGCAGAAATAGATGTCAGTAACGTAACTGCAGATACAACACTATCAATGTTAACTGACCGCCATCCAGTAAGATTCCAGTTCACTTACACAGAATATAACACTATCTGTGAGCGGAGTTTCTAAACCCCGTTCAGCTAGTCTTAAACCCATTTTTAGGCAAAGTTAATTTCTTGCCAAGTTGTGTGTGGGTTACTATTCTACATGTTGTTATATACGGAAATATTAATGGTTGTTCGGATTCTGTTTCCAGCATTTCATTGCCATCTTGTAAAAGCTACTCTCTCTAGCACAGAAAAAGAAAAAGTAAAAGAAAAGATAAAGCAAAATGTGAAGAAAATATTGAGAAAGGAGAGATGACAGGAAAGGTGAAAGTGGTTGACCCTTGACACATTTTTTTTTTTTTTTTTTTTTTTTTTTATGTTCCGACACTGGACATAGGCTTAATCAAGCCCGTTACCGTTTCCCAGGTCAACTGCTGCTCACACACACACGTCACGACTTCCGAACTGGTACCCAGCCACAGAGGGAGGGAAGGGAGGGTTATTCCCAAATACTGCAGCTGTTATGGTACCAGCGAGGGTGTTTTACGACGTTCGGTGGCCTTATAGTTAGTGCCTCAAACTCAAATCGGAAGAGTAAATATTCTCAGGCCCTCACCTGAGAGGATCGATCTCCCGACCTCTAGGATATGAGTCCAGAACACTAACCACTCGGCCCATTCAGTATTGCCCATGATGTCGGTACTGTCTACATCTCCATTAACAAAATAATCCTACATAGCAATAACGTGATTTAACGGCAAAAAACACAATATATTGCTTCTTTTTTGGACCAGGTTGTAGTAAGAATGCTGTTAGTTAGTCATAAAATGCTAAGGCTGTCAGGCTTTACCGAAAAATGTGTGACCTTTAAGGCTGAGATTTACATGTTTTCTTGTTGCATCTAAGGTGGAGAAAATTGTAAATGTTGCAGAGAAGGTGGAGGAAAAATATTATATATTGCAACTATGGTGGTGAAGAAAAATATATAAACACTATATCTGTCTCATCCCACACAATGGAAGCCACCAACACCATGTACAGTCACTCATAAAAGTAAAGACACCCCAGGCACGACACCTTTTAACTCGTGTGATATCGGTTGTGGTAACATTGTACTGTACCTGACGTCAGAGGTGGTGGTGTATGTGGTGTTTGGAGGAAGGTTGGTTTGCTCGAAACATCATCTCAACTCATGCTTCGTCTCATCTACCCTTAGTTCAAAGTGAGTCGAGTAGATCAACTTCATATCTCATGCGCCATCACTGACTTCACGTACACTGTTGCCAGAACCGATAATACACGTATAAGAAGGTGACTGGCCTGGGGGGGTCTTAAATTTTATGAGTGACTGTACAGTTGCCCAATAAAAGACTGCAAACAAATTTACTGGTGTGTGTGTGGCAATATCTGGCAGCTGATCCAAAGTAAACACTCATATTTTATCAGTGGATCACTCAGAACCTATAACCTTTGTATGGATGGATTTTTTTTTTTTTTTTTAATTCATTGCGCGTAGCGTCAGTCAATAGGCAGACAACAGTACACAAGGGTAGACGGGACCCATGAGAATCCAATGACTACAACCACACACACATACACACACACACACACATCACGAAAATATAACAGAATGAAGCACAAGCACACAGACAAGTTAGTATGGATGGATGTTATTGGCTTCAGCAAATTACATTCATCCTTACAACAATTATAGGTTCTGAGTGATCCATTGATAAAATACCAGTGTTTACTTTGGAGCAGCTGCCAGACATTGCCACACACAAGCAGATTTGGTTGCAGTCTTTCCTTGGGCAACTGTACACTCGCATTCTACAATCCCTAGCCCACCTGAGTCGAAGCCCGAGATCTGAAGCAGCCCACCCAAACCATCTCGAAGCCACACACATTTAAAAACAATGGAAGTTTTGGGTGGGCCGTCGTCCAGAAACCACCTGCCTCAGATCTCGGGCTTCGACTCAGGTGGGCTAGGGATTGTGGATTGAAAGTGTACAGTTGGCGGCAGAAGTCCTGTCGCCTCACCTGCTTCACAGAGGCACGCGGAGTTCATAGACTCGAGATTATTAGGTGTAGAAAACGTGTGTATTTCTCGAGTCTATGAACACTGCTTGTCGCGGTGAAGCAAGTGAAGAGACAGGACTTTTGCCGCCGACTGTACATTCGCATGAGTCCCAAGTTTGGGATAAGAATAAAAGTATAAATATATAAATGTTTAAATGTTGAGAAAATGAAAGGAAGTGACTCATTTTCGAAGGGGCGCCATCCCCTTTTAAGGTACTGCCCACATCACGAAAAATTTCCAGGATAAACACACCTTTATCTTTTTAATTTGATTGTACAGTCTCGACAAACCATAACAATGATCTAGGTACACTCGCAATCCAAAATTTATATCCAGGTCTTGTTGAAGTTTCGAATCATTTGACATACTAGTGAACCAATTACAACACTTATCCTGTTTCATATTTGCCTGAGCTCGTTTAATACTCGATCAGACTATTCGAAGCAAGCCTTTTTTTTTTTTTTTTTTTTTTTTTTTTAATTCATTGCGCCTTAGCGTCAGTCAATAGGCAGACAACAGTACACAAGGGTAGGCGGGACTCACGAGAACCCAATGACCACACACACACACATGCGCACACACACACACATCACGAAAACATAACGGAATGAAGCACAAGTATACAGACAAATATTTACATCATGACCTACTTAAATCCACCAAAACGAGGGTGGCGCACCAGAAGTTCCTCCAGAACCTGATGGTTCAGCAGGTGTCGACAAACCACATCAAGTGGCAGGCCCTGGGGCAGCAAGTGTCGGACAGTGGGGCAGGCTAGGCAATAGTGCTCTATAGTGTTAGCACGAGGCGCTCGACAGAAGTGACACTCAGTGAAGGGAGGCTCACCAAGCATCCCAGCAACCTGCCACGGTGGCCGGTAGCCAAGCCTCAAACGAGAGGAGACTACATTGTGCCTCCGAACCATGAGGCCTCGACGACGGTAGGAATATTTGTGACGGCATACAGACTCGTAATGGGTGATGGAGATGCTGAAGGGCCTCTCTGCATCCCTGCGTCGCCATACAGGAAGGAGAGCGGCGGAGCGGACTTTAGAGAGGTAACATGTCAGGGAGAGAGGACGTCCAGCACCACGAGGAAGCAGATGGCAGGCTTCCTTTGCGAGTCTGTCAACTGTACCATTGTGACGTAAACCTACATGGGATGGCACCCATAAAAATTTGACAGTCAATTTACGATGACGCAATAAGGCCAAAAACGATAAAATCTGCTGAATAACAGTAGAGTGAGTGGGCTGAACACTAGAGAGGGAATGAAGGGCAGGTTTGGAGTCACAAAAAATGGCAGCATTCACTCCACGTTGACAAACAACACTAACAGCATCCAGAATGGCATACAGTTCACACAATGTTGAGCTAGAGTGGTTACAGAGACGACGGCCAACCCAGCCCCCTGGAGGTGACTCCAGGTCAGGTGAGAAAACAGCACAACCTGCTGCACCATCCACCTGCAATGAGCCATCAGTGTAGAGGCAGTATGGATCTGTGATGGAGGAAGTCACTGTTTCTATGTGTTCCAGAGCCAACTGCCGCTGTAGAGAAGGCAGCTCCGACTTGGAAGTAGGTGTAAAGCTCACATCAGGTGTTGGTAGCATCCATGGAGGGGGCCCTGGGGGGACGTCTGCAACCATTATATCTATATTAAGACCACGGAGCACAGAGGAAACAGACCTTATAAGAGTACGTCCAGCAGGCAGTATGGGAGGGACCGGGTAGTTTGGTCTAAGAGAAGTCCTGACTAACTGAGAGTAATGGGGTGAAAGATGTGGGAAATGGAGGCACTTGACAGTGAAGCAAGTAATATTACAATAAATTCTCTCGATTAATGAGGGAAGACGCAACTCACGCTGCATGTTCACTATCCTGGTCGACATTGGACAGCCGAGAATTATTCTCATTGCTCTATTCTGAAATTTTTCTAAAGTTTCCAGAGTAGCCCTAGGAAGTTGAATCAAAGCAGGGGAAAGGTAATCAACAACTGAAGGGATAAAAGCAATATAGATGGTCCTGGCTACTGGGATGGAGATGCCCGAGGAGTTGTTAGATAGCTATTGAAGTGGTGTAAGTCGGCGCTGGAGACGACCCAATAAGTCCTGGACAATGGGATGGTCTTGAGGTCTGGCAGGGACAATCGGCCAAATATTGACTGGCGCACCCAGGTAGCAGTACTGGGAACACATGGGAATGACAGTCCCTCCAATGGTGAACACTGGCTGAGCTTGAGGAAGGCGGCAGGTGAATATTCTGCTCTTATCTGGGGAGACAATAATGCCACAGTGAGAGGAGACCACAGAGAAGGAGTCAAGAAACCGCTGGAGATCCCTTGGTGAGGTAGAATGAACACAGATATCATCGGCATAGCATGTAATTGTAGTTCCAGGTATATCAGGAAGAGAAGTGAGCAACTGATGCATCAGACTATTAAATAACAATGGGCTGAGAACACCACCTTGAGGCGTACCAAGATGAAAACTGCGCAAAGGACTGAGTACACCACTGAAAAACACATGGGAGGTCCTGTTACTCAGGTAGCCCCGAATCCACCGTAGTAGATTACCCTTTATCCCAAAGTCAACCAGTTGATCTAAAATGACGTCTCTATTAGCAACATCGAAGGCACAAGTCGACTAGGCAGTGATGTGTGCTCCGCTGGGGAAGGAAACCAAACAGCCATGGAGAAAGGCGATCCTGCAGTCTGTACATGAGACGATTGAGTAAGATTCTCTCCATAACCTTACAGAAACAGGAAGTAAGGGAAATAGGCCTGAACTTCGCAGTGCCGGGCTTAGGGATGGGTATTATTGTGCTGCTGGTCCAGGCTCGTGGTACACAACCGTCACGAAGACAAAGATTGTACAGTCGAAGTAGAGGGTTCCCAGGAACTTGTTGAAGTAGGCACAGCACAGCATAAGTAATACCATCATCACCAGGGGAAGAAGCTCTACCCCGAGAGAGAGCACGGCGCAACTCCTCCTCAGTTATCTCCTCTGCATCATCGTCATCATCTTGTAACAGAGCAGACATTAGACGTAGCCGATGGACAGCAGCACGGGAAGCGAGTGCATCTTGTATGTGGATGGGTAGACTGGCTGGGGTAGATTGTTCTGACCAGGCATCGACAAGTTGTTTGGCATAGTCGGCAGGAGTGTGATGACGAGCAGTGGCCGGTGTCTTTTTAACAACCCGACGGATGAAGTGCCACATAGAAGCCACACTTGTTTGCTGGTTGATGCTGTCCATGAACCGCTGCCAAGACTCAGTGTAAGCACAATCCTGCAGGGCAACTAAAGCGTCCCTAGACATCTGGTAACGATGGAGTAGGTCAGGGGTTGGGTTGGCTTGAAACAATAGGCCATCACGTTCAGCCTCCTCCTTTGCCTCCTGTATACGTGCATCCAGCGTCCAGGAGTGGGCAGTATGGCGATGCTGGAGGTGTGGCCGGGAGACGTATAGCCTATAAAAGTCATGAGTAGCAGATACAAGATCAGAGTACAACTGTTCAGCTGATGATATGTCAAATGTAGGGAATACATGGGCCATAAATAAGATGTAAGTCGGGCAATATTTAGGGGGCACAGCAATATGCAAACGAGTGGCTGAAGCACCTGACCCAGCAGTTAGAGAATAATGAAACCGAAGAGCAATGTGATCAGAGAATAAGTCTGGCACGGAGAAGCACTGGACCTGAGATGCTATCAGGCCAGATGAGAGGATGTAATCCAGAGTACCTCCCCGGCAATGAGTGGCACCGCCAGTGTCCCAGTGTGTCAAATGATGCTTGCGTATGTATGAAAGGAGACGAACACCATTACGATTAATAGAGCCAGTACCATCACCCAAATCAGAATGCCGAGCATTAAAATCTCCCATATACACCATACCACGCACTGTTGGAGAAGGAAGAGCCTCAAGAGTGAGTCTAGCTGGGGCAGAATAGACATTACATAGTTGGAGTACTCCATTCCCAGGTAGAACCTCAAATAGCTGAAAGGTCATGTCAGGATCAGTGGAGGTACGGAGAAGGCGATGTGGCAAGGAGCTATGTATGTAAGTCAGGAGACCATTCCTTACCAGATGAACATATGGCACATAACCTGAGAGAGGAGGAGCTTGCCCAGCAGCGAGCAGCCGTCCTGGAAATGCTTCCTGGAGAAAAATAACACTGGGATGATGACGAAAAACATAGGCCTTGAGTTGAGTGAGCTTAAAATAACTGGTGATACCACATACATTCCAGGAGATGACATCCAGCCGGCAATCACTAGCGAACTCTGTATTTGGAGGTAGAAGTCCGGTGAGTGGGGGCGGATGAGCGACCTGGAGAAGAAGATGGACCAGGAGAAGGGACTGACTCGAAAAGCTTTTCAAGGCGAGATGCAACAGTATCCATCTTTTCGGTAAGGGTAGTGACAGTTGAGATGATGGCCTGCTGAGCCTCGACCAAGGTGGAGAGTTTGGAGTCATTGGCAGCCTGAGCTGCAACCAGCCCATCAATCCTGGCTTCAAGGGCAGAAAAGCGGTTTTCGAGAGCCGTACAACGTGCCATGAGGGTAGCAACAGACTTGCGGAGGGCCAGGTCTGGAGGTGAGGCAGGGCTGGTAGGAGGAGCAGACTGGGGAGGTGGTGGTGGTGGTGGTGGTGGTGGAGGCGGAGCAATAGTAGAAACACGAGCCTGGACCTTATGTCGAGTACATCCATGCCACACGTTAACCCCTGGCTGAAGGCATCGTGGACACTTCCATCGAGACGTATCTTCAGGTGGTGAAGGCTCAGAGGTGGAGGCAGCAGGACGTGATGGTTCACTCCTGACAGGACACGTCTTGGAATCATGGTCGGCCGCACACCATGCACACTTCGGCCTGGCAGAACAGTACCGGAAGATATGCCCAACTCCCCAGCACCTGTAGCACCAAGGCTGGTCATTATGAAGTTTCCTCACCTCACACGGTGGAAGACAAGGGAGGAAATCAAAGGAAATCTCATTTGGAGGTGGATCGGGTTGACTCCAGACAACAACAATACGGCTAATGGGGGAACCATCTTGGAAAAAACGACGGGCAAAGTACACACCAGGGTATCCTTTGGCAAGTTTCGGGTCAACATCAATAGGGAAACGGGTGAGGATGTAACTGGGGAACTTACGAGGCCTCTCAGGTGAGTCTTCAAGAATGAGAGGCAGAGATAAAAATTCACCAGCCTTCACTCTATCAATGATGTCCTGACGCTTCCTAGAGATGTAGACAAACCGGGAGGTGACAGCAGCCATCTTGACTTCAGCCAGTTCACGCTGCAACTGGAAGGCCCTGTTGACATCAGACAACCAACGCAGCTTTGTGTCCGTAGATGGGTTTCCAGAGAAGGAGAGTTTGACATAGGCATCTCTCGGGGCAAAAGCAGGAAGGTTGGACGAGGGCAAGGAGTTGGTATACAAAGAAGAAACACCAGGGTGAGGCAGAGAAGGTACGTCGTGCACAGCTGAAGCACCCTTGGCAGTCTTGGCAGCTGTAGGCAAACAGTCCACACCATCGGAATCCTGCGAGGAGTCGGACGAGGCATCAACAGGTCGCTTGGTAGAGGTTGAGGAGGTGGACGGCTGCAACCTGAGCTGCGGAGTGACCGAGGAGAGGGGTTGCGAGAAGGCAGCTCAGGCCAGTGATCCTCAATTGGAGACTCGTCTTCCTCCGACATTGCCAAGTCGGCCTCCAAGCAGGAATCCGCACTCTCCATCAGGCCAGGCAAGGCCTAGATGGAAAGCAAACAACAACACAAACAACTAAACACTCAATCAGCCAGGGACACACACACACACACACAGACAATCACAACAAAACTGTACACAGAACCACAACAGACAAACAACACCAGCAACACCAAAGAAACAACAACACACAAACAAGAACTCACAAACAACACAAAAAACACAAACAAGAGCTCCAAAACAACACAAAACAACAACACAAACGAGAATGGAGGCAGAGCGCCACGAGTACGTCCACACTCCACCTGTTCTGTAGCGAGACTGAAGCAAGCCTGGATACATATTTTGGATTGCGAGTGTACAGTTGAAGTTTGTAATCATCTGACATAGCAGTGAGCCAATTACAACGCTTATCTTGTCGCTTCCATACTTGCTGGAGTTAATTTTATACTCCATCATCAGGTTATTTGAAGCAGACCAGCAGGATACTTGTTATGTCTCGTGACTGTACACTCGCAATCCAAAAATTGTATCCAGGCTTGCTTCGAATAGCCTGATCGAGTATTGATTAAGCAAGCTCAGGCAAATATGAAACAGGATAAGTGTTGTAATTGGTTCACTAGTATGTCAAATGATTCGAAACTTCAACAAGACCTGGATATAAATTTTGGATTGCGAGTGTACACATATAACTCTATAAAAGGCCTCGATAGATTATCATTCATGCCTGCGCAAACTAGATGACTGTGCAATCATTTAAATTTGCCACACACCAGCAAGAAGACAGAGCAGTCACCACACATTATCATGCATCACTGTACAGGCGTGTGTGTGATTGACGAAAAGCTTGTTGGATATGGTTCAGTCACTTGCACAAACCATCAATCACACCCACACACACACACCACGGTTATGCCTGCACAACCGTCCAGTTTGTGCAGGCATGATTGATAGTCTATGGAGGCCTTAAAGACAGTCAGATAAATACCTTAATGGATGACTTGTTGCAGATTCACGGGTCGTCAAAGCGATACACTGTTTCTCGAAATTTAGACATTTGAAGCGATTCTACTCATAGGCAGACAGACAGGCAGCAGCAGAAGGAAGGCAGACAGACAGACAGACAATGCAGGGGAAAATATTGACAAATCGTGGCAGAAGGCAGGCAAAAAGAGACAGAAAGCATGCAAGGAGTGGCAGAAGGCAGGTAGACAAAGGCAAAAAACAGGCAAACAGTGGCAGAAGACAGATAAACAGAAGCAGAAGGCAGACAAACAGGGAAGAAAATATACAGAGGCAGAAGGCAGACAAACAGGAAAAAATTGACAAATAATGGCAGAACGCAGACGAACACAGGTAGAAGGAAAGCAGACAGTGGCAGAAGGCAGACGAACAGAGGCAGAAGGAAGGCAGACAATGGCAGGAATTAAACAATCAGACAGACAGATAGACAGACCGTGACAAGATGCAGATAGACAGATAGGTAGTCAGTCAGGAGTTAGACAGACAGACCGTGGCAAAAGGCTGATAGACAGACAGACAGACAGGAGTCAGACAGTCAGTGACGGTGGTAGGAAACAAAAAGGCAGTGACAGAGAAGCAGGCAACAGCAGGAAGCAGACAGAGCGACAGAGGCAAGGTGGTGTTAGGTATACTAGGCTAGAAGCATGGATGGGTGGGTGGTCGGCTGAGGGAAGAACCCCGCTCGCTATGTTTGTTTATCAATCGATCACTCTGTTTACGATTAATTTGCAGACCACTTATCTTCTGCTCAACCAATATATATATACTCACGATCCAGTACAATCGACCCTCAGACATTATGCTTCTTCAAACATCTCAAGAGTTTAGACTTGCTCGTATATTTGCGAGCGTCTAAACTCACTTTCTTAAAATCTCAAAGAGTTTAGACTTGCTCGTATGTTTGCAGTACTGATCTGGTCACCAAAGTGTTTCAGGCTCATTTGGAAACAGTTGATGATTTTCCTCCTCTTGAAGTTGTACATTCGCAATCCAAAATATGTATCCAGGCTTGCTTCGAATAGTTTGATCGAGTATTAAGCGAGCTCAAGCAAATATAAAACAGGATAAGCATTGTAATTGGTTCACTAGCATGTCAAATGATTCGAAACTTCAACAAGACCTGAATACAAATTTTGGATTGCGAGTGTACAGTAAGAGTCTATATTATGATTTCAATTGAGGTCGTGTTGGGTTCTAGTCCTTAGTAACCATGAATGAAAGCTGAGCAACCTAATTATAGCTTTAGACTTTAGAGTGACCATTTCTTTAGTAAGTATGGGCCCAGTATAGTTGTTGCTTTCACTAGTAACGAGTACCACTGTGTTTATTTAAAAAAGAAGATTTAGGGCTTGAGGCCTATCGACTCATGGTGTTGGTCATTAAGGCAGTCAGTCTTGTTACATCACCACATCTTCCCCCAGGCTACAAGGTTGCTATCCTTGTTTTTACAGCCGGGTACCTACTTACTGCTAGGTGAACAGGGACATAGGGGGCTGGGAAAATTGTCCAACAATTCTACTGACCCGGGAATCGAACCCGAGACCTCTCACGTGCTGGTTGAGTGTGCTAATCACCATCATCACCCCCTGTGTTTATTTACTCGTATGAATAGTAAATGAATTAACACAACTCAGTCCTGCTCTAGTATTCACCATAATGACGCTATGTAAACAAACAAAAGAGTTTCACAGATGCTCTGAAGTGAGTGTATCCAGGTGTGTGTGTGTGTGTGTGTGTGTGTGTGTGTGTGGAGAAGTGTAGAAAAGTGTGCGTGTATGTGTCTGGGTGTGTTGGTGTGTGGAGAAGTGTACGTACGTGTGTGTGTCCCTGTGTGTGTGTGGAGAAGGGTACGTGTGTGTGTGGAAAAGGGTACGTGTGTGTGTGTGGAAAAGGGTACCGGTACGTGTGTGTGTCCCGGTGTGTGTGTGTGGAAAATGGTACGTGTGTGTGTCCAGGTGTGTGTGTGTGTCCGAGTGTGTGTGTGTGGAAAAGGGTACGTGTGTGTGTCCCTGTGTGTGTGGAAAAGGGTACGTGTGTGTGTCCGAGTGTGTGTGTGTGTGTGTGTGTGTGTGTGGAAAAGGGTACGTATGTGTTGTATCGTGTCTGTCAAAGAGGGCCAGTGACATCAACACCTACACATCAATCAATAAACAGAAACAAAACCATCTTGTTAGTGCTGAGGGGTTTTGAATATTGAATATCCCAATCCTTATCCCTCCCTACAAAAAATACAAAGGATATCAAACAGCATAAGGTCTGTTGGTCCTTATGAGACTGTTTGGGTCTAAGCTACAAAATACTAGAAGAGAGAAATGACAGATTAGTGAATAAATTCTTTAATTCCCACAACAACCCTTCCTACTACCCACTCTTAATCCCTAATTATTATTATTATCATTACGGGGGTAATTCGCTTTTGTTACATTGAAGTGCCTTGATTCCTTCAAAGTATGCTAGGGAACAGGACCAAGTAGAAGAGCAAAAATAATGATTCTGTTCTGTTGCTTGGAATAGTTTGGAGGATTCAGTTGCTCCAGAATTACCAACACAAAATTTCCCTCTTAAAACTACCAAAGTCTTCCCCCAGGGTGCAGATACAGACACTGCATCCACACATAGAAGAGGGACTGTGTGTGTGTGTGTGTATGTGTGTGTGTGTGAGGAACTACGAATGTGTTAGTTTAGTTTAGTTAGGTTAGTTTGTAATACCTAAAGGCACTGGAGGGAAGAAAAAGCAACGAATTTAAGAAAACTGGCTACAAGGAACCCAAGAAGGAACTACTGCAATTAATAGCCATTGATTGTCACGATATTTAAGGGGGTAACTCACTTTTGTTACATTGGAGTGCCATGATTCCTCCAAAGTATACCAGGAAACAGGACAATATGAACGAAAATAATGGTGTTCTGTTGCTTGGAATTGTTTGCAGGAATCAGTTGCTCCAGATTTACCAACACTGCACTTCCCTCTTAAATGCAGACATGACTGCAGACTGGACAATCTCATTCGATAATTTATTCCATATTTTGACAAACGAAGTAATACAACACCGTGAAAACTGCTGCGTCGTACTACCATTAACAGGATTCATAGCAAGATAATTAAGACTAAGAGTAAATCGAGTAAGATTTTAAGGGGAGATGGCCGAGTGGTTAGTGTTCTGGACTCGTAACCTGGAGGTCGGGAGATCGATCCTCTCAGGTGAGGGCCTGAGAATATTTACACTTCCGATTTGAGTTTGAGGCACTAACTATAAGGCCACCGAACGTCGTAAAACACCCTCGCTGGTACCATAGCAGCTGCAGTATTTGGGAATTACCCTCACTTCCTTCCCTCTGTGGCTGGGTACCAGTTCGAAAGTCGTGACGTGTGTGTGTGTGAGTAGCAGTTGACCTGGGCCACGGTAACGGTCTTGATGAAGCCTATGTCCAGTGTCGAAAGATATAAAAAAAAAAAAAAAAAAAAAAGGATAGAACGGTTCAGGCAAAGCACCATGTAAGCCTTGTAAGGGATGACGATTATTATTAAAAAATTTATATAAAAATCTAAGAGCACCAACTTGTCGCTCGTGATACAAGTCTAGAGGTACAGTAGATTTTGGGAAATGAACTTAATCATACTTAAAACTCTATCAAAGCCGTGTTTTTGCTGTCCAAACGTCGGCAAAGGGTGCCAAGCGGGCTGCATATTATCCAAGTCTGGAAGGGTATATGTCAGTGCTTGATTTGGTTAGGTTAAGGTTAGGTCCAGTTTAGGTTAGGTTAGGTTAGGTTAGGTTCATATTAGGTAAAATAAGCTGGGAAAGAGAATGAAACTATTTCAAAGATTATCCCATGGTTGGTTTTATCGTTATAACCCAAACGTTATTCTCCTTCCAACCGCCGCGATTTTGGCCCAGCAGTAAGCGGTAGCCCGCCAGACTTGGATAATATGCAAGCGGGCTTGGAGCAAGCACTTTCTGACGACAAAAACAGATATGATACGTGGAGCCGAACAAATGGCTTGCCGAAGGTGCAGAACCAAAGTAAACAAAAATAATAGCCGAAAAATTATCATTTGACAGAATCGTCATATCAATATTCAGGAAAGCAATACCAAGCCTTAATGTTGGCAGAATTACAGGAAGATGACATGCCACATTGTTTAAGGTTAGTATGAAATCAATTCTCAATTATTCATTAATGGGGGAGGTACAGGGTTGGTAAGTCTGGAACAACTGATTCCTCCAAACTATGCCAAGCAACAGGCCACCATTATTTTTGTTCATCTGGCCCTGTTTCCTGGCATAGTATGGAAGAATTAAGTCGCTCTGAAGAACCACAGCTATACTATCCCCTTAAGGAGCTAGCAGATTACGCCAAGAGTAGTGCAATGAATGAAATATGTGTCCTCATTTACGTTAAAATACATTTGGAGTCGTGTTTGTCACCTTTATCCCTGATTCCAAGTTACAATGATAATTACCAAAGTTATATGTTACAGTTACCGGTCCATGCCACCGGCCATTGAAAATCAGATGAACATGAATGCACTGGTGCAGTCTACTCTTCTCGCATCATATGAAAGGTAATTACAACACAGTATTCATCTTTTCCCTGAGAGGACCATTGCCAATGTTATTAATGACAGACCTGTTTTAGGGTATTTTTCATTGGTAATTTTATGAATGTTGTTAATAGGATATTTGTTTACATCCCACATATCAGAGCTACCTATAAGGTAGGCCTACTGTCATTCATTTCTTAATATTCATTTATCTAAATATTGCATCCAGGCCTAATCATCATATCCTGACGTACTTAATCTTACTTCTTTCATATTTATTATCTTGGTAATAAAAAATAACACATGTCTGATTTTGCAGTTGCCTACATCATAATAATAATTGATGGGGTTGAGTTGACGTAAGGTGTTGTTGTATGATTATATTTTGATATGATACTAATTTATTTGCACGATGGAGGGAAAGTGTCTGTGGATATTTGATTGTGGCTGTACTTACATGCATTTACTGCGTCTGTGAAAGCCTTGTCGCAGTATACACACACTGATCTGGAATAAAAGGGTCAATAATTGGAATACACTTTGGTAAGATTTTAAATAATCACAGAGAAGGCCAACTGATCTCCAAATAAAATCATCACAATTAGGTACAGTCACCGACAATAGCCACACCCCTCTCCTTGACCCATACGAAACCCGCAGCCTCTGCTTCAGTGTGGGGGAAGGAGGAAGGCAGTGGGTTAGAGGAAGCAGAGTTGGTTTAAATTTTTTTTTATGAAAATGATCATAGTATGGAAACAAAAGCTTGTGCTTTTGGTTCAGTGTACAGTTGGATACCGGAATTCGTGGTACAGCTGAGGTGGTAAATGTTTAGCTCCTCCCAGTATGAAATTCCTTAACGACCAAAAAGATTTACCACCAGGGGCAGAAACTATGATGTGGGATATCGACGATAAGTAAATACCGGACAAAATTCACTGGTTATAAGATAGAGACAAGGATCTTCCACCTGGGCTGTACCACGAATTCCTGTGTCCAACTGTACCTCAAGGCGAGAGGCGTCGCTATGGTTGGCGACTGTACACAGCCTCATATCTTGAGGTTAAGTAGAGGGGAAAAAATAATAATTGGACACTCTTAATGAACATTTCATGGCTATTATACCTATCCTAACATGTTGAAATTTCACCGGAATTTCATGGTTAGGTATATGTTAGGTAAAAAATCAATTAACTGAGTAACCAGATTTTACTTTAGTAATATTATTAAGGTTAAGACCTCTGCAGCAGTGTAAGCACTGGTAGTAAATTGTAAGCACTGGTAAAAAAAATTGCAAGTTTGATTACTTATAAATAAACCTTTTTGTCTTCCATAATAATATGTACAAAAACTATCCAAGCAGCCTATACCTCCTTAATTAAATTAAATAATACTACAACATCTTATTTCATCATTATTATTGTTTATCTAGCACTGATTGCAACTTACATGTACTAATTAAGCCAATTTCAATTACCTGTCCGCCTTATAGTTGTTGCTCAGCTGACTACCAAGCGGCACCAAGACTGCTCCCGAACAGGGTTGCTTTGGATGCGGTCGTTTTTTTTTTTTTTTTTTTTATATTACCGTGACCCAGGTCAACTGCTGCTCACACACACACGTCACGACTTCCGAACTGGTACCCAGCCACAGAGGTAGAGAAGTGAGGGTAATTCACAAATACTGCAGCTGTTATGGTACCAGCGAGGGTGTTTTACGACGTTCGGTGACCTTATAGTTAATGCCTAACACTCAAATCGGAAGAGTAAATATTCTCAGGCCCTCACCTGAGAGGATCGAACTCCCGACCTTTAGGTCATGAGTCCAGAACACTAACCACTCGGCCACCTCCCCTTGGTTGGTTGCAGCGGCTACCGCTTGGCACAGCTTCGTATCCATTTGACAGACAAAAACAGTACAGGGCGATTTCGCTTATCATTTTTAGATGGCATTTGGCAGCAGATATCCAAACAGGTGCACAATACTCAAAATGAGGCAAAATGAAAGCGTATAATGAATTTAATACAATGCAGCCACGAGAAAAAAAATTGGTAGCACCTACGGAGTAAGCCTGTCTTTTGTGCAATAGAGGCAGACAGGGAACGAATGTGTTTCTCAAAAGTTAGTTTGAAATCAAGAGTCGTTCCCAACAAACGCAGAGTATCGACTTCCTCAATATATTCACCAGAAATATGTAGTCTGGGGTGAGGTGAATCCAATGTATGGGATCTACTGATGATGATGATGGAGTGCGTTTTGTTGGCATAAGCTTCATGTCCCAAAGATGACACCAGGAAGAAATCTTAACCAAGTCACTATTCTCACTGTCCCTCCCAACTCAACCCCCTCTTTCCACCCTATCCTTCCCAACTCATCAGCTTCTTTTCTGCCCTAACCCTATTCAAACCACCTCTTTTCTGTCCTAACACTACTCAAACCACCTCTTTTCTGTCCTAACACTACTCTAACCCCCTCTTTTCTGTCCTAACCCTACTCTAACCCCCTCTTTTCTGCCCTAACCCTATTCAAACCCCCCTCTTTTCTGTCCTAACACTATTCTAACCCCTATTTTCTGCCCTAACCCTATTCAAACCCTCCTCTTTTCTGTCCTAACACTACTTTAACCCCCTCTTTTTTGCCCTAACCCTACTCAAACCCCTCTCTTTTCTGCCCTAACCCTACTCTAACCACCTCTTTTCTGTCCTAACCCTACTCTAACCCCCTCATTTCTCCCTTTCTCTCCCAACTCAACCCTCTCTTTTCACCCTTACCATTCCAACACGACACCCTCTTTTCTCCCTTTCCTTCCCAACAAAACACCCTCTTTCCAGCTCTTCCCCTTCCAACTCAACCTCTTCATCACCCTAACCTAACCCTAACCCCCTCTTTTTTTCACTTCCCAACTTAACCCCTTCCCCTCCTCTTCTTGACTCTACTCTAACCTCCTTTGTTCAACCCTTACCCTACATTAATTACCCTTCTTTTCCTTTCCCCCAACTCCCTCCCCTCTCTTCTCTTCCTCGCCCTTCCCTCCTCTCTGTTATTCTCCCCTACACTTTTATAACTCACCCCCTTCCTCTCCTTTACTCACACCCACTCAGCACCAATCATTTGCTCACACAATACACTCATAATGCGGCGGTCATTAATTAACAGAGCCAATCGCCCAGGACTCCCCTTATAAATTATATCCTTCACACTCACTCCCTTCAGTCACGTTGAACTTCCCTAAAGAGACTGTTGTACTGTAGAGGTATACAGGGAAGGACTGAGGTGGGTACAGTTATATAGTCTTTTTACCTCTTAAAAGGCCACTATGGGTCTCCTATTGCCTGTACTTCCTTTGTATAACACCCTTGCTTATAACAAGCAAGGTGTTATTTTCTATCTGTTTTTCCAACCGGTATATATATCCAGTGGGAGTGGTGGGTGGGGAGGAGCCTTGTCCTTTGCCATCCTTTCCTTCAACACGTAGTTAAAGAGGACACCTAGTAAAAGGCCACTATGGACCTCCTGTTACCTGTACTTCCTTTGTATTCTTTTGTAAGTGGAAATGCCATAGTTCATCAAATTATCATTTATGGGAGACCTACAACCAACCAACAACTCAGACGTAGCGCCAGAATCAGAAGCTACCCCCTATCCACCAATCACTAGGCCTCTGATATGGTGGCCCCGCCCACCCCACATACGGAAAACAGATAAATACCCCTCACCCACTCAGAATCGCCACATCCTCCTGAAGATGTCCCATGTACTGGACGAAACGTCGACCTGCCCCAACAACTCAACTTTTGCCTCACTCATCCACCATCTAAGTGAAGACTTAAGAAAAACTGTAAGAAATATTGAAAATATAAATAATAAACTCATTAATGCAGAACAAGCCATTTCCTTCAACCTCGTTTGTTTGAAAGAGAATATACTCCCTGGCTATACCAAAATATATATATATATATATATATATATATATATATATATATATATATATATATATATATATATATATATATCCACAGGGAAGGAAAAATAAACACGGAGTCCCAAGCGCTTTCGTGTATTCACATCTTCAGGGGAAATACAGTATATATATATATATATTGCAAGTACTGCCAAGAATTCAATTCATGAATGCCAGAAGTTATCGAAGTCACCTGGCATCCCTGGGCGCGGGTGGTCAGGGTTTGCTCAGGAACTGAACACGTCTTGTACCCGATTGCTCATCCCACCGGCTCCTACAGTATATAACCAAGGGATGCAACCTGTTTGATGATAGTATCTCAGCTGCAGTGGGGAATTTCAGGTCTGCATAATAGGCACCCACCATAAGTAATTTTAAATTTATAGTATACTGTTTGGTAAACGTTTTCAGGGATAGGGGGGCCCGGGATGTATACATAATGCAGAGGGGGACGTGAGGCAAAGTAGTTTAAGAACCACTGCACTAGAGGGTATTACCTGTAGTGATGGATTTTGGCGCCCCTTCGGCCCCAGCCACTCTCTTTTAGTTCTCCAACTGTCCCATTTTGTTTCTATTTCTTTTCTGCTTACTGGCTCGCCTCTCTACCACCACCCTCTGGCGCTATATGACCTCGCTGTTGCGGCGCCTAATATATATATCAATCAATCACTCTGCACCTTTATATCCGATTTTTTATTTTTCTGGCTGTACTGTATACTCCATGGCTGTGTTGACTCAGGGTGATACCGGTAGGTCTTATAAAATGCCCGATATACGTACAGCCACAATCAAATATCCACCAACACTTTCCTTCCATCGTAGTAAATATCTTGGTAATAAAGAACAACACGTGTATGATTTTACAGGACAACATAATAATAATTGAGGGGGTTGAGATGACGTAAGGTGTTGTTGTATGATTATATTTTGATATGATACTGATTTATTTGCACGATGGAAGGAAAGTGTCGGTGGATATTTGATTGTGGCTGTACATAATGAAATATCAATACCTCAATGGCACACAAACACTAATCACCGTCACATACTCCCTTTTCCATCGCGTGCTTCAGGTTACATAATACACTAACTGTTTTTTATATAATTTTAACTTATATTATTTTACATCACTGATCCTAACTGATAACTAGTTAACAAACATCATAACTTTTTAAGAATCTATTTACAAACTGAATAATATATATATATATATATATATATATATAACGGAATTGGTACCTAACTAGCCCATTTATCAACCAATCGGTCAATTAACCAACTAACCAATACAACTAACTTGCTTACAAACTAGTTAACGAAATAACTAAAATACAGACAAGCCAACCATTTCAACAATTTAGTTACTAATAATCTAACTAACTCCACACGTGTGATCCTAAAGGTATTCACAGCTATACGTGACCCAAAGGAAAAGTGAACTGGAGGCCAAGCAGACAGAGTGATCAACATGGCCAAGTGGATCTTACATCTCTTGTGGCTACAACTTGTATACAGCGGTGAGGCAGATTTTGGGTCATTACATATGAGAATCAAATGGGTGCTGATGGTGTAGTGGTTAGCATACTCGCTCAGCGCGCGAGAGGTCCCGGGTTCGATTCCCGGGTCAGTGGAATTGTTGGACAATTTTCCCAGCCCCCTATGTCCCTGTTCACCTAGCAGTAAGTAGGTACCGGCTGTAAAAACAAGGATAGCAACCTAGTAGGCTGGGGGAAGATGTGTTGATGTAACAAGACCGACTGCCTTAATGACCAACACCATGAGTCGATAGGCATAAAGCCCTAAATCTTCTTCTTCTTTGTTAGAAACAATTATTATATCATTAATATCAAGATTATCTACCAAATTAGTTTCGTTAATGTGTGTGGGAAACATACACATCCAAACCTTCATCACCATAAGAGCCAACGAGAAAAAATAACAGTGTGGTCGTCAATAGCCAACTGGCTTGAATGAAACTGTGAATCCTTACAATAGATTCCGAACAAAATGATGATGCATTTGAAACCTCAGCGAGCAGGTACAGCCGCAATCAAATATCCACCGACACTTTTCTTCTATCGTAGTAAATATCTTGGTAATAAAGAACAACACGTGTATGATTTTGCCGTACCTCATAATAATAATTGAGGGGGTTGAGTTGACATAAGGTGTTGTTGTACGATTATATTTTGATATGATACTGATTTATTTGCACGATGGAAGGAAAGTGTCGGTGGTTATTTGATTTTGGCTGTACCGTAAAATCTGTGTCACTGAGAAACTCACATTCTCTTGTCATAATAACAACATTGTATGATGTGTGAAAATGAGGACAACTGTAGGCTATACTCGCAATCCAAAATATTTATCCAGGCTTGCTTCGAATAGCCTAATCGAGTATTATGCGAGCTCAAGCAAATATGAAACAGGATAAACGTTGTAATTGGTTCATTCCTATGTCAAAGTATTCGAAACTTCAACAAGACCTGGATACAAATTTTAGATTACGAATGTACAGTCGTGGTCAATAATAACCATCCACATATAGGTAACCAAAATAAATTGCTGTCAAATAATTTCCAGAACATAGACCGCACCTACTTGATTTGTTTCTTACTACCAATCCCGAAACATATAGTGTTGAAGTGAGGTCTCCTCTTGGATCCTCAGACCATTGCCTTATTGCAGTCTCCTGTTCCCACTCCTCCCTACCCATCCACTTTGAACCCATCCGAGTGACCAAATGGCACTATGATGCTGCAGATTGGGTGGGGTTCCGTGACTTTTTAATTAACATTCCTTGGTCATCATTTTATATCCCTCACCAACAATACTCAAAAAGATCTAACTCTCCAAAATGGTTTGATCACAGCTGTGCCAGAGCTACAGAACAAAAATCAATAGCCTATAATGCCTATACAAAGTCGAAAACTCTTCAGTCATACAATTATTTCAAAATTGTCAGATGCCATGCTAAAGCTGTAACTAATTTAGCCAAATCTAACTTCATACATAAACAAGTCAATAAATTACTGAATAATCCTAATGATAATAAGATCTTTTGGTCAACAGTAAACTCATTCAAATCTAACTTCAACCATGGTTCATCTATTCCCCCTTTAAAGAATAGCAATGGAAATCTCATATGTGATCCACGTGGTAAAGCAAATCTTTTGGCCAATATCTTCGCCACAAATTCAAACCTCAATAACACTGCTGAAAACACTCCCCTTTTGAATTTTAACTCCCCAGAAAGTCCACCCTTAATAATTCATACAAGACAAGTTCGGACCATTTTGGAGAATCTATCTATCGACAAAGCTCCAGGGCCAGATGTATTAAAAAATTGCTCAAAAGAATTAGCTCCAATTCTCTCAAAACTATTTCGTGTATGTCTCCATACCTCGTCCTTCCCAGCCGCCTGGAAAGAAGCCAATGTATAACCAATTCCCAAAAAAGGAGCTACCGCAAATCCATCAAATTACAGACCAATTGCCATCACGTCTACTCTCAGTAAAATATTTGAAATATTTCTTAACAATCACTTTGTAAAACACCTTGAGAAAAATCATCTGCTAAATGATAAGCAATATGGCTTTAGACAGAGACGATCTACTGTGGACCTGCTCTGTTATTTCACAGATAACATATTCCAATCAACTGATAAATATGGAGAGACTCACACAATTTGCCTTGATATATCTAAAGCCTTTGACAGAGTATGGCACAGATCATTACTGTCTAAGCTTCCACATTATGGCCTTCAATCTTTTGTTCCTCTAATTAATTCATATCTTAGCAACAGAAAATTACGTGTGATGGTAGATGGTCTGTATTCCGACTTTCATCCCATTAATGCTGGTGTTCCTCAAGGAGCGGTCTTGGCTCCAACTTTGTTCCTCATTCATATTAATGATCTTTTGTCAGATACTCAGAATTCAATTCACTCCTATGCTGATGATTCAACTATTCACAGTTCCTTCTCATTTAATGATAGTTTTACTCAACACAATATTTTAGAATAAAAACTTGCCACTTCAATTTCATTAAATGAAGACTTAACGAAGATCTTTGAATGGGGACAAAACAACCTAGTTTCTTTCAATGCAAATAAAACTAAATACATCCCGTTCTCAAATAGATCAGATAATCAAGATTCTCACATTATTTTCAAAAATACAAAAATCCCCAAGTCCCACAGCATTGATCTCCTTAATGTAACTTTAAATGAAAACCTCAGTTGGACTCCCTATGTAAAATCCATTGCCAAAACTGCATCTAGGAAGATGGGACTTTTATACAGAGCTTGTAATTATTTGACTGATGAGCAGTTAGCAGTAATATATAAGAGTCATGTGCGTTCCCAGATGGAATATTGTTCACCTCTGTGGGCTGATTGTGGATCGGTGGTGTTAAGACAATTAGATAAAATTCAAAACAGAGCTATCAGACTTATCAATAATCCTATGATCACTAATGAATTCCCTCCCTTATCAGTACGTAGAAATGTTGCTTCCCTTGCACTATTTTATAGATACTTTTATAAGAAATGTTCGGATGAACTTGCCCTGATTATACCACCCCTTCGCGTTTTCCCACGGAGGACTAGGGCAGCTGAGAATGTGCACGAGTTCACACTGACTCCTCCACGTTGCAGGACAACTGCTTACAAAAATTCATTTACTCTCCGTACTACTTCCCTGTGGAATTCTCTACCAAGGGAAATGTTTTCCAGCAAGTTATAACCCCCAGCAATTTAAATCCAGTTGTTTTAAATATTTTATGAGTGGAGGATGCCAATAGGCAAATGGAACCATTTATTTATTTGTTTTTTCCTTTCCTCCACTCACTATATGTAAAAAAAAAAAAAAAAAAAATGTTCACATATTATGTTATTGTTTTGAAAAGTGAGTAGCTGTACGTAGTAATTTAAAAGATGGTACACTCACAATCCAAAATGTGCATCCAGGCTTACTTCGAATAGCCTGTACGAGTGTTAAGTGAGCTCAAGCAAATATGCAACAGGATAAGTGTTGTAATTGGTTCACTAGTATGTCAAATGATTCGAAACTTCAACAAGGCCTGGATACAAATGTTGGATTGCGAGTGTACTTGACCTTTTTATTGGAAAATCTGTCAGCCAACGAACAGAGGGGAACCATCACCCCATTGTGGATGATTATTACTGACCACGACTGTACATTCGCAATCCAAAATATGTATCCAGGCTTGCTTCGAATAGCCTGATCGAGTATTAAGCAAGCTCAAGCAAATATGAAACAGGATAAGTGTTGTAATTGGTTCACTAGTATGTCAAATGATTCGAAACTTCAATAAAACCTGGATACATATTTTGGATTGCGACTTTACGTATGGAATTGTTTCAGACTCTGTCAATGTGGGGGAGAGGGAACAACCAGGGTCACATATGTACCAATTGTCACCACGGTCCTACGACAACCAAACCCGGCTGACTGTGTGGCTGAGGGAAGCAATACAGGATGAGGAAGAGAATAGAGACCCATCTTTTGTTACCAGTCTCTCTGCCTTCACACTCAGTATGTGGTTCCGTGTGGTGACCTTCCTTGACCTCAGTTGTCTACTTAGCTATGCACTCAGCACTCAGGACGATGATGTTATCCATGTCTGTAAGTGAGGTTGGTAGTACAGTTGCAGACATACTATATGAAACATACATACTTCAAACATGGCCCCTCATTAACACAAGGCTAGGATAAGATGTTTTGTATAAGGCATGTCCTAATCTATGCTTGATAAGGTGATTGTTTTATGTGTCTGTTTCATATGTTCACAACTGTACCCCTACATGTGATACCATCTAGCGTAGCCTATAAATAGTTTTCTCTCACTCTTAGTGGAAAAATTTCAATATATATTTTCTAATGTTTAAGGCTATATACTGTCCACCTCTGAAAATTGACAATGCATATCTTTGGATAATTAATATTAGAGGATACAGATGCAAGCCCTTTCTAGTGATTTTGCCAGATCATTTTTATGCAGGTAATGTGAATCTTCCACTTAAATTTTGCCTTGAATTCAATTGCACGACAGTACTTTCTCCCTTCCAGCTAGAAAAACTCTTAAAGCCCATTATGCTGTCTATACTTTGTTGAATTTTCTTATCATCGTTTGTCTGCAGTCACACAGCCTGACGGGTTAGAAGTGGACTACATAGGTCACAACGTACAACATCACCTGAAGCTACGGCCAATGTTTTGGTACTCAGCCTGCCTGGTGGTGGATGAGGAACAGGTGGGTGTGTGGGTAGCTGGAAGGGGTCAGCACCGCCCAGCCTCCAACCCACCCCTGCTCCTCAACGGGTCCCTAGTGGCTGGACAAGAGCAAGATGAACTAGATGGTGGCTTCATCGGCAATCAGGCATTCATAGGACATCCCACAGGCCTAACACTATGGCCAACTGCTCTATCCCCTCATCAGGTGCAGGGTTGGTCTGCGTGTCAACAGCAGGACGTAACAGCAGTAATGATAGCCTGGGAAAACCTGAAGTGGACAGTTCACAATGAGTCTGGTAGTGTCACCATTCACCACGACGGCCCCTGCAATCAAGGACATCACAGCAAAGGAGAGTTATTCTTCTTTACTAATATGCTATCATGGTCTGAGGCACATACTTTCCTTCAGAGATCCGAGATGGTGATGGCTGCCCCGAGTGATGAGCAGGAATGGAGACAGGTCACACAACTCACATTCTACAGGCCTCAGTGTAGCAATGCATACTCAGAAGGGGTGAGCATATGGTTGGGTATCTTTGTGAACGAAACATCTCAGATGGCCCTTAGTGAGGATTATAATAAGAATTTCTATGACTTCCTGGCCATCCGCATGGAGAGGCTGACAGGGAATCCTGACTCTTACCCAGTGAGCCAGGACCAGCAAGGGTCGTGGCACCAGGAGAACCAGGACAGTGAGTTGTTTTCATTGCTCGTTATATCCGCCCACCACAGCCTATCCGCTTGATGGGACTGTGCCCAGTCAGCGCCTCACTTTGGTCTAAGGAAATCAACTTCGTGGTAAGTTCCTCTGCTCTCAAGGATAGCAACAACAGTAGCATCTACTTACATGGATATGGTCGTTACCACATCATCTGGGACAAAGTGAGTGAATCATGGTGCCTGAGATGGGAAGGAGAGGGTTGGAATCCCCTGGCTTGTATAAAAACACTCCTGCCACCATTGGGTCGACATCCTTGGAAACTGCACACCGAATTTTGCAACAATACCATGAACAGCACTCAGATAATGGTTCTCAGCACCTGTACCTCTGATAGATTTACATGTACTGACTCCACATATATCAATCTATCACAGCGCTGTGATAACGTTATCGACTGTAGCGACGGAATAGCTGAGAGGGACTGCTTCACCTGCATCACACCCCAGGGCTACGTGAATGCCATGCCCCCAATGATCCCTGTACCGATCTCCGTGGAGGCTGAGGTGACAGACCTGGGGCAGACTGACCTACTGGCATCCACCTTGACACTCACTGTCACACTGATGCTCAGCTGGATTGATGAACGTCTAGAGTTCCATCATCTACAGAATGACACAGATGGTGCGCTGACAACGGTCGTCCTCAAACTAGACCAAAAGGTGAGACACATAATTTCAGTGGCCTCCACTAATAACGAGCACACCGTCCATTGGATTTAGCGAAATATGACACCGCTGTGTTTGTTAACTTGTAGTATTAGTAGGTGATTGGACAGAACTCACCCCTGTTAATTAAAGGATTTACCATAAGAACGCCATGTAAACAAACACAGTGGTGCCACATATTGTCAAACCCACCAGATACTGATTGATACTAGTGGAGATAAGTGTTCATATAGACAGTATATATTTATTACTACACCTTCACACATCCTCGCTTTTACTCCAACTATCATTTCTCATTTGGGGTGTTTCCAGTATTCGAGGATTCTGGAACGAAATCTGTACTCACAAGTAATTCACAGATAATTTCAGTATATATATGTAAATGGAAGAAAATTTTTACTCAATCTTGTTTAAATGTAAGAAGTGTCTTAGAATTATAGAAAGGGAGCTTATGCTACATAATTGCTTCGACCAAGTACAGTAAAACATTTATTACACCATATTCTACCGTATTTAATTCAGACCCACGCATACTTAAGGAGGCACTCGGTCGATACAATCACTGATACAAAGGCATGTTTTTTTTTTTTTTTTTTTTTTTAATTCATTGCGCCATAGCGTCAGTCAATAGGCAGACAACAGTACACAAGGGTAGGCGGGACTCACGAGAACCCAATGACCACACACACACACAAGCACACACACATGTGCACACACACACACACATCACGAAAACATAACAGAATGAAGCACAAGTATACAGACAAATATTTACATCATGACCTACTTAAATCCACCAAAACGAGGGTGGCGCACCAGAAGTTCCTCCAGAACCTGATGGTTCAGCAGGTGTCGACAAACCACATCACGTGGCAGGCCCTGGGGCAGCAAGTGTCGGACAGTGGGGCAGGCTAGGCAATAGTGCTCTATAGTGTTAGCACGAGGCGCTCGACACAAGCGACACTCAGTGAAGGGAGGCTCACCCTGCATCCCAGCAACCTGCCATGGTGGCCGGTAGCCAAGCCTCAAACGAGCAGAGACTACATTGTGCCTCCGAACCATGAGGCCTCGATGACGGTAGGAATATTTGTGACGGCATACAGACTCGTAATGGGTGATGGAGATGCATCCCTGCGTCGCCGTACAGGAAGGAGAGCGGCGGAGCGGACTTTAGAGAGGTAACATGTCAGGGAGAGAGGACGTCCAGCACCACGAGGAAGCAGATGGCAGGCTTCCTTTGCGAGTCTGTCAACTGTACCAATGTGACGTAAACCTACATGGGATGGCACCCATAAAAATTTGACAGTCAATTTATGATGACGCAATAAGGCCAAAAACGATAAAATCTGCTGAATAACAGTAGAGTGTGTGGGCTGAACACTAGAGAGGGAATGAAGGGTAGGTTTGGAGTCACAAAAAATGGCAGCATTCACTCCACGTTGACAAACAGCACTAACAGCATCCAGAATGGCATACAGTTCACACAATGTTGAGCTAGAGTGGTTACAGAGACGACGGCCAACCTGCTGCACCATCCACCTGCAATGAGCCATCAGTGTAGAGGCAGTATGGATCTGTGATGGAGGACGTCACTGTTTCTATGTGTTCCAGAGCCAACTGCCGCTGTAGAGAAGGCAGCTCCGACTTGGAAGTAGGTGTAAAGCTCACATCAGGTGTTGGTAGCATCCATGGAGGGGGCCCTGGGGGGACGTCTGCAACCATTATATCTATATTAAGACCACGGAGCACAGAGGAAACAGACCTTATAAGAGTACGTCCAGCAGGCAGTATGGGAGGGACCGGGTAGTTTGGTCTAAGAGAAGTCCTGACTAACTGAGAGTAATTGGGTGAAAGATGTGGGAAATGGAGGCACTTGACAGTGAAGCAAGTAACATTACAATAAATTCTCTCGATTAATGGTGGAAGACGCAACTCACGCTGCATGTTCACTATCCTGGTCGACATTGGACAACCGAGAATTATTCTCATTGCTCTATTCTGAATTTTTTCTAAAGTTTCCAGAGTAGCCCTAGGAAGTTGAATCAAAGCAGGGGAAAAGTAATCAACAACTGAACGGATAAAAGCAATATAGATGGTCCTGGCTACTGGGATGGAGATCCCCGAGGAGTTGTTAGTGAGCCATTGAAGTGGTGTAAGTCGGCGCTGGAGACGACCAAATAAGTCCTGGACAATGGGATGGTCTTGAGGTCTGGCAGGGACAATCGGCCAAATATTGACTGGCGTGCCCAGGTAGCGATACTGGGAACACATGGGAATGACAGTCCCTCCAATGGTGAACACTGGCCGAGCTTGAAGAAGGCGGCAGGTGAATATTCTGCTCTTATCTGGGGAGACAATAATGCCACAGTGAAAGGAGACCACAGAGAAGAAGTCAAGAAACCGCTGGAGATCCCTTGGTGAGGTAGAATGAACACAGATATCATCAGCATAGCATGTAATTGTAGTTCCAGGAATATCAGGGAGAGAAGTAAGCAACCGATGCATCAGAATATTAAATAACAATGGGCTGAGAACACCACCTTGAGGCGTACCAAGATGAAAACTGCGCAAAGGACTGAGTGCACAACTGAAAAACACACAGGAGGTCCTGTTACTCAGGTAGCCCCGAATCCACCGTAGTAGATTACCCTTTATCCCAAAGTCAACCAGTTGATCCAAAATGACGTCTCTATTAGCAACATCGAAGGCACTTCGAAGGTCAATGAAGGCCACCACACTGTCCCTGGAAAGGCGAGAGTACAGGTCGACTAGGCAGTGATGTGTGCTCCGCTGCGGAAGGAAACCAAACAGCCATGGAGAAAGGCGATCCTGCAGTCTGTACATGAGACGATTGAGTAAGATTCTCTCCATAACCTTACAGAAACAGGAAGTAAGGGAAATAGGCCTGAACTTCGCAGTGCCGGGCTTAGGGATGGGTATTATTGTGCTGCTGGTCCAGGCTCGTGGTACACAACCGTCACGAAGACAAAGATTGTACAGTCGAAGTAGAGGGTTCCCAGGAACTTGTTGAAGTAGGCGCAGCACAGCATAAGTAATACCATCATCACCAGGAGAAGAAGGTCTACCCCGAGAGAGAGCACGGCACAACTCCTCCTCAGTTATCTCCTCTGCATCATCGTCATCATCTTGTAACAGAGCAGACATTAGACGTAGCCGATACAAAGGCATGTGTACAGAGAGGCCTTCACACTCACACAGTAAAGAACTCATATACAGGTTGTCTCAAAATTCGTACACTAAATTTAAAGGGTAAGTTATGTAGTGAAAAATAAACACATTTTATTATATACAATGTGTTCTACAAATGAGTTATTTAGGAGATGAACGACTATTATGAATTGTAGCGACTGTGTTGGTAAAACTGAGAGAGAGAGAGAGAGAGAGAGAGAGAGAGAGAGAGAGAGAGAGAGAGAGAGAGAGAGAGAGAGAGAGAGAGAGAGAGAGAGAGAGAGAGAGAGAGAGAGAGAGAGAGAGAGAGAGAGAGAGAGAGAGAGAAAGAGAGAGAGAGAGATTGTTTCGTTTTATGGAACATCAACTCCCCTGCTTCTCCTCTGTGAATGCATGCAAAGAAGACATAGATTTAAGGCTTTATGCCTATCGACTCATGGTGTTGGTCATTAAGGCAGTCAGTCTTGTTACATCAACATATCTTCCCCCAGCCTACAAGGTTGCTATCCTTGTTCTTACAGCCGGGTACTTACTTACTGCTAGGTGAACAGGGACATAGGGGGCTGGGAGCTTACAATTATCAACGCGACTACAGTTTGGATTCGAATAACCTGCGAAGTCATGAAACACGAACAAACCATAACAGCTAAACCGAGCTGCACTGTCGAACACTCTTTCACAGGCTACGTTAATTGTTTTCTTTTTTCTTTTTTTATATATATACTTCAACCTCGAGTTTGTAGGCTGTCAGTAGCCCGTGACTCTTGCGAGGCCCCAAGATTATTGGGTGTCGCACTAGACGAGACAGTAGAGCTTCGTGGTGATGTTGGTACCGTAGCTTCTCTTTTGCCCCACTAGATGACCACACTTTATTTATACACGTCACTATCAGGAGACAAGAGGAGTTACACACACACACACACACACACGCTAGATGAGACAGTGGAGCTTCGTGGTGATGGTACCGTAGCTTCTCTTTTGCCCCACTACCATCCGTTTCAGCGCCGGACAGAGGCTGTTTTTCGCAAATATCTCCTAAACGAATCGTTGTATCAATATAATATTTCAACACACTATCTTTAACACCCGGGCGTAATTTATGGCTTACATACCATATTACTATATGTGTTATGCGAGGAGTTTACTCGTGAAAAATAGCACAAAGCTGGCCAGTCATATTGACGCATTTGAAGGAAAGTGTGGCCCCCCAACACCCTCCCAAACCATTCCTAACCACAACTACATCCCCCCCTTCTCACCCCTCCCTCCTCCTCTTCTCCCCCTAGCTCCTCGCCTCCCTCATCACTCGTGTCCCTCCCTATTTCTTCCATCACTGTATTATATATTAGAATGTTATGTAGATGTATATGTATAGATATGATTATCAACTAAGAGTATGGTGCAGTACAATTCTATAGAGACAAGACGTATTTCACTTTGATAATTACTGTACAACAGCATGTTTACATACATGTAGTATGTAGAAGGTCCATGTTTGCAGTCCTTATGGTCAACCATGCAAGTGAACACGATGTACTGGCATTACCTGTGGTCTGGACCTTCTAGGCAAAGTTATTAGATACTGTGTACCTATTCATTATAAAATGTCAACTTGGTCCAGTTAATATAATGTTATTTTGTTGACTTGTCCCTTTTATATTTATATTATCACCAAATTACATATATATATATATATATATATATATATATATATATATATATATATATATATATATATATATATATATATATATATATATATATATATATATATATATATATATATATATATATATATATATATATATATATATATATATATATAATAGTGTAGGATTTAATTATGCAAACATGATAAAACAAAATATATTCACAATCACTGTCAAGGAAAACGTCATCGTCTTCATCATCACTGGCTTTCACGTTTGTACAATGTGGCAAGACGAAGAACAAACTCTGTCCTGCATCCACGGGGGCAAATGGACAACATTGTTGCTAGTAGGTGCGCCTCGGCAGTCAATGATTTCTACCCTGTCACTACTTGAGTCACAGCCTCGGACTGGGGGGTACCTCATACCTCAGAGAGAGGGGGAGGGGATACGGGAGACTGTGAATATTCAATTAAGGCATAAATTGGTTATTTAAAAAGGTAAAGAACACATGAAGCAACCATGAACGATTATATTTGGTTGCCCAAAACCAAAATTAATCATTTTTCTGGTCGCCTTAGACACGTGGGTTATTATCCGGCTATACGGCCATTAACAACGGGATTAGCTATTGCTTTAATGGTCATTTGACCAACTCTGGTTTTCATGTCCACACACAACAGTAACTGTATTAAACAATATTACTAATGAACGATACGTATATACATACTGTCATAAAAAAAATAAAAAATGGAAGGTGGATGGTGTAAATAGGGGGGTGAAGAGTGAAACGGGGAGGGGGATAATGAGATATTGGGGTACGGAAGGAAGGAATGGTGTGGGGGGATTTCGGGGTGTTGGTAGAGGGGTTACACGAGTACCCCACACTCGTCCGATTCTCTATAACGCCTTAGATATGATGATTGGATTAGGCTTAATATCACTCAGTAAACTCCTAACATAACACATATAGTAATATGGTATGTCAGCCATAAATTACGCCCGGGTGTTAAAGACAGTGTGCTGAAATATTATATTGATACAACGATTCGTTTAAGAGATATTTACGAAAAACACCGTCTGTCCGGCGCTGAAACGTATAGTAGTTGACATCACCTTATTTATACACGTCACTATACAGGTGAGGGCAGCTACACCGTCACTCACAGCATCTTGGAATATGATCGAGCATCTTCTATGTTGTCTATGCCGCTATCAACTCCAACCAGTTTCCACTATAATCCCACACGTAGCAGCTACATACTACACGCCATAGAAATGTACAAAATACCCTTGGACAAATGCATATACGTATGTTTTGTAAATGTCGCACTATTATTGGTTTTGTGAGTACTGCCACAATCAAATAACCACCGACATTTTCCTTCTATCATGCAAATAAATTAGTATCATATAAAATATGTAATCATACAACACCTTACGTCAACTCAACCCCCTCAATTATTATTATGAGGTGCTGCAAAATCATACACGTGTTGTTCTTTATTGCCAAGATATTTATTACGATGGAAGGAAAGTGTCGGTGGTTATTTGATTGTGGCTGTACATACTGTCGATTCTATACATACACTCTTAAACGTCCAATATTTTTATTTATGTTCATAGTGACTGAGCATTGCTATATTTCATAATAGTCCTTTACCTCCTAAATAACAATTTTTTCGAACATTATTGTATAATATAATAAAAACACAAATATTTTTCAATTAACTTACACTTTAAATTTGGTGAACGAATTTTGAAGCCCCCTGTATAATGACAAGTGTGGATATAAGCGGTGTATACTGATAAATGATTTTAATATGCATTGATGCCATGACAGACAATGGTAACAAAGTTTGCCATAAATGGGGTAATACAGTGTTGATAAATCTGGATTGATTTATTAATATTAGGCGCCGCAACAGCGAGGTCATATAGCGCCAGAAAAAGATGATAGAGAGGTGTGACAGCAAGCAGGAAGGAAATAGAAAGAAATGAGGGACAGTTGAAGAACTAAAAGCTAGTGGCTGGGGCCGAAGGGGCGACAAAACCCTTAAAGTATTGCCCACATCATTAATGCAGGCAATACCCACCTACGGAATGATAAATCTGGAGCAACTGATTTCTCCACATTCATCTAAGTAACAGGTCACCATCATTTTTTGTTTAATCTAGCCCTGTTTCCTGGCTGGCATACTGTGCAGGAATCAAGGAGCTCTATTATATAAAAAGTGTATTTATTACCCCTTGAATTAGGACGAAAGTATACTGACGTTTTGTCTAGTGGGTGACTTGACCCGTGTGTATGTTATGACAGTTGTGAATGATGTAACTGGTATGAACAGTCACAAGCATAAGTTTCTTTACCCCTCTGGCGAGAGTGAGGTCGAAGTCATGGTTGGAGAAGGGCCTGGCAAACGAACACTGGGAGTCAGTATCTCATGACTGTGTATAATTTGTTGGATTCAAGTAAGTGAACACCTCTAAAGACATGAAGCATTATCCGAGCATTATGAACTGGCTCATTTTATGTTCGTCTAGTCCATATCCAACCACGACTTCGACTTCACTCTCGCCAGGGGGGTAAAGAAACTTATGCTCGTGACTGAACATAAGAGAATAGCACACTGTTGGTATATTCGAGCAGGGATACACAACCTTTTGGGCACCTCGGGCCACATGATCAAACTTAAAGCTCACTGAGGGCCGCAAAACTTATGTTAAGCAAAATGTAGAAATTATTGGTGCTTAATGGTAAAAATATAGTATTTAATGACTTAACCCATTACGTTACAAAACTAGGATTAATCCTTACCTGGCATACACGACACAGTCTTATTAATACCAACACTGTACACTCGCAATCCAAAATATGTATCCAGGCTTGCTTCGAATAGCCTGATCGTGTATTCATTAAGCGAGCTCGAGCAAATATGAAACAGGATAAGCGTTGTCAGTAAGTAAGTAAGTAAGTAAGTAATTTAATTGGTTCACCAGTATGTCAAATTATTCGAAACTTCAACTAGGCCTGGATACAAATTTTGGATTGCGAGTGTAAAGTCGGCAGCATAAGTTCGCTGCATGTACTCGTGGGGTCGTCCAAGCTCAGCAACAGCTTCTCTCGGAAACACCTGCTGGAAACTCTCACTTACTCTCGGGCTAGTATTACTTACTACGCCGATGTAGACCTCTGGTTTCAAGCCAACTTACCGTTGCTCTGAACTACCACTCTAGTCTTCCTGGGGAACTAAGTTAGTTACTCAAGGGTTAGAGTAAACTCGTGGACTTGTCTCTATTTACTGAGTATATTAGATATAGTTACAGGTTATACAGACATCTCGTGTCTCTCTAATATAAGGTAGGAGTGAACCTGTTGTCTTCAGGGCAGGGCTTGTAATGCGCCTTCTCTCTCTGGTAGTCCTCGCTCGTTGTATACACTGCCACACCCTTGCTCAGATGACAGTTTGTCGATGATGCTATTTACAATGCTAAGCTTACATATGAAATATGGATAAGTTAGATATGAGTTTATATAAGAATAAAGTGAGTAAATATATATTGTCCCTTTCTCTACATACGAGATGACAATATGGAGTTGATTATAGTATAGAGATTAACATATAGATAATTACAGAGTGAATCTAGCAATCAGTAGCTCAGCATGGAAGATTCCCCCACGCTGCAACTCAGCACTTTTCAAAGGATGTTGTGTCTAATGAAACTAGCTTGAACTGCTTTGGCTTAACGGAATGTTCCAACACCATAGGTGTATCATGTATCGCGGACGTGATCAGCCACGGATACACCAAAAATATCGAATTTTCGGAGTTTTGAGCCTGAATTTGAGATATAAACGGGTACAGAAGATACATGACCATATCGACTTTTTACACTTAAAATATCGATTTTGACATGTTTTGGGTCTGTATCTTGAAAACATTCTAGCAAGGAGTAGGCATGTACAGATCGCTTCTGGGAACCAAAAATATCGAATTTTCTGGTGTTTTGAACCGGAATTAGGGATATACACGGGTACAGAAGATGCATACACATATTGACTTTGGGCACATAAAATATCGATTTTTAGCATGTTTTGGGCCTTTATTTTACAAACACTCTAACACAGAGTATGCACGTACAGATCGTTTCTGGAAACAAAAATATTGAATTTTCGGGTGTTTTGAGCCTGAATTTGAGATATAAACGGATACAGAAGATGCATGCACATATCGACTTTGGGCACCTAAAATATCGATTTTTAATATGTTTTGGGCCTGTATTTTGAAAATACTCTAACACGGAGTAGGCATGTACAGATCGCTTCTGGGACCCAAAAAAATCGAATTTTCGGGTGTTTTGAACCTGAATTAGGGATATACACGTATACAGAAGATGCATACACATTTTGACTTTGGGCACCTAAAATATTGATTTTGAGCATGTTTTGGGCCTGTATTTTGAAAATACTATAGCACGGTGTAGACATGTACAGATTGCTTCTGTGACACAAAAATATCGAATTTTCGGGTGTTTTGAGCCTGAATTTGAGATATAAACGGGTACAGAAGATGCATGAACATATCGACTTTGGACACCTAAAATATCGATTTATAGCATGTTTTAACCCTGTATTTTAAAAACATTCTAGCACTGAGTAGGCATGTGCAGATTGCTTAAGGGACCCAAAAATATCTAATTTTCGGGTGTTTTGAGCCTGAATTTGAGATATAAACGGGTACAGAAGATGCATGCACATATCGATTTTTTGCACCTAAAATATCGATTTTGAGCATGTTTTGGGTCTGTATCTTGAAAAAATTCTAGCAAGGAGTAGGCATGTACAAATCGCTTCTGGGACCCAAAAATATCGAATTTTCGGGTGTTTTGAACCTGAATTTGGGATATAGACGGATACAGAAGATGCATGCACATATCGACTTTGGGCACCTAAAATATCGAATTTGAGGATGTTTTGGGCCTGTATTTTGAAAATACTCTAACACGGAGTAGGCATGTACAGATCGCTTGTGGGACCCAAAAATATCGAATTTTCGGGTGTTTTGAGCCTGAATTTGAGATATAAACGGGTACAGAAGATGCATGCACATTTCGACTTTTTGCACCTAAAATATCGATTTCGAGCATGTTTTGGGTCTGTATCTTGAAAACATTCTAGCAAGAAGTAGGCATGTACAGATTGCTTCTGGGACCCAAAAATATCGAATTTTCGAGTGTTTTGAACCTGAACTTGGGATATAGACGGGTACAGTAGATGCATACACATATTGACTTTAGGCAGCAAAAATATCGATTTTCTGCATGTTTTAGGCCTGTATTTTGAAAATACTCTAACACGGAGTATGCATGTACACATTGCTTTTGGGACCCAAAAATATCGAATATTCGGGTGTTTTGAGTTTGAATTTGAGATTTAAACGGGAACAGAAGATGCATGCACATATCGACTTTGGGCACCCAAAATATCGATTTTGAGGATGTTTTGGGCCTGTATCTTTAAAATACTCTAACACTGAGTAGACACGTACAGATCGCTTCTGGGACCCAAATAAATCGAATTTTCGGGTATTCTGAACCTGAATTTGAGATATGAACGGGTACAGAAGATGCATGCACATATCGACTTTGGGCACCTAAAATATCGATTTTGAGCATGTTTTGGGCCTGTATTTTGAAGATACTCTAACACGGTGTAGAGATGTACAGATCGCTTCTGGGACACAACAATATCGATTTTTTGGGTGTTTTGAGCCTGAATTTGAGATATAAGCGGGTACAGAAGATGCATGCACATAACGACTTTGGCACCAAAAATATCGATTTTTAGTATGTTTTGGGCCTGTATTTTGAAAATACTCTAACACGGAGTAGGCATGTACAGATCGCTTCTGGGACACAAAAATATCGAATATTCGGGTGTTTTGAGTCTAAATTTGAGATATAAACGGGTACAGAAGATGCATGCACATATCGACTTTGGGCACCCAAAATATCGATTTTGAGCATGTTTTGGGCCTGTATTTTTAAAATACTCCAACACTGAGTAGGCATGTACAGATCGCTTCGGGGACCCAAAAATATCGAATTTTCAGGTGTTTTGAGCCTGAATTTGAGATATAAACGGATACAGAAAATGCATGCACATTTCGACTTTTTGCACCTAAAATATCGATTTTGAGCATGTTTTGGGTCTGTATCTTGAAAACATTCTAGCAAGAAGTAGGCATGTACATATTGCTTCTGGTACCCAAAAATATCGAATTTTCGAGTGTTTTGAACCTAAATTTGGGATATAGACGGGTACAGAAGATGCATACACATTTTGACTTTTGCACATAAAATATAGATTTTCAGCATGTTTTGGGCCTGTATTTTAAAAACATTCTAGCACTGAGTAGGCATGTGCAGATTGCTTAAGGGTCCCAAAAATATCGAATTTTCGGAGTTTTGAGCCTGAATTTGAGATATAAACGGGTACAGAAGATGCATGCACATATCGACTTTGGACACCTAAAATATCGATTTATAGCATGTTTTAAGCCTGTATTTTAAAAACATTCTAGCACTGAGTAGGCATGTGCAGATTGCTTAAGGGTCCCAAAAATATCGAATTTTCGGAGTTTTGAGCCTGAATTTGAGATATAAACGGGTACAGAAGATGCATGCACATATCGACTTTTTACACTTAAAATATCGATTTTGACATGTTTTGGGTCTGTATCTTGAAAACATTCTAGCAAGGAGTAGGCATGTACAGATCGCTTCTGGGAACCAAAAATATCGAATTTTCTGGTGTTTTGAACCGGAATTAGGGATATACACGGGTACAGAAGATGCATACACATATTGACTTTGGGCACATAAAATATCGATTTTTAGCATGTTTTGGGCCTTTATTTTACAAACACTCTAACACGGAGTATGCACGTACAGATCGTTTCTAGAAACAAAAATATTGAATTTTCGGGTGTTTTGAGCCTGAATTTGAGATATAAACGGATACAGAAGATGCATGCACATATCGACTTTGGGCACCTAAAATATCGATTTTTAATATGTTTTGGGCCTGTATTTTGAAAATACTCTAACACGGAGTAGGCATGTACAGATCGCTTCTGGGACCCAAAAAAATCGAATTTTCGGTTGTTTTGAACCTGAATTAGGGATATACACGTATACAGAAGATGCATACACATTTTGACTTTGGGCACATAAAATATCGATTTTGAGCATGTTTTGGGCCTGTATTTTTAAAATACTCCAACACTGAGTAGACACGTACAGATCGCTTCTGGAACCCAAATAAATCGAATTTTAGGGTGTTCTGAGCCTGAATTTGAGATATGAACGGGTACAGAAGATGCACGCACATATCGACTTTGGGCACCTAAAATATTGATTTTGAGCATGTTTTGGGCCTGTATTTTGAAAATACTATAGCACGGTGTAGACATGTACAGATTGCTTCTGTGACACAAAAATATCGAATTTTCGGGTGTTTTGAGCCTGAATTTGAGATATAAACGGGTACAGAAGATGCATGAACATATCGACTTTGGACACCTAAAACATCGATTTATAGCATGTTTTTTAACCCTGTATTTTAAAAACATTCTAGCACTGAGTAGGCATGTGCAGATTGCTTAAGGGACCCAAAAATATCGAATTTTCGGGTGTTTTGAGCCTGAATTTGAGATATAAACGGGTACAGAAGATGCATGCACATTTCGACTTTTTGCACCTAAAATATCGATTTCGAGCATGTTTTGGGTCTGTATCTTGAAAACATTCTAGCAAGAAGTAGGCATGTACAGATTGCTTCTGGGACCCAAAAATATCGAATTTTCGAGTGTTTTGAACCGGAACTTGGGATATAGACGGGTACAGTAGATGCATACACATATTGACTTTCGGCAGCAATAATATCGATTTTCTGCATGTTTTAGGCCTGTATTTTGAAAATACTCTAACACGGAGTATGCATGTACACATTGCTTTTGGGACCCAAAAATATCGAATATTCGGGTGTTTTAAGTTTGAATTTGAGATTTAAACGGGAACAGAAGATGCATGCACATATCGACTTTGGGCACCCAAATTATCGATTTTGAGGATGTTTTGGGCCTGTATCTTTAAAATACTCTAACACTGAGTAGACACGTACAGATCGCTTCTGGGACCCAAATAAATCGAATTTTCGGGTATTCTGAACCTGAATTTGAGATATGAACGGGTACAGAAGATGCATGCACATATCGACTTTGGGCACCTAAAATTTCGATTTTGAGCATGTTTTGGGCCTGTATTTTGAAGATACTCTAACACGGTGTAGACATGTACAGATCGCTTCTGGGACACAAAAATATCGATTTTTTAGGTGTTTTGAGCCTGAATTTGAGATATAAACGGGTACAGAAGATGCATGCACATAACGACTTTGGCACCAAAAATATCGATTTTTAGTATGTTTTGGGCGTATAATTTGAAAATAATCAAGCACTGAGTAGGCATGTACAGATCGCTTAGGGGACCCAAAAATATCGAATTTTCGGGGGTTTTGAGCCAGAATTTGGGATATAACCGGGAACAGAGGATGCATGCACATATCGACTTTTTGCACCTAAAATATCGATTTTGAGCATGTTTTGGGTCTGTATCTTGAAAACATTCTAGCAAGAAGTAGGCATGTACAGATCGCTTCTGGGACCAAAAAATACCGATTATTCTGGTGTTTTGAACCGGAATTTGGGATATAGACGGGTACAGAAGATGCATACACATATTGACTTTGGGCACCTATAATATAGATTTTCAGCATGTTTTGGGCCTGTATTTTGAAAATACTTTAACACGGAGTAGGCATGTACAGATCGCTTCTTGGACCCAAAAATATCGAATTTTCGGATGTTTTGAGCCTGAATTTGAGATATAAACGGGTACAGAAGATGCATGCACATTTCGACTTTGGACACCTAAAATATCGATTTATAGCATGTTTTAAGCCTGTATTTTAAAAACATTCTAGCACTGAGTAGGCATGTGCAGATTGCTTAAGGGACCCAAAAATATCGAATTTTCGGAGTTTTGAGCCTAAATTTGAGATATAAACGGGTACAGATGATGCATGCACATATCGACTTTTTGCACTTAAAATATCGATTTTCAGCATGTTTTGGGCCTGTATTTTGAAAATACTTTACCCCGGAGTAGGCATGTACAGATTGCTTCTGGGACCCAAAAATATTGAATTTTCATGTGTTTTGAGCCTGAATTTGAGATATAAACGGGTACAGAAGATGCATGCACATATCGACTTTGGACACCTAAAATATCGATTTTTAGCATGTTTTAAGCCTATATTTTAAAAACATTCTAGTACTGAGTATGCATGTACAGATCGCTTAAGGGACCCAAAAATATGGAATTTTCCAGTGTTTTGAGAATGAATTTGAGATATAAACGGGTACAGAAGATGCATGCACATATCAACTTTTTGCACCTAAAATATCAATTTTGATCATGTTTTGGGTCTGTATCTTGAAAAAATTCTAGCAAGGAGTAGGCATGTACAGATCGCTTCTGGGACCAAAAAATATCGAATTTTCGGGTGTTTTGAACCTGAATTTGGGATATAGGCGGATACAGAAGATGCATGCACATATCGACTTTGGGCACCTAAAATATTGATTTTGAGCATGTTTTGGGCCTGTATTTTGAAAATACTCTAACACGGAGTAGGCATGTACAGATCGCTTCTGGGACCCAAAAATATCGAATTTTCGGGTGTTTTGAGCCTGAATTTGAGATATAAACGGGTACAGAAGATGCATGCACATATCGACTTTTTGCACCTAAAATATCGATTTTGAGCATGTTTTGGGTCTGTATCTTGAAAACATTCTAGCAAGAAGTAGGCCTGTACAGATTGCTACTGGGACCCAAAAATATCGAATTTTCGAGTGTTTTGAACCTGAATTTGGGATATAGACGGGTACAGAAGATGCATACACATATCGACTTTGGGCAGCTAAAATATCGATTTTCAGCATGTTTTAGGCCTGTACTTTGAAAATACTCTAATACAGAGTATGCATGTACAGATGGCTTTTAGAACCCAAAAATATCGAATATTCGGGTGTTTTGAGTCTGAATTTGAGATATAAACAGGTACAGAAGATGTATGCACATATCGACTTTTTGCATTTAAAATATCGATTTTGAGCATGTTTTGGGTTTTGTGTCTTGAAAATACTCAAACACGGTGTAGACATGTACAGATCGCTTCTGGGACACAAAAATATCGAATTTTCGGGTGTTTTGAGCTTGAATTTGAGATATAAACGGATACAGAAGATGCATGCACATATCGACTTTTTGCACCTAAAATATCGATTTTGAGCATGTTTTGGGTCTGTATCTTGAAAACATTCTAGCAAGAAGTAGGCATGTACAGATCGCTTCTGGGAAAAAAAAATACCGATTATTCTGGTGTTTTGAACCGAAATTTGGGATATAGACGGGTACAGAAGATGCATACACATATTGACTTTGGGCACTTAAAATATCGATTTTCAGCATGTTTTGGGCCTGTATTTTGAAAATACTTTACCCCGGAGTAGGCATGTACAGATTGCTTCTGGGACCCAAAAATATTGAATTTTCATGTGTTTTGATCCTGAATTTGAGATATAAACGGGTACAGAAGATGCATGCACATATCGACTTTGGACACCTAAAATATCGATTTTTAGCATGTTTTAAGCCTATATTTTAAAAACATTCTAGTACTGAGTATGCATGTACAGATCGCTTAAGGGACCCAAAAATATTGAATTTTCGGGTGTTTTGAGCCTGAATTTGAGATATAAACGGGTACAGAAGATGCATGCACATATCAACTTTTTGCACCTAAAATATCAATTTTGATCATGTTTTGGGTCTGTATCTTGAAAAATTTCTAGCAAGGAGTAGACATGTACAGATCGCTTCTGGGACCAAAAAATATCGAATTTTCGGTTGTTTTGAACCTGAATTTGGGATATAGGCGGATACAGAAGATGCATGCACATATCGACTTTGGGCACCTAAAATATTGATTTTGAGCATGTTTTGGGCCTGTAATTTGAAGATACTTTAACACGGAGTAGGCATGTACAGATCGCTTCGGGGACCCAAAAATATCGAATTTTCGGGTGTTTTGAGCCTGAATTTGAGATATAAACGGGTACAGAAGATGCATGCACATATCGACTTTTTGCACCTAAAATATCGATTTTGAGCATGTTTTGGGTCTGTATCTTGAAAACATTCTAGCAAGAATTAGGCCTGTACAGATTGCTTCTGGGACACAAAAATATCGAATTTTCGAGTGTTTTGAACCTGAATTTGGGATATAGACGTGTACAGAAGATGCATACACATATTGACTTTGGGCAGCTAAAATATCGATTTTCAGCATGTTTTAGGCCTGTACTTTGAAAATACTCTAATACGGAGTATGCATGTACAGATCGCTTTTGGGACCCAAAATTATCGAATTTTCGGGTGTTTTGAGCCTGAATTTGAGATATAAACGGGTACAGAAGATGCATGCACATATCGACTTTTTGCACTTAAAATATCGATTTTTAGTATGTTTTGGGCGTATAATTTGAAAATATTCTAACACTGAGTAGGCATGTACAGATCGCTTCTGGGACCCAAATAAATCGAATTTTCGGGTGTTCTGAGCCTGAATTTGAGATATGAACGGGTATAGAAGATGCATGCACATATCGACTTTTTGCACTTAAAATATAAATTTTGAGCATGTTTTGGGTTTTGTATCTTGAAAATACTCAAACACGGTGTAGACATGTACAGATCGCTTCTGGGACACAAAAATATCGATTTTTTGGGTGTTTTGAGCCTGAATTTGAGATATAAACGGGTACAGAAGATGCATGCACATATCGACTTTAGCACCCAAAATATCGATTTTTTGTATGTTTTGGGCGTATAATTTGAAAATATTCTAGCACTGAGTAGGCATGTACAGATCGCTTCTGGGACCCAAATAAATCGAATTTTCGGGTGTTCTGAACCCGAATTTGGGATATAGACGGATACAGAAGATGCATGCACATATCGACTTTGGGCACCTAATATATCGATTTTGAGCATGTTTTAGGCCTGTATTTTGAAAATACTCTAACACGGAGTAGGCATGTACAGATCGCTTCTGGAACCCAAAAATATCGAATTTTCGGATTTTTTGAGCCTGAATTTGAGATATAAACGGGTACAGAAGATGCATGCACATTTCGACTTTTTGCACCTAAAATATCGATTTTGAGCATGTTTTGGATCTGTATCTTGAAAACATTCTAGCAAGAAGTAGGCATGTACAGATTGCTTCTAGGACCCAAAAATATCGAATTTTCGAGTGTTTTGAACCTGAATTTGGGATATAGACGGGTACAGAAGATACATGCACATATCGACTTTGGGCACCTAAAATATCGATTTTTAGTATGTTTTGGGCCTGTATTTTAAAAATACTCTAACACGGAGTAGACATGTACAGATCGCTTCTGGGACACAAAAATATCGATTATTTGGGTGTTTCGAGCCTGAATTTGAGATATAAACGGGTACAGAAGATGCATGCACATATCGACTTTGGACACCTAAAATATCGATTTTTAGCATGTTTTGAGCCTATATTTTAAAAACATTCTAGTACTAAGTATGCATGTACAGATCGCTTAAGGGACCCAAAAATATGGAATTTTCCAGTGTTTTGAGCCTGAATTTGAGATATAAACGGGTACAGAAGATGCATGCACATATCAACTTTTTGCACCTAAAATATCAATTTTGATCATGTTTTGGGTCTGTATCTTGAAAAAAATTCTAGCAAGGAGTAGGCATGTCCAGATCGCTTCTGGGACCAAAAAATATCGAATTTTCGAGTGTTTTGAACCTGAATTTGGGATATAGACGGGTACAGAAGATACATGCACATATCGACTTTGGGCACCTAAAATATCAATTTTGAGCATCTTTTGGGCCTGTATTTTGAAAATACTCAAACACGGTGTAGACATGTACAGATCGCTTCTGGGACACAAAAATATCGATTTTTTGGGTGTTTTGATCCTGAATTTGAGATATAAACGGATACAAAAGATGCATGCACATATCGACTTTGGTCACCTAAAATATCGATTTTGAGCATGTTTTGGGCCTGTATTTTGAAAATACTCTAACACGGAGTAGGAATGTACAGATCGCTTCTGGGACCCAAAAATATCGATTTTTTAGGTGTTTTGAGCCTGAATTTGAGATATAAACGGGTACAGAAGATGCATGCACATAACGACTTTGGCACCAAAAATATCGATTTTTAGTATGTTTTGGGCGTATAATTTGAAAATAATCAAGCACTGAGTAGGCATGTACAGATCGCTTAGGGGACCCAAAAATATCGAATTTTCGGGGGTTTTGAGCCAGAATTTGGGATATAACCGGGAACAGAGGATGCATGCACATATCGACTTTTTGCACCTAAAATATCGATTTTGAGCATGTTTTGGGTCTGTATCTTGAAAACATTCTAGCAAGAAGTAGGCATGTACAGATCGCTTCTGGGACCAAAAAATACCGATTATTCTGGTGTTTTGAACCGGAATTTGGGATATAGACGGGTACAGAAGATGCATACACATATTGACTTTGGGCACCTATAATATAGATTTTCAGCATGTTTTGGGCCTGTATTTTGAAAATACTTTAACACGGAGTAGGCATGTACAGATCGCTTCTTGGACCCAAAAATATCGAATTTTCGGATGTTTTGAGCCTGAATTTGAGATATAAACGGGTACAGAAGATGCATGCACATTTCGACTTTGGACACCTAAAATATCGATTTATAGCATGTTTTAAGCCTGTATTTTAAAAACATTCTAGCACTGAGTAGGCATGTGCAGATTGCTTAAGGGACCCAAAAATATCGAATTTTCGGAGTTTTGAGCCTAAATTTGAGATATAAACGGGTACAGATGATGCATGCACATATCGACTTTTTGCACTTAAAATATCGATTTTCAGCATGTTTTGGGCCTGTATTTTGAAAATACTTTACCCCGGAGTAGGCATGTACAGATTGCTTCTGGGACCCAAAAATATTGAATTTTCATGTGTTTTGAGCCTGAATTTGAGATATAAACGGGTACAGAAGATGCATGCACATATCGACTTTGGACACCTAAAATATCGATTTTTAGCATGTTTTAAGCCTATATTTTAAAAACATTCTAGTACTGAGTATGCATGTACAGATCGCTTAAGGGACCCAAAAATATGGAATTTTCCAGTGTTTTGAGAATGAATTTGAGATATAAACGGGTACAGAAGATGCATGCACATATCAACTTTTTGCACCTAAAATATCAATTTTGATCATGTTTTGGGTCTGTATCTTGAAAAAATTCTAGCAAGGAGTAGGCATGTACAGATCGCTTCTGGGACCAAAAAATATCGAATTTTCGGGTGTTTTGAACCTGAATTTGGGATATAGGCGGATACAGAAGATGCATGCACATATCGACTTTGGGCACCTAAAATATTGATTTTGAGCATGTTTTGGGCCTGTAATTTGAAAATACTTTAACACGGAGTAGGCATGTACAGATCGCTTCGGGGACCCAAAAATATCGAATTTTCGGGTGTTTTGAGCCTGAATTTGAGATATAAACGGGTACAGAAGATGCATGCACAAATCGACTTTTTGCACCTAAAATATCGATTTTGAGCATGTTTTGGGTCTGTATCTTGAAAACATTCTAGCAAGAATTAGGCCTGTACAGATTGCTTCTGGGACCCAAAAATATCGAATTTTCGAGTGTTTTGAACCTGAATTTGGGATATAGACGGGTACAGAAGATCCATACACATATTGACTTTGGGCAGCTAAAATATCGATTTTCAGCATGTTTTAGGCCTGTACTTTGAAAATACTCTAATACGGAGTATGCATGTACAGATGGCTTTTGGGACCCAAAAATATCGAATATTCGGGTGTTTTGAGTCTGAATTTGAGATATAAACAGGTACAGAAGATGCATGCACATATCGACTTTGGGCACTTAAAATATCGATTTTGAGCATGTTTTGGGTTTTGTATCTTGAAAATACTCAAACACGGTGTAGACATGTACAGATCGCTTCTGGGATACAAAAATATCGATTTTTTGGGTGTTTTGAGCCTGAATTTGAGATATAAACTGGTACAGAAGATGCATGCACATATCGACTTTGGCACCCAAAATATCGATTTTTAGTATGTTTTGGGCGTATAATTTGAAAATATTCTAGCACTGAGTAGGCATGTACAGATCGCTTCTGGGACCCAAATAAATCGAATTTTCGGGTGTTCTGAGCCTGAATTTGAGATATGAACGGTTACAGAAGATGCATGCACATATCGACTTTGGGCACCTAAAATATCGATTTTGAGCATGTTTCGGGTTTATATTTTGAAAATACTCAAACACGGTGTAGACATGTACAGATCGCTTCAGGGTCCCAAAAATATCGAATTTTCGGGTTTTTTAAGCCTGAATTTGAGATATAAACGGGTACAGAAGATGCATGCACATTTCGACTTTTTGCACCTAAAATATCGATTTTGAGCATGTTTTGGGTCTGTATCTGGAAAACATTCTAGCAAGAAGTAGGCATGTACAGATTGCTTCTGGGACCCAAAAATATCGAATTTTCGAGTGTTTTGAACCTGAATTTGGGATATAGACGGGTACAGAAGATGCATGCACATATCGACTTTGGGCACCTAAAATATCGATTTTTAGTATGTTTTGGGCCTGTATTTTAAAAATACTCTAACACGGAGTAGACATGTACAGATCGCTTTTGGGACCCAAAAATATCGAATTTTCGGGTGTTTTGAGCCTGAATTTGAGATATAAACGGGTACAGAAGATGCATGCACATATCGACTTTTTGCACTTAAAATATCGATTTTTAGTATGTTTTGGGCGTATAATTTGAAAATATTCTAGCACTGAGTAGGCATGTACAGATCGCTTCTGGGACCCAAATAAATCGAATTTTCGGGTGTTCTGAACCTGAATTTGAGATATGAACGGGTATAGAAGATGCATGCACATATCGACTTTGGGCACCTAAAATATCGATTTTGAGCATGTTTTGGGCATGTGTTTTGAAAATACTAAAACACGGTGTAGACATGTACAGATCGCTTCTGGGACACGAAAATATCGATTATTTGGGTGTTTTGAGCCTGAATTTGAGATATAAACGGGTACAGAAGATGCATGCATATATCGACTTTAGCACCCAAAATATCGATTTTTAGCATGTTTTGGGCCTGTATTTTGAAAATACTCAAACACGGTGTAGACATGTACAGATCGCTTCTGGGACACAAAAATATTGATTTTTTGGGTGTTTTGAGCCTGAATTTGAGATATAAACGGGTACAGAAGATTCATGCACATATCGACTTTGGCACCCAAAATATCGATTTTTAGTATGTTTTGGGCGTATAATTTGAAAATATTCTAGCACTGAGTAGGCATGTACAGATCGCTTCTGGGACCCAAAAATATCGAATTAACGGGTGTTTTGAGCCTGAATTTGAGATATAAACGGATACAGATGATGCATGGACATATCGACTTTGGGCACCTAAAATAACGATTTTGAGCATGTTTTGGGCCTGTATTTTGAAAATACACTAACACGGAGTAGGCATGTACAGATCGCTTCGGGGACCCAAAAATATTGAATTTTCGGGTGTTTTGAGCCTGAATTTGAGATATAAACGGGTACAGAATATGCATGCACATTTCGACTTTGGACACCTAAAATATCGATTCATAGCATGTTTTAAGCCTGTATTTTAAAAACATTCTAGCACTGAGTAGGCATGTGCAGATTGCTTAAGGGACCCAAAAATATCGAATTTTCGGAGTTTTGAGCCTGAATTTGAGATATAAACGGGTACAGAAGATGCATGCACATATCGACTTTGGCACCCAAAATATCGATTTTAAGTATGTTTTGGGCGTATAATTTGAAAATATTCTAGCACTGAGTAGGCATGTACAGATCGCTTCTTGGACCCAAAAATATCGAGTTTTCGGATGTTTTGAGCCTGAATTTGATATATAAACGGGTACAGAAGATGCATGCACATATCGACTTTGGACATCTAAAATATCGATTTTTAGCATGTTTTGAGCCTATATTTTAAAAATATTCTAGTACTGAGTATGCATATACAGATCGATTAAGGGACCCAAAAATATGGAATTTTCCAGTGTTTTGAGCGTGAATTTGGGATATAGACGGGTACAGAAGATGCATACACATATCGACTTTGGGCAGCTAAAATATCGATTTTCAGCATGTTTTAGGCCTGTACTTTGAAAATATTCTAATACAGAGTATGCATGTACAGATGGCTTTTAGGACCCAAAAATATCGAATATTCGGGTGTTTTGAGTCTGAATTTGAGATATAAACAGGTACAGAAGATGTATGCACATATCGACTTTTTGCACTTAAAATATCGATTTTGAGCATGTTTTGGGTTTTGTATCTTGAAAATACTCAAACACGGTGTAGACATGTACAGATCGCTTCTGGGACACAAAAATATTGAATTTTCGGGTGTTTTGAGCTTGAATTTGAGATATAAACGGATACAGAAGATGCATGCACATATCGACTTTTTGCACCTAAAATATCGATTTTGAGCATGTTTTGGGTCTGTATCTTGAAAAAATTCTAGCAAGAAGTAGGCATGTACAGATCGCTTCTGGGAAAAAAAAATACCGATTATTCTGGTGTTTTGAACCGGAATTTGGGATATAGACGGGTACAGAAGATGCATGCACATATCGACTTTGGCACCCAAAATATCGATTTTAAGTATGTTTTGGGCGTATAATTTGAAAATATTCTAGCACTGAGTAGGCATGTACAGATCGCTTCTTGGACCCAAAAATATCGAATTTTCGGATGTTTTGAGCCTGAATTTGATATATAAACGGGTACAGAAGATGCATGCACATTTCGACTTTGGACACCTAAAATATCGATTTATAGCATGTTTTAAGCCTGTATTTTAAAAACATTCTAGCACTGAGTAGGCATGTGCAGATTGCTTAAGGGACCCAAAAATATCGAATTTTCGGAGTTTTGAGCCGTAATTTGAGATATAAACGGGTACAGAAGAAGCATCCACATATCGACTTTTTGCACTTAAAATATCGATTTTCAGCATGTTTTGGGCCTGTATTTTGAAAATACTTTACCCCGGAGTAGGCATGTACAGATTGCTTCTGGGACCCAAAAATATTGAATTTTCATGTGTTTTGAGCCTGAATTTGAGATATAAACGGGTACAGAAGATGCATGCACATATCGACTTTGGACATCTAAAATATCGATTTTTATCATGTTTTGAGCCTGTATTTTAAAAACATTCTAGTACTGAGTATGCATATACAGATCGATTAAGGGACCCAAAAATATGGAATTTTCCAGTGTTTTGAGCGTGAATTTGAGATATAAACGGGTACAGAAGATGCATGCACATATCGACTTTTTGCACCTAAAATATCAATTTTAATCATGTTTTGGGTCTGTATCTTGAAAAAATTCTAGCAAGGAGTAGGCATGTACAGATCGCTTCTGGGACCAAAAAATATCGAATTTTCGGGTGTTTTGAACCTGAATTTGGGATATAGGCGGATACAGAAGATGCATGCACATATCGACTTTGGGCACCTAAAATATTGATTTTGAGCATGTTTTGGGCCTGTATTTTGAAAATACTCTAACACGGAGTAGGCATGTACAGATCGCTTCTGGGACCCAAAAATATCGAATTTTCGGGTGTTTTGAGCCTGAATTTGAGATATAAACGGGTACAGAAGATGCATGCACATATCGACTTTTTGCACCTAAAATATCGATTTTGAGCATGTTTTGGGTCTGTATCTTGAAAACATTCTAGCAAGAAGTAGGCCTGTACAGATTGCTACTGGGACCCAAAAATATCGAATTTTCGAGTGTTTTGAACCTGAATTTGGGATATAGACGGGTACAGAAGATGCATACACATATCGACTTTGGGCAGCTAAAATATCGATTTTCAGCATGTTTTAGGCCTGTACTTTGAAAATACTCTAATACAGAGTATGCATGTACAGATGGCTTTTAGAACCCAAAAATATCGAATATTCGGGTGTTTTGAGTCTGAATTTGAGATATAAACAGGTACAGAAGATGTATGCACATATCGACTTTTTGCATTTAAAATATCGATTTTGAGCATGTTTTGGGTTTTGTATCTTGAAAATACTCAAACACGGTGTAGACATGTACAGATCGCTTCTGGGACACAAAAATATCGAATTTTCGGGTGTTTTGAGCTTGAATTTGAGATATAAACGGATACAGAAGATGCATGCACATATCGACTTTTTGCACCTAAAATATCGATTTTGAGCATGTTTTGGGTCTGTATCTTGAAAACATTCTAGCAAGAAGTAGGCATGTACAGATCGCTCCTGGGAAAAAAAAATACCGATTATTCTGGTGTTTTGAACCGAAATTTGGGATATAGACGGGTACAGAAGATGCATACACATATTGACTTTGGGCACTTAAAATATCGATTTTCAGCATGTTTTGGGCCTGTATTTTGAAAATACTTTACCCCGGAGTAGGCATGTACAGATTGCTTCTGGGACCCAAAAATATTGAATTTTCATGTGTTTTGATCCTGAATTTGAGATATAAACGGGTACAGAAGATGCATGCACATATCGACTTTGGACACCTAAAATATCGATTTTTAGCATGTTTTGAGCCTATATTTTAAAAACATTCTAGTACTGAGTATGCATGTACAGATCGCTTAAGGGACCCAAAAATATTGAATTTTCGGGTGTTTTGAGCCTGAATTTGAGATATAAACGGGTACAGAAGATGCATGCACATATCAACTTTTTGCACCTAAAATATCAATTTTGATCATGTTTTGGGTCTGTATCTTGAAAAATTTCTAGCAAGGAGTAGACATGTACAGATCGCTTCTGGGACCAAAAAATATCGAATTTTCGGTTGTTTTGAACCTGAATTTGGGATATAGGCGGATACAGAAGATGCATGCACATATCGACTTTGGGCACCTAAAATATTGATTTTGAGCATGTTTTGGGCCTGTAATTTGAAGATACTTTAACACGGAGTAGGCATGTACAGATCGCTTCGGGGACCCAAAAATATCGAATTTTCGGGTGTTTTGAGCCTGAATTTGAGATATAAACGGGTACAGAAGATGCATGCACATATCGACTTTTTGCACCTAAAATATCGATTTTGAGCATGTTTTGGGTCTGTATCTTGAAAACATTCTAGCAAGAATTAGGCCTGTACAGATTGCTTCTGGGACACAAAAATATCGAATTTTCGAGTGTTTTGAACCTGAATTTGGGATATAGACGTGTACAGAAGATGCATACACATATTGACTTTGGGCAGCTAAAATATCGATTTTCAGCATGTTTTAGGCCTGTACTTTGAAAATACTCTAATACGGAGTATGCATGTACAGATCGCTTTTGGGACCCAAAATTATCGAATTTTCGGGTGTTTTGAGCCTGAATTTGAGATATAAACGGGTACAGAAGATGCATGCACATATCGACTTTTTGCACTTAAAATATCGATTTTTAGTATGTTTTGGGCGTATAATTTGAAAATATTCTAGCACTGAGTAGGCATGTACAGATCGCTTCTGGGACCCAAATAAATCGAATTTTCGGGTGTTCTGAGCCTGAATTTGAGATATGAACGGGTATAGAAGATGCATGCACATATCGACTTTGGGCACCTAAAATATAGATTTTCAGCATGTTTTAGGCCTGTACTTTGAAAATACTCTAACACGGAGTAGACACGTACAGATCGCTTCTGGGACACAAAAATATCGAAGTTTTGGGTGTTTTGAGCCTGAATTTGAGATATAAACGGGTACAGAAGATGCATGCACATATCGACTTTGGGCACCCAAAATATCGATTTTTAGCATGTTCTGAGCCTCTATTTTGAAAACATTCTAACACTGAGTATGCATGTACAGATCGCTTCTGGGACCCAAAAATATTGAATTTTCAGGTGTTTTGAGCCAGAATTTGAGATATAGACGGGTACAGAAGATGCATGCACATATCGACTTTTTACACTTAAAATATCGATTTTGACATGTTTTCGGTCTGTTTCTTGAAAACATTATAGCAAAGAGTAGGCATGTACAGATCGCTTCTGGGAACCAAAAATATCGAATTTTCTGGTGTTTTGAACCGGAATTAGGGATATACACGGGTACAGAAGATGCATACACATATTGACTTTGGGCACATAAAATATCGATTTTTAGCATGTTTTCGGCCTTTATTTTACAAACACTCTAACACGGAGTATGCACGTACATATCGCTTCTGGGAACAAAAATATTGAATTTTCGGGTGTTTTGAGCCTGAATTTGAGATATAAACGGGTACAGAAGATGCATGCACATATCGACTTTGGACACCTAAAATATCGATTTACAGCATGTTTTAAGCCTGTATTTTAAAAACATTCTAGCACTGAGTAGGCATGTGCAGATTGCTTAAGGGTCCCAAAAATATTGAATTTTCGGAGTTTTGAGCCTGAATTTGAGATATAAACGGGTACAGAAGATGCATGCACATTTAGACTTTGGACACCTAAAATTTTGATTTATAGCATGTTTTAAGCCTGTATTTTAAAAACATTCTAGCACTAAGTAGGCCTGTGCAGATTGCTTAAGGGACCCAAAAATATCGAATTTTCTGGTGTTTTGAACCGGAATTAGGGATATACACGGGTACAGAAGATGCATGCACATATCGACTTTTTGCACTTAAAATATAAATTTTGAGCATGTTTTGGGTTTTGTATCTTGAAAATACTCAAACACGGTGTAGACATGTACAGATCGCTTCTGGGACACAAAAATATCGATTTTTTGGGTGTTTTGAGCCTGAATTTGAGATATAAACGGGTACAGAAGATGCATGCACATATCGACTTTAGCACCCAAAATATCGATTTTTTGTATGTTTTGGGCGTATAATTTGAAAATATTCTAGCACTGAGTAGGCATGTACAGATCGCTTCTGGGACCCAAATAAATCGAATTTTCGGGTGTTCTGAACCCGAATTTGGGATATAGACGGATACAGAAGATGCATGCACATATCGACTTTGGGCACCTAATATATCGATTTTGAGCATGTTTTAGGCCTGTATTTTGAAAATACTCTAACACGGAGTAGGCATGTACAGATCGCTTCTGGAACCCAAAAATATCGAATTTTCGGATTTTTTGAGCCTGAATTTGAGATATAAACGGGTACAGAAGATGCATGCACATTTCGACTTTTTGCACCTAAAATATCGATTTTGAGCATGTTTTGGATCTGTATCTAGAAAACATTCTAGCAAGAAGTAGGCATGTACAGATTGCTTCTAGGACCCAAAAATATCGAATTTTCGAGTGTTTTGAACCTGAATTTGGGATATAGACGGGTACAGAAGATACATGCACATATCGACTTTGGGCACCTAAAATATCGATTTTTAGTATGTTTTGGGCCTGTATTTTAAAAATACTCTAACACGGAGTAGACATGTACAGATCGCTTCTGGGACACAAAAATATCGATTATTTGGGTGTTTTGAGCCTGAATTTGAGATATAAACGGGTACAGAAGATGCATGCACATATCGACTTTGGGCACCCAAAATATCGATTTTTAGCATGTTCTGAGCCTCTATTTTGAAAACATTCTAACACTGAGTATGCATGTACAGATCGCTTCTGGGACCCAAAAATATTGAATTTTCAGGTGTTTTGAGCCTGAATTTGAGATATAGACGGGTACAGAAGATGCATGCACATATCGACTTTTTACACTTAAAATATCGATTTTGACATGTTTTCGGTCTGTATCTTGAAAACATTATAGCAAAGAGTAGGCATGTACAGATCGCTTCTGGGAACCAAAAATATCGAATTTTCTGGTGTTTTAAAACCGGAATTAGGGATATACACGGGTACAGAAGATGCATACACATATTGACTTTGGGCACATAAAATATCGATTTTTAGCATGTTTTGGGCCTTTATTTTACAAACACTCTAACACGGAGTATGCACGTACATATCGCTTCTGGGAACAAAAATATTGAATTTTCGGGTGTTTTGAGCCTGAATTTGAGATATAAACGGGTACAGAAGATGCATGCACATATCGACTTTGGACACCTAAAATATCGATTTATAGCATGTTTTAAGCCTGTATTTTAAAAACATTCTAGCACTGAGTAGGCATGTGCAGATTGCTTAAGGGTCCCAAAAATATCGAATTTTCGGAGTTTTGAGCCTGAATTTGAGATATAAACGGGTACAGAAGATGCATGCACATTTAGACTTTGGACACCTAAAATTTTGATTTATAGCATGTTTTAAGCCTGTATTTTAAAAACATTCTAGCACTAAGTAGGCCTGTGCAGATTGCTTAAGGGACCCAAAAATATCGAATTTTCTGGTGTTTTGAACCGGAATTAGGGATATACACGGGTACAGAAGATGCATGCACATATCGACTTTTTGCACTTAAAATATAAATTTTGAGCATGTTTTGGGTTTTGTATCTTGAAAATACTCAAACACGGTGTAGACATGTACAGATCGCTTCTGGGACACAAAAATATCGATTTTTTGGGTGTTTTGAGCCTGAATTTGAGATATAAACGGGTACAGAAGATGCATGCACATATCGACTTTAGCACCCAAAATATCGATTTTTTGTATGTTTTGGGCGTATAATTTGAAAATATTCTAGCACTGAGTAGGCATGTACAGATCGCTTCTGGGACCCAAATAAATCGAATTTTCGGGTGTTCTGAACCCGAATTTGGGATATAGACGGATACAGAAGATGCATGCACATATCGACTTTGGGCACCTAATATATCGATTTTGAGCATGTTTTAGGCCTGTATTTTGAAAATACTCTAACACGGAGTAGGCATGTACAGATCGCTTCTGGAACCCAAAAATATCGAATTTTCGGATTTTTTGAGCCTGAATTTGAGATATAAACGGGTACAGAAGATGCATGCACATTTCGACTTTTTGCACCTAAAATATCGATTTTGAGCATGTTTTGGATCTGTATCTTGAAAACATTCTAGCAAGAAGTAGGCATGTACAGATTGCTTCTAGGACCCAAAAATATCGAATTTTCGAGTGTTTTGAACCTGAATTTGGGATATAGACGGGTACAGAAGATACATGCACATATCGACTTTGGGCACCTAAAATATCGATTTTTAGTATGTTTTGGGCCTGTATTTTAAAAATACTCTAACACGGAGTAGACATGTACAGATCGCTTCTGGGACACAAAAATATCGATTATTTGGGTGTTTCGAGCCTGAATTTGAGATATAAACGGGTACAGAAGATGCATGCACATATCGACTTTGGACACCTAAAATATCGATTTTTAGCATGTTTTGAGCCTATATTTTAAAAACATTCTAGTACTGAGTATGCATGTACAGATCGCTTAAGGGACCCAAAAATATGGAATTTTCCAGTGTTTTGAGCCTGAATTTGAGATATAAACGGGTACAGAAGATGCATGCACATATCAACTTTTTGCACCTAAAATATCAATTTTGATCATGTTTTGGGTCTGTATCTTGAAAAAAATTCTAGCAAGGAGTAGGCATGTCCAGATCGCTTCTGGGACCAAAAAATATCGAATTTTCGAGTGTTTTGAACCTGAATTTGGGATATAGACGGGTACAGAAGATACATGCACATATCGACTTTGGGCACCTAAAATATCAATTTTGAGCATCTTTTGGGCCTGTATTTTGAAAATACTCAAACACGGTGTAGACATGTACAGATCGCTTCTGGGACACAAAAATATCGATTTTTTGGGTGTTTTGATCCTGAATTTGAGATATAAACGGATACAAAAGATGCATGCACATATCGACTTTGGTCACCTAAAATATCGATTTTGAGCATGTTTTGGGCCTGTATTTTGAAAATACTCTAACACGGAGTAGGAATGTACAGATCGCTTCTGGGACCCAAAAATATCGAATTTTCGGGTGTTTTGAGCCTGAATTTGAGATATAAACGGGTACAGAAGATGCATGCACATTTCGACTTTTTGCCCCTAAAATATCGATTTTGAGCATGTTTTGTGTCTGTATCTTGAAAACATTCTAGCAAGAAGTAGGCCTGTACAGATCGCTTCTGTGACCAAAAAATATCGAATATTCTGGTGTTTTGAACCGGAATTTGGGATATAGACGGGTACAGAAGATGCATACACATATTGACTTTGGGCACTTAAAATATCGATTTTCAGCATGTTTTGGGCCTGTATTTTGAAAATACTTTAACACGGAGTAGGCATGTACAGATTGCTTCTGGGACCCAAAAATATTGAATTTTCGTGTGTTTTGAGCCTGAATTTGAGATATAAACGGCTACAAAAGATGCATGCACATATCGACTTTGGACACCTAAAATATCGATTTTTAGCATGTTTTGAGCCTATATTTTAAAAACATTCTAGTACTGAGTATGCATATACAGATCGCTTAAGGGACCCAAAAATATGGAATTTTCCAGTGTTTTGAGCCTGAATTTGAGATATAAACGGGTACAGAAGATGCATGCACATATCAACTTTTTGCACCTAAAATATCAATTTTGATCATGTTTTGGGTCTGTATCTTGAAAAAAATTCTAGCAAGGAGTAGGCATGTCCAGATCGCTTCTGGGACCAAAAAATATCGAATTTTCGAGTGTTTTGAACCTGAATTTGGGATATAGACGGGTACAGAAGATGCATACACATATTGACTTTGGGCAGCTAAAATATCGATTTTCAGCATGTTTTTAGGCCTGTACTTTGAAAATACTCTAATACAGAGTATGCATGTACAGATGACTTTTGGGACCCAAAAATATCGAATATTCGGGTGGTTTGTGTCCGAATTTGAGATATAAACAGGTACAGAAGATGTATGCACATATCGACTTTTTGCACTTAAAATATCGATTTTGAGCATGTTTTGGGTTTTGTATCTTGAAAATACTCAAACATGGTGTAGACATGTACATATCGCTTCTGGGACACAAAAATATCGATTTTTTGGGTGTTTGGAGCCTGAATTTGAGATATAAACTGGTACAGAAGATGCATGCACATATCGACTTTGGCACCCAAAATATCGATTTTTAGTATGTTTTGGGCGTATAATTTGAAAATATTCTAGCACTGAGTAGGCATGTACAGATCGCTTCTGGGACCCAAATAAATCGAATTTTCGGGTGTTCTGAGCCTGAATTTGAGATATGAACGAGTACAGAAGATGCATGCACATATCGACTTTGGGCACCTAAAATATCGATTTTGAGCATGTTTTGGGCCTGTATTTTGAAAATACTCAAACACGGTGTAGACATGTACAGATCGCTTCTGGGACACAAAAATATCGATTATTTGGGTGTTTTGAGCCTGAATTTGAGATATAAACGGGTACAGAAGATGCATGCACATATCGACTTTAGCACCCAAAATATCGATTTTTAGCATGTTTTGGGCCTGTATTTTAAAAATACTCTAACACGGAGTAGACATGTACAGATCGCTTAAGGGACCCAAAAATGTGGAATTTTCTGGTGTTTTGAGCCTGAATTTGAGATATAAACGGGTACAGAAGATGCATGCACATATTGACTTTTTGCACCTAAAATATCGATTTTTAGCATGTTTTGGGTCTGTATCTTGAACAAATTCTATCAAGGAGTAGGCATGTACAGATTGCTTCTGGGACCCAAACATATCGAATTTTCTGGTGTTATGAACCAGAATTAGGGATATACACGTGTACAGAAGATGGATACACATATTGACTTTGGGCACATAAAATATCGATTTTTAGCATGTTCTGAGCCTCTATTTTGAAAACATTCTAGCACTGAGTAGGCATGTACAGATCGCTTCTGGGACCCAAAAATATTGAATTTTCAGGTGTTTTGAGCCTGAATTTGAGATATAACCGGGTACAGAAAATGCATACACATATTGACTTTGTGCACCTAATATATCAATTTTCAGCATGTTTTGGGCCTGTATTTTAAAAACACTCTAACACGGAGTATGCATGTACAGATCGCTTCTGGGACACAAAATATAGAATTTTCGGAGTTTTGAGCCTGAATTTGAGATATAAACGGGTACAGAAGATGCATGCACATATCGAATTTGGGCACCTAAAATATCGATTTTCAGCATGTTTTGGGGATATATTTTGAAAATATTCTAGCACTGAGAAGGCATGTACAGATCGCTTTTGGGACCCAAAAATATCGAATTTTTGGGTGATTTGAGCCTGAATTTGGGATATAACCGGGTACAGAAGATGCATGCACATATCGACTTTTGCAGCCAAAATATCGATTTTTAGTATGTTTTGGGCCTATATTTTGAAAATATTCTAGCACTGAGTAGGCATGTACAGAATGCTCCTGTGATTCAAAAATATTGAATTTTCGGGTGTTTTGAGCCTGAATTTGAGATATAAACGGGTACAGAAGATGCATGCACATATCGACTTTGGCACCCAAAATATCTATTTTAAGTATGTTTTGGGCGTATAATTTGAAAATATTCTAGCACTGAGTAGGCATGTACAGATCGCTTCTGGGACCCAAAAATATCGAATTTTCGTCGGTTTTGAGCCAGAATTTGGGATATAACCGGGTACAGAGGATGCATGCACATATCGACTTTTTGCACCTAAAATATCGAGTTTGAGCATGTTTTGGGTCTGTATCTTGTAAAACATTCTAGCAAGAAGTAGGCATGTACAGATTGCTTTTGGGACCCAAAAATATCGAATTTTCTAGTGTTTTGAACCTGAATTTGGGATATAAACGGGTACAGAAGATGAATGCACATATTGACTTTGGGCACCTAAAATATCAATTTTGAGCATCTTTTGGGCCTGTATTTTGAAAATACTCAAACACGGTGTAGACATGTACAGATCGCTTCTGGGACACAAAAATATCGATTTTTTGGGTGTTTTGAGCCTGAATTTGAGATATAAACGGATACAAAAGATGCATGCACATATCGACTTTGGTCACCTAAAATATCGATTTTGAGCATGTTTTGGGCCTGTATTTTGAAAATACTCTAACACGGAGTAGGAATGTACAGATCGCTTCTGGGACCCAAAAATATCGAATTTTCGGGTGTTTTGAGCCTGAATTTGACATATAAACGGGTACAGAAGATGCATGCACATTTCGACTTTTTGCCCCTAAAATATCGATTTTGAGCATGTTTTGTGTCTGTATCTTGAAAACATTCTAGCAAGAAGTAGGCATGTACAGATCGCTTCTGTGACCAAAAAATACCGAATATTCTGGTGTTTTGAACCGGAATTTGGGATATAGACGGGTACAGAAGATGCATACACATATTGACTTTGGGCACTTAAAATATCGATTTTCAGCATGTTTTGGGCCTGTATTTTGAAAATACTTTAACACGGAGTAGGCATGTACAGATTGCTTCTGGGACCCAAAAATATTGAATTTTCGTGTGTTTTGAGCCTGAATTTGAGATATAAACGGGTACAGAAGATGCATGCACATATCGACTTTGGACACCTAAAATATCGATTTTTAGCATGTTTTGAGCCTATATTTTAAAAACATTCTAGTACTGAGTATGCATATACAGATCGCTTAAGGGACCCAAAAATATGGAATTTTCCAGTGTTTTGAGCCTGAATTTGAGATATAAACGGGTACAGAAGATGCATGCACATATCAACTTTTTGCACCTAAAATATCAATTTTGATCATGTTTTGGGTCTGTATCTTGAAAAAAATTCTAGCAAGGAGTAGGCATGTCCAGATCGCTTCTGGGACCAAAAAATATCGAATTTTCGAGTGTTTTGAACCTGAATTTGGGATATAGACGGGTACAGAAGATGCATACACATATTGACTTTGGGCAGCTAAAATATCGATTTTCAGCATGTTTTTAGGCCTGTACTTTGAAAATACTCTAATACAGAGTATGCATGTACAGATGACTTTTGGGACCCAAAAATATCGAATATTCGGGTGGTTTGTGTCCGAATTTGAGATATAAACAGGTACAGAAGATGTATGCACATATCGACTTTTTGCACTTAAAATATCGATTTTGAGCATGTTTTGGGTTTTGTATCTTGAAAATACTCAAACACGGTGTAGACATGTACATATCGCTTCTGGGACACAAAAATATCGATTTTTTGGGTGTTTTGAGCCTGAATTTGAGATATAAACTGGTACAGAAGATGCATGCACATATCGACTTTGGCACCCAAAATATCGATTTTTAGTATGTTTTGGGCGTATAATTTGAAAATATTCTAGCACTGAGTAGGCATGTACAGATCGCTTCTGGGACCCAAATAAATCGAATTTTCGGGTGTTCTGAGCCTGAATTTGAGATATGAACGAGTACAGAAGATGCATGCACATATCGACTTTGGGCACCTAAAATATCGATTTTTAGCATGTTTTGGGCCTGTATTTTGAAAATACTCAAACACGGTGTAGACATGTACAGATCGCTTCTGGGACACAAAAATATCGATTATTTGGGTGTTTTGAGCCTGAATTTGAGATATAAACGGGTACAGAAGATGCATGCACATATCGACTTTAGCACCCAAAATATCGATTTTTAGCATGTTTTGGGCCTGTATTTTAAAAATACTCTAACACGGAGTAGACATGTACAGATCGCTTAAGGGACCCAAAAATGTGGAATTTTCTGGTGTTTTGAGCCTGAATTTGAGATATAAACGGGTACAGAAGATGCATGCACATATTGACTTTTTGCACCTAAAATATCGATTTTTAGCATGTTTTGGGTCTGTATCTTGAACAAATTCTAGCAAGGAGTAGGCATGTACAGATTGCTTCTGGGACCCAAACATATCGAATTTTCTGGTGTTATGAACCAGAATTAGGGATATACACGTGTACAGAAGATGGATACACATATTGACTTTGGGCACATAAAATATCGATTTTTAGCATGTTCTGAGCCTCTATTTTGAAAACATTCTAGCACTGAGTAGGCATGTACAGATCGCTTCTGGGACCCAAAAATATTGAATTTTCAGGTGTTCTGAGCCTGAATTTGAGATATAACCGGGTACAGAAAATGCATACACATATTGACTTTGTGCACCTAATATATCAATTTTCAGCATGTTTTGGGCCTGTATTTTAAAAACACTCTAACACGGAGTATGCATGTACAGATCGCTTCTGGGACACAAAATATAGAATTTTCGGAGTTTTGAGCCTGAATTTGAGATATAAACGGGTACAGAAGATGCATGCACATATCGAATTTGGGCACCTAAAATATCGATTTTCAGCTTGTTTTGGGGATATATTTTGAAAATATTCTAGCACTGAGAAGGTATGTACAGATCGCTTTTGGGACCCAAAAATATCGAATTTTTGGGTGATTTGAGCCTGAATTTGGGGTATAACCGGGTACAGAAGATGCATGCACATATCGACTTTTGCAGCCAAAATATCGATTTTTAGTATGTTTTGGGCCTATATTTTGAAAATATTCTAGCACTGAGTAGGCATGTACAGAATGCTCCTGTGATTCAAAAATATTGAATTTTCGGGTGTTTTGAGCCTGAATTTGAGATATAAACGGGTACAGAAGATGCATGCACATATCGACTTTCGCACCCAAAATATCGATTTTAAGTATGTTTTGGGCGTATAATTTGAAAATATTCTAGCACTGAGTAGGCATGTACAGATCGCTTCTGGGACCCAAAAATATCGAATTTTCGTCGGTTTTGAGCCAGAATTTGGGATATAACCGGGTACAGAGGATGCATGCACATATCGACTTTTTGCACCTAAAATATCGATTTTGAGCATGTTTTGGGTCTGTATCTTGTAAAACATTCTAGCAAGAAGTAGGCATGTACAGATCGCTTCTGGGACCAAAAAATACCGAATATTTTGGTGTTTTGAACCGGAATTTGGGATATAGACGGGTACAGAAGATGCATACACATATTGACTTTGGGCACCTAAAATATAGATTTTCAGCATGTTTTGGGCCTGTATTTTGAAAATACTTTAACACGGAGTAGGCATGTACAGATCGCTTCTGGGACCCAAAATTATCGAATTTTCGGATGTTTTGAGCCTGAATTTGAGATATAAACGGGTACAGAAGATGCATGCACATTTCGACTTTGGACACCTAAAATATCGATTTATAGCATGTTTTAAGCCTGTATTTTAAAAACATTCTAGTACTAAGTAGGCATGTGCAGATTGCTTAAGGGACCCAAATAAATCGAATTTTCGGGAGTTCTGAGCCTGAATTTGAGATATGAAAGGGTACAGAAGATGCATGCACATATCGACTTTGGGCACCTAAAATATCGATTTTGAGCATGTTTTGGGCCTGTAATTTGAAAATACTTTACCCCGGAGTAGACATGAACAGATCGCTTCTGGGACCAAAAAATATTGAATTTTCGGGTGTTTTGAGCCTGAATTTGAGATATAAACGGGGACAGAAGATGCATGCACATATCGACTTTGGACACCTAAAATATCGATTTTTAGCATGTTTTGAGCCTATATTTTAAAAACATTCTAGTACTGAGTATGCATGTACAGATCGCTTAAGGGACCCAAAAATATCGAATTTTCCAGTGTTTTGAGCCAGAATTTGAGATATAAACGGGTACAGAAGATGCATGCACATATCGACTTTTTGCACCTAAAATATCATTTTTGATCATGTTTTGGGTCTGTATCTTGAAAAAATTCTAGCAAGGAGTAGGCATGTACAGATCGCTTCTGGGACCCAAAAATATCGAATTTTCAGGTGTTTTGAGCCTGAATTTGGGATATAGGCGGATACAGAAGATGCATGCACATATCGACTTTGGGCACCTAAAATATTGATTTTGAGCATGTTTTGGGTCTGTATCTTGAAAACATTCTAGCAAGAAGTAGGCCTGTACAGATTGCTTCTGGGACCCAAAAATATCGAATTTTCGAGTGTTTTGAACCTGAATTTGGGATATAGACGGGTACAGAAGATGCATACACATATTGACTTTGGGCAGCTAAAATATCGATTTTCAGCATGTTTTAGGCCTGTACTTTGAAAATACTCTAATACGGAGTATGCATGTACAGATGGCTTTTGGGACCGAAAAATATCGAATATTCGGGTATTTTGAGTCTGAATTTGAGATATAAACAGGTACAGAAGATGCATGCACATATCGACTTTGGGCACCCAAAATATAGATTTTGAGGATGTTTTGGGCCTGTATTTTCAAAATACTCTAACACGGAGTAGACACGTACAGATCGCTTCTGGGACACAAAAATATCGAATTTTTGGGTGTTCTGAGCCTGAATTTGAGATATAAACGGGTACAGAAGATGCATGCACATATCGACTTTGGGCACCCAAAATATCGATTTTTAGCATTTTCTGAGCCTCAATTTTGAAAACATTCTAGCACTGAGTAGGCATGTACAGATCGCTTCTGGGACCCAAAAATATTGAATTTTCAGGTGTTTTGAGTCTGAATTTGAGATATAACCGGGTACAGAAAATGCATACACATATTGACTTTGTGCACCTAAAATATCAATTTTCAGCATGTTTTGGGCCTGTATTTTAAAAACACTCTAACACGGAGTATGCATGTACAGATCGCTTCTGGGACACAAAATATCGAATTTTCGGACTTTTGAGCCTGAATTTGTGATATAAACGGGTACAGAAGATGCATGCACATATCGAATTTGGGCACATAAAATATCGATTTTCAGCATGTTTTGGGCCTGTATCTTAAAAAGACTCTAACACGGAGTATGCACGTACAGATCGCTTCTGGGACCCAAAAACATTGAATTTTCGGGTGTTTTGATCCTGATTTTGAGATATAACCGGGTACAGAAGATGCATGCACATATCGACTTTGGGCACCCAAAATATCGATTTTTAGCATGTTCTGAGCCTCAATTTTTAAAACATTCTAGCACTGAGTAGGCATGTGCAGATTGCTTCTGGGACCCAAACATATCGAATTTTCTGGTGTTATGAACTAGAATTAGGGATATACACGTGTACAGAAGATGCATACACATATTGACTTTGGGCAGCTAAAATATCGATTTTCAGCATGTTTTAGGCCTGTACTTTGAAAATACTCTAATACAGAGTATGCATGTACAGATGGCTTTTGGGACCCAAAAATATCGAATATTCGGGTGTTTTGAGTCCGAATTTGAGATATAAACAGGTACAGAAGATGTATGCACATATCGACTTTTTGCACTTAAAATATCGATTTTGAGCATGTTTTGGATTTTGTATCTTGAAAATACTCAAACACGGTGTAGACATGTACAGATCGCTTCTGGGACACAAAAATATCGATTTTTTGGGTGTTTTGAGCCTGAATTTGAGATATAAACTGGTACATAAGATGCATGCACATATCGACTTTGGCACCCAAAATATCGATTTTTAGTATGTTTTGGGCGTATAATTTGAAAATATTCTAGCACTGAGTAGGCATGTACAGATCGCTTCTGGGACCCTAATAAATCGAATTTTCGGGTGTTCTGAGCCTGAATTTGAGATATAAACGGGTACAGAAGATACATGCACATATCGACTTTTTGCACCTAAAATATCGATTTTTAGCATGTTTTGGGTCTGTATCTTGAACAAATTCTAGCAAGGAGTAGGCATGTACAGATTGCTTCTGGGACCCAAAAATATCGAATTTTCGGGTGTTTTGAGCCTGAATTTGGGATATAGGCGGATACAGAAGATGCATGCACATATCGACATTGGGCACCTAAAATATTGATTTTGAGCATGTTTTGGGTCTGTATCTTGAAAACATTCTAGCAAGAAGTAGGCCTGTACAGATTGCTTCTGGGACCCAAAAATATCGAATTTTCGAGTGTTTTGAACCTGAATTTGGGATATAGACGGGTACAGAAGATGCATACACATATTGACTTTGGGCAGCTAAAATATCGATTTTCAGCATGTTTTAGGCCTGTACTTTGAAAATACTCTAATACGGAGTATGCATGTATAGATGGCTTTTGGGACCGAAAAATATCGAATATTCGGGTGTTTTGAGTCTGAATTTGAGATATAAACAGGTACAGAAGATGCATGCACATATCGACTTTGGGCACCCAAAATATAGATTTTGAGCATGTTTTGGGACTGTATTTTCAAAATACTCTAACACGGAGTAGACACGTACAGATCGCTTCTGGGACACAAAAATATCGAATTTTTGGGTGTTCTGAGCCTGAATTTGAGATATAAACGGGTACAGAAGATGCATGCACATATCGACTTTGGGCTCCCAAAATATCGATTTTTAGCATTTTCTGAGCCTCAATTTTGAATACATTCTAGCACTGAGTAGGCATGTACAGATCGCTTCTGGGACCCAAAAATTTTGAATTTTCAGGTGTTTTGAGTCTGAATTTGAGATATAACCGGGTACAGAAAATGCATACACATATTGACTTTGTGCACCTAAAATATCAATTTTCAGCATGTTTTGGGCCTGTATTTTAAAAACACTCTAACACGGAGTATGCATGTACAGATCGCTTCTGGGACACAAAATATCGAATTTTCGGACTTTTGAGCCTGAATTTGTGATATAAACGGGTACAGAAGATGCATGCACATATCGAATTTGGGCACATAAAATATCGATTTTCAGCATGTTTTGGGCCTGTATCTTAAAAAGACTCTAACACGGAGTATGCACGTACAGATCGCTTCTGGGACCCAAAAACATTGAATTTTCGGGTGTTTTGATCCTGATTTTGAGATATAACCGGGTACAGAAGATGCATGCACATATCGACTTTGGGCACCCAAAATATCGATTTTTAGCATGTTCTGAGCCTCAATTTTTAAAACATTCTAGCACTGAGTAGGCATGTGCAGATTGCTTCTGGGACCCAAACATATCGAATTTTCTGGTGTTATGAACTAGAATTAGGGATATACACGTGTACAGAAGATGCATACACATATTGACTTTGGGCAGCTAAAATATCGATTTTCAGCATGTTTTAGGCCTGTACTTTGAAAATACTCTAATACAGAGTATGCATGTACAGATGGCTTTTGGGACCCAAAAATATCGAATATTCGGGTGTTTTGAGTCCGAATTTGAGATATAAACAGGTACAGAAGATGTATGCACATATCGACTTTTAGCACTTAAAATATCGATTTTGAGCATGTTTTGGATTTTGTATCTTGAAAATACTCAAACACGGTGTAGACATGTACAGATCGCTTCTGGGACACAAAAATATCGATTTTTTGGGTGTTTTGAGCCTGAATTTGAGATATAAACTGGTACATAAGATGCATGCACATATCGACTTTGGCACCCAAAATATCGATTTTTAGTATGTTTTGGGCGTATAATTTGAAAATATTCTAGCACTGAGTAGGCATGTACAGATCGCTTCTGGGACCCTAATAAATCGAATTTTCGGGTGTTCTGAGCCTGAATTTGAGATATAAACGGGTACAGAAGATACATGCACATATCGACTTTTTGCACCTAAAATATCGATTTTTAGCATGTTTTGGGTCTGTATCTTGAACAAATTCTAGCAAGGAGTAGGCATGTACAGATTGCTTCTGGGACCCAAAAATATCGAATTTTCGGGTGTTTTGAGCCTGAATTTGGGATATAGGCGGATACAGAAGATGCATGCACATATCGACATTGGGCACCTAAAATATTGATTTTGAGCATGTTTTGGGTCTGTATCTTGAAAACATTCTAGCAAGAAGTAGGCCTGTACAGATTGCTTCTGGGACCCAAAAATATCGAATTTTCGAGTGTTTTGAACCTGAATTTGGGATATAGACGGGTACAGAAGATGCATACACATATTGACTTTGGGCAGCTAAAATATCGATTTTCAGCATGTTTTAGGCCTGTACTCTGAAAATACTCTAATACGGAGTATGCATGTATAGATGGCTTTTGGGACCGAAAAATATCGAATATTCGGGTGTTTTGAGTCTGAATTTGAGATATAAACAGGTACAGAAGATGCATGCACATATCGACTTTGGGCACCCAAAATATAGATTTTGAGCATGTTTTGGGACTGTATTTTCAAAATACTCTAACACGGAGTAGACACGTACAGATCGCTTCTGGGACACAAAAATATCGAATTTTTGGGTGTTCTGAGCCTGAATTTGAGATATAAACGGGTACAGAAGATGCATGCACATATCGACTTTGGGCTCCCAAAATATCGATTTTTAGCATTTTCTGAGCCTCAATTTTGAAAACATTCTAGCACTGAGTAGGCATGTACAGATCGCTTCTGGGACCCAAAAATATTGAATTTTCAGGTGTTTTGAGTCTGAATTTGAGATATAACCGGGTACAGAAAATGCATACACATATTGACTTTGTGCACCTAAAATATCAATTTTCAGCATGTTTTGGGCCTGTATTTTAAAAACACTCTAACACGGAGTATGCATGTACAGATCGCTTCTGGGACACAAAATATCGAATTTTCGGACTTTTGAGCCTGAATTTGAGATATAAACGGGTACAGAAGATGCATGCACATATCGAATTTGGGCACATAAAATATCGATTTTCAGCATGTTTTGGGCCTGTATCTTAAAAACACTCTAACACGGAGTATGCACGTACAGATCGCTTCTGGGACCCAAAAACATTGAATTTTCGGGTGTTTTGAGCCTGAATTTGAGATATAACCGGGTACAGAAAATGCATGCACATATCGACTTTTTGCACCTAAAATATCGATTTTGAGCATGTTTTGGGTCTGTATCTTGAAAACATTCTAGCAAGGAGTAGGCATGTACAGATTGCTTCTGGGACCCAAACATATCGAATTTTCTGATGTTATGAACTAGAATTAGGGATATACACGTGTACAGAAGATGCATACACATATTGACTTTGGGCACATAAAATATCGATTTTCAGCATGTTTTGGGCCTGTATTTTAAAAACACTCTAACACGGAGTATGCACGTACAGATCGCTTCTGGGACCCAAAAACATTGAATTTTCGGGTGTTTCGACCCTGAATTTGAGATATAACCGGGTACAGAAGATGCATGCACATATTGACTTTGGGCACCTAAAATATCTATTTTGAGCATCTTTTGGGCCTGTATTTTGAAAATACTCAAACATGGTGTAGACATATACAGATCGCTTCTGGGACACAAAAATATCGATTTTTTGGGTGTTTTGAGCCTGAATTTGAGATATAAACGGATACAGAAGATGCATGCACATATCGACTTTGGGCACCTAAAATATCGATTTTGAGCATGTTTTGGGCCTGTATTTTGAAAATACTCTAACACAGAGTAGGAATGTACAGATCGCTTCGGGGACCCAAAAATATCGAATTTTCGGGTGTTTTGAGCCTGAATTTGAGATATAAACGGGTACAGAAGATGCATGCACATTTCGACTTTTTGCACCTAAAATATCGATTTTTAGCATGTTTTGGGTCTGTATCTTGAACAAATTCTAGCAAGGAGTAGGCATGTACAGATTGCTTCTGGGACCCAAACATATCGAATTTTCTGGTGTTATGAACCAGAATTAGGGATATAGACGGGTACAGAAGATGCATACACATATTGACTTTGGGCACCTAAAATATCGATTTTGAGCATGTTCTGAGCCTTTATTTTGAAAACATTCTAGCACTGAGTAGGCATGTACAGATCGCTTCTGGGACCTAAAAATATTGAATTTTCAGGTGTTTTGAGCCTGAAATTGAGATATAACCGGGTACAGAAAATGCATACACATATTGACTTTGTGCACCTAATATATCAATTTTCAGCATGTTTTGGGCCTGTATTTTAAAAACACTCTAACACGGAGTATGCATGTACTGATCGCTTCTGGGAAACAAAATATCGAATTTTCGGAGTTTTGAGCCTGAATTTGAGATATAAACGGGTACAGAAGATGCATGCACATATCGAATTTGGGCACCTAAAATATCGATTTTCAGCATGTTTTGGGGATATATTTTTGAAAATTTTCTAGCACTGAGAAGGCATGTACAGATCGCTTTTGGGACCCAAAAATATCGAATTTTTGGGTGATTTGAGCCTGAATTTGAGATATGAACGGGTACAGAAGATGCATGCACATATCGACTTTGGGCACCTAAAATATCGATTTTGAGGATGTTTTGGGCCTGTAATTTGAAAATACTTTACCCCGGAGTAGACATGAACAGATCGCTTCTGGGACACAAAAATATTGAATTTTCGGGTGTTTTGAGCCTGAATTTGAGATATAAACAGGTACAGAAGATGCATGCACATATCGACTTTGGACACCTAAAATATCGATTTTTAGCATGTTTTGAGCCTATATTTTAAAAACATTCTAGTACTGAGTATGCATGTACAGATCGCTTAAGGGACCCAAAAATATGGAATTTTCCAGTGTTTTTGCACCTAAAATATCATTTTTGATCATGTTTTGGGTCTGTATCTTGAAAAAATTCTAGCAAGGAGTAGGCATGTACAGATCGCTTCTGGGACCCAAAAATATCGAATTTTCGGGTGTTTTGAACCTGAATTTGGGATATAGACGGGTACAGAAGATGCATGCACATATCGACTTTGGGCACCCAAAATATCGATTTTGAGCATGTTTTGGGCCTGTATTTTTAAAATACTCTAACACGGAGTAGACACGTACAGATCGCTTCTGGGACACAAAATATCGAATTTTCGGAGTTTTGAGCCTGAATTTGAGATATAAACGGGTACAGAAGATGCATGCACATATCGAATTTGGGCACATAAAATATCGATTTTCAGCATGTTTTGGGCCTGTATCTTAAAAACACTCTAACACGAAGTATGCACGTACAGATCGCTTCTGGGACCCAAAAACATTGAATTTTCGGGTGTTTTGAGCCTGAATTTGAGATATAACCGGGTACAGAAGATGCATGCACATATCGACTTTGGGCACCCAAAATATCGATTTTTAGCATGTTCTGAGCCTCAATTTTTAAAACATTCTAGCACTGAGTAGGCATGTGCAGATTGCTTAAGCGACCCAAGTAAATCGAATTTTCGGGTGTTCTGAGCCTGAATTTGAGATATGAACGGGTACAGAAAATGCATGCACATATCGACTTTTTGCACCTAAAATATCGATTTTGAGCATGTTTTGGGTCTGTATCTTGAAAACATTCTAGCAAGGAGTAGGCATGTACAGATTGCTTCTGGGACCCAAACATATCGAATTTTCTGGTGTTATGAACTAGAATTAGGGATATACACGTGTACAGAAGATGCATACACATATTGACTTTGGGCACATAAAATATCGATTTTAAGCATGTTTTGGGCCTGTATTTTAAAAACACTCTAACACGGAGTATGCACGTACAGATCGCTTCTGGGACCCAAAAACATTGAATTTTCGGGTGTTTCGACCCTGAATTTGAGATATAACCGGGTACAGAAGATGCATGCACATATTGACTTTGGGCACCTAAAATATCTATTTTGAGCATCTTTTGGGCCTGTATTTTGAAAATACTCAAACATGGTGTAGACATATACAGATCGCTTCTGGGACCAAAAAATACCGAATATTCTGGTGTTTTGAACCGGAATTTGGGATATAGACGGGTACAGAAGATGCATACACATATTGACTTTGGGCACCTATAATATAGATTTTCAGCATGTTTTGGGCCTGTATTTTGAAAATACTTTAACACGGAGTAGGCATGTACAGATCGCTTCTTGGACCCAAAAATATCGAATTTTCGGATGTTTTGAGCCTGAATTTGAGATATAAACGGGTACAGAAGATGCATGCACATTTCGACTTTGGACACCTAAAATATCGATTTATATCATGTTTTAAGTCTGTATTTTAAAAACATTCTAGCACTGAGTAGGCATGTGCAGATTGCTTAAGGGACCCAAAAATATCGAATTTTCGGAGTTTTGAGCCTGAATTTGAGATATAAACGGGTACAGAAGATGCATCCACATATCGACTTTTTGCACTTAAAATATCGATTTTCAGCATGTTTTGGGCCTGTATTTTGAAAATACTTTACCCCGGAGTAGGCATGTACAGATTGCTTCAGGGACCCAAAAATATTGAATTTTCGTGTGTTTTGAGCCTGAATTTGAGATATAAACGGGTACAGAAGATGCATGCACATATCGACTTTGGACACCTAAAATATCGATTTTTAGCATGTTTTGAGCCTATATTTTAAAAACATTCTAGTACTGAGTATGCATATACAGATCGCTTAAGGGACCCAAAAATATGAAATTTTCCAGTGTTTTGAGCCTTAATTTGAGATATAAACGGGTACAGAAGATGCATGCTCATATCAACTTTTTGCACCTAAAATATCAATTTTGATCATGTTTGGGGTCTGTATCTTGAAAAAACTCTAGCAAGGAGTAGGCATGTACAGATCGCTTCTGGGACCAAAAAATATCGAATTTTCGAGTGTTTTGAACCTTAATTTGGGATATAGACGGGTACAGAAGATGCATACACATATTGACTTTGGGCAGCTAAAATATCGATTTTCAGCATGTTTTAGGCCTGTACTTTGAAAATACTCTAATACAGAGTATGCATGTACAGATGGCTTTTGGGACCCAAAAATATCGAATATTCGGGTGTTTTGAGTCCGAATTTGAGATATAAACAGGTACAGAAGATGTATGCACATATCGACTTTTTGCACTTAAAATATCGATTTTGAGCATGTTTTGGATTTTGTATCTTGAAAATACTCAAACACGGTGTAGACATGTACAGATCGCTTCTGGGATACAAAAATATCGATTTTTTGGGTGTTTTGAGCCTGAATTTGAGATATAAACTGGTACAGAAGATGCATGCACATATCGACTTTGGCACCCAAAATATCGATTTTTAGTATGTTTTGGGCGTATAATTTGAAAATATTCTAGCACTGAGTAGGCATGTACAGATCGCTTCTGGGACCCAAATAAATCGAATTTTCGGGTGTTCTGAGCCTGAATTTGAGATATAAACGGGTACAGAAGATGCATGCACATATCGACTTTTTGCACCTAAAATATCGATTTTTAGCATGTTCTGAGCCTTTATTTTGAAAACATTCTAGCACTGAGTAGGCATGTACAGATCGCTTCTGGGACCTAAAAATATTGAATTTTCAGGTGTTTTGAGCCTGAATTTGAGATATAACCGGGTACAGAAAATGCATACACATATTGACTTTGTGCACCTAATATATCAATTTTCAGCATGTTTTGGGCCTGTATTTTAAAAACACTCTAACACGGAGTATGCATGTACAGATCGCTTCTGGGACACAAAATATCGAATTTTCGGAGTTTTGAGCCTGAATTTGAGATATAAACGGGTACAGAAGATGCATGCACATATCGAATTTGGGCACCTAAAATATCGATTTTCAGCATGTTTTGGGATATATTTTGAAAATTTTCTAGCACTGAGAAGGCATGTACAGATCGCTTTTGGGACCCAAAAATATCGAATTTTTGGGTGATTTGAGCCTGAATTTGAGATATGAACGGGTACAGAAGATGCATGCACATATCGACTTTGGGCACCTAAAATATCGATTTTGAGCATGTTTTGGGCCTGTAATTTGAAAATACTTTACCCCGGAGTAGACATGAACAGATCGCTTCTGGGACCCAAAAATATTGAATTTTCGGGTGTTTTGAGCCTGAATTTGAGATATAAACAGGTACAGAAGATGCATGCACATATCGACTTTGGACACCTAAAATATCGATTTTTAGCATGTTTTGAGCCTATATTTTAAAAACATTCTAGTACTGAGTATGCATGTACAGATCGCTTAAGGGACCCAAAAATATGGAATTTTCCAGTGTTTTTGCACCTAAAATATCATTTTTGATCATGTTTTGGGTCTGTATCTTGAAAAAATTCTAGCAAGGAGTAGGCATGTACAGATCGCTTCTGGGACACAAAAATATCGAATTTTCGGGTGTTTTGAACCTGAATTTGGGATATAGACGGGTACAGAAGATGCATACACATATTGACTTTGGGCAGCTAAAATATCGATTTTCAGCATGTTTTAGGACTGTACTTTAAAAATACTCTAATACGGAGTATGCATGTACAGATCGCTTCTGGGACACAAAAATATCGAATTTTTGGGTGTTCTGAGCCTGAATTTGAGATATAAACGGGTACAGAAGATGCATGCACATATCGACTTTGGGCACCCAAAATATCGATTTTTAGCATGTTCTGAGCCTCAATTTTGAAAACATTCTAGGACTGAGTAGGCATGTACAGATCGCTTCTGGGACCCAAAAATATTGAATTTTCAGGTGTTTTGAGTCTGAATTTGAGATATAACCGGGTACAGAAAATGCATACACATATTGACTTTGTGCACCTAAAATATCAATTTTCAGCATGTTTTGGGCCTGTAATTTAACAACACTCTAACACGGAGTATGCATGTACAGATCGCTTCTGGGACACAAAATATCGAATTTTCGGAGTTTTGAGCCTGAATTTGAGATATAAACGGGTACAGAAGATGCATGCACATATCGAATTTGGGCACCTAAAATATCGATTTTCAGCATGTTTTGGGGATATATTTTGAAAATATTCTAGCACTGAGAAGGCATGTACAGATCGCTTTTGGGACCCAAAAATATCGAATTTTTGGGTGTTTTGAGCTTGAATTTGAGATATAAACTGGTACAGAAGATGCATGCACATATCGACTTTTGCAGCCAAAATATCGATTTTTAGTATGTTTTGGGCCTATATTTTGAAAATATTCTAGCACTGAGAAGGCATGCACAGATCGCTTTTGGGACCCAAAAATATCGAATTTTTGGGTGTTTTGAGCCTGAATTTGGGATATAAACGGGTATAGAAGATCGATACACATATTGACTTTGGGCACATAAAATATCGATTTTCAGCATGTTTTGGGCCTGTATTTTAAAAACACTCTAACACGGAGTATGCACGTACATATCGCTTCTGGGACCCAAAAACATTGAATTTTCGGGTGTTTTGAGCATGAATTTGAGATATAAACGGGCACAGAAGATGCATGCACATATCGACTTTGGGCACCTAAAATATCGATTTTGAGCATATTTTGGGCCTGTATTTTGAAAATACTCAAATACGGTGTAGACATGTACAGATCGCTTCTGGGACACAAAAATATCGATTTTTTGGGTGTTTTGAGCCTGAATTAGAGATATAAACGGGTACAGAAGATGCATGCACATATCGACTTTGGCACCGAAAATATCGATTATTAGTATGTTTTGGGCGTACAATTTGAAAATATTCTAGCACTGAGTAGGCATGTACAGATCGATTCTGGGACCCAAATAAATCGAATTTTCTGGTGTTCTGAGCCAGAATTTGAGATATGAACGGGTACAGAAGATGCATGCACATATCGACTTTGGGCACCTAAAATATCGATTTTGAGCATGTTTTGGGCCTGTAATTTGAAAATACTTTACCTCGGAGTAGACATGTACAGATCGCTTCTAGGACCAAAAAATATTGAATTTTCGGGTGTTTTGATCCTGAATTTGAGATATAAACGGGTACAGAAGATGCATGCACATATCAACTTTGGACACCTAAAATATCGATTTTTAGCATGTTTTGAGCCTATATTTTAAAAACTTTCTAGTACTGAGTATGCATGTACAAATCGCTTAAGGGACCCAAAAATATGGAATTTTCCAGTGTTTTGAGCCTGAATTTGAGATATAAACGGGTACAGAAGATGCATGCACATATCGACTTTTTGCACATAAAATATCATTTTTGAGCATGTTTCGGGTCTGTATCTTGAAAACATTTAAGCAAAAAGTAAGCCTGTACAGATTGCTTCTGGGACCCAAAAATATCGAATTTTCGAGAGTTTTGAACCTGAATTTGGGATATAGACGGGTACAGAAGATGCATACACATATTGACTTTGGGCAGCTAAAATATCGATTTTCAGCATGTTTTAGGCCTGTACTTTGAAAATACTCTAATACGGAGTATGCTTGTACAGATGGCTTTTGGGACCCAAAAATATCGAATATTCGGGTGTTTTGAGTCTGAATTTGAGATATAAACGGGTACAGAAGATGCATGCACATATCGACTTTTTGCACTTAAAATATCGATTTTGAGCATGTTTTGGGTTTTGTATCTTGAAAATACTCAAACACGGTGTAGACATGTACAGATCGCTTCTGAGACACAAAAATATCGATTTTTTGGGTGTTTTGAGCCTGAATTTGAGATATAAACGGGTACAGAAGATGCATGCACATATCGACTTTGGCACCGAAAATATCGATTATTAGTATGTTTTGGGCGTATAATTTGAAAATATTCTAGCACTGAGTAGGCATGTACAGATCGATTCTGGGACCCAAATAAATCGAATTTTCTGGAGTTCTGAGCCTGAATTTGAGATATGAACTGGTACAGAAGATGCATGCACATATCGACTTTGGGCACCTAAAATATCGATTTTGAGCATGTTTTGGGCCTGTAATTTGAAAATACTTTACCTCGGAGTAGACATGTACAGATCGCTTCTGGGACCAAAAAATATTGAATTTTCGGGTGTTTTGATCCTGAATTTGAGATATAAACGGGTACAGAAGATGCATGCACATATCAACTTTGGACACCTAAAATATCGATTTTTAGCATGTTTTAAGCCTATATTTTAAAAACTTTCTAGTACTGAGTATGCATGTACAAATCGCTTAAGGGACCCAAAAATATGGAATTTTCCAGTGTTTTGAGCCTGAATTTGAGATATAAACGGGTACAGAAGATGCATGCACATATCGACTTTTTGCACATAAAATATCATTTTTGAGCATGTTTCGGGTCTGTATATTGAAAACATTTAAGCAATAAGTAAGCCTGTACAGATTGCTTCTGGGACCCAAAAATATCGAATTTTCGAGTGTTTTGAACCTGAATTTGGGATATAGACGGGTACAGAAGATGCATACACATATTGACTTTGGGCAGCTAAAATATCGATTTTCAGCATGTTTTAGGCCTGTACTTTGAAAATACTCTAATACGGAGTATGCTTGTACAGATGGCTTTTGGGACCCAAAAATATCGAATATTCGGGTGTTTTGAGTCTGAATTTGAGATATAAACGGGTACAGAAGATGCATGCACATATCGACTTTTTGCACTTAAAATATCGATTTTGAGCATGTTTTGGGTTTTGTATCTTGAAAATACTCAAACACGGTGTAGACATGTACAGATCGCTTCTGAGACACAAAAATATCGATTTTTTGGGTGTTTTGAGCCTGAATTTGAGATATAAACTGGTACAGAAGATGCATGCACATATCGACTTTGGCACCCAAAATATCGATTTTTAGCATGTTTTGGGCGTATAATTTGAAAATATTCTAGCACTGAGTAGGCATGTACAGATCGCTTCTGGGACCAAAATAAATCGAATTTTCGGGTGTTCTGAGCCTGAATTTGAGATATGAACGGGTACAGAAGATGCATGCACATATCGACTTTGGGCACCTAAAATATCGATTTTGAGCATGTTTTGGGCCTGTATTTTGAAAATACTCTGACACGGTGTAGACATGTACAGATCGCTTCTGGGACACAAAAATATCGATTATTTGGGTGTTTTGAGCCTGAATTTGAGATATAAACGGGTACAGAAGATGCATGCACATATCGACTTTAGCACCCAAAATATCGATTTTTAGCATGTTTTGGGCCTTTATTTTAAAAATACTCTAACACGGAGTAGACATGTACAGATCGCTTTTGGGACCCAAAAATATCGAATTTTCGGGTGTTTTGAGCCTGAATTTGAGATATAAACGGGTACAGAAGATGCATGCACATATCGACTTTGGACACCTAAAATATCGATTTTTAGCATGTTTTGAGCCTATATTTTAAAAAACATTCTAGCACTGAGTATGCATGTACAGATCGCTTAAGGGACCCAAAAATATGGAAATTTCCAGTGTTTTGAGCCTGAATTTGAGATATAAACGGGTACAGAAGATGCATTCACATATCGACTTTGGACACCTAAAATATCGATTTTTAGCATGTTTTGAGCCTATATTTTAAAAACATTCTAGCACTGACTAGGCATGTACAGATCGCTTAAGGGACCCAAAAATATGGAAATTTCTGGTGTTTTGAGCCTGAATTTGAGATATAAACGGGTACAGAAGATGCATGCACATATCGACTTTTTGCACCTAAAATATCGATTTTGAGCATGTTTTGAGTCTGTATCTTGAAAACATTCTAGCAAGGAGTAGGCATGTACAGATTGCTTCTGGGACCCAAACATATCGAATTTTCTGGTGTTATGAAACAGAATTAGGGATATACACGTGTACAGAAGATGCATACAGATATTGACTTTGGGCACATAAAATATCGATTTTCAGCATGTTTTGGGCCTGTATTTTAAAAACACTCTAACACGGAGTATGCACGTACAGATCGCTTCTGGGACCCAAAAATATCGAATTTTCGAGTGTTTTGAACCTGAATTTGGGATATAGACGGGTACAGAAGATGCATACACATATTGACTTTGGGCAGCTAAAATATCGATTTTCAGCATGTTTTAGGCCTGTACCTTGAAAATACTCTAATACGGAATATGCATGTACAGATGGCTTTTGGGACCCAAAAATATCGAATATTCGGGTGTTTTGAGTCTGAATTTGAGATATAAACAGGTACAGAAGATGCATGCACATATCGACTTTGGGCACTCAAAATATCGATTTTGAGCATGTTTTGGGCCTCTTTTTTTTAAATACTCTAATTCGGAGTAGACACGTACAGATCGCTTCTGGGACCCAAAAATATTGAATTTTCGGGTGTTTTGATCCTGAATTTGAGATATAAACGGGTACAGAAGATGCATGCACATATCGACTTTGGACACCTAAAATATCGATTTTTAGCATGTTTTGAGCCTATATTTTAAAAACATTCCAGTACTGAGTATGCATGTACAGATCGCTTAAGGGACCCAAAAATATGGAATTTTCCAGTGTTTTGAGCCTGAATTTGAGATATAAACGGGTACAGAAGATGCATTCACATATCGACTTTTTGCACCTAAAATATCATTTTTGAGCATGTTTTGGGTCTGTATCTTGAAAACATTCTAGTAAGAAGTAAGCCTGTGCAGATTGCTTCTGGGACCCAAAAATATGGAATTTTCGAGTGTTTTGAGTCTGAATTTGAGATATAAACAGGTACAGAAGATGCATGCACATATCGACTTTTTGCACTTAAAATATCGATTTTCATCATGTTTTGGGGATATATTTTGAAAATATTCTAGCACTGAGAAGGCATGCACAGATCGCTTCTGGGACCCAAAAATATTGAATTTTCAGGTGTTTTGAGCCTGAATTCGAGATATAACCGGGTACAGAAAATGCATACACACATTGACTTTGTGCACCTAAAATATCAATTTTCAGCATGTTTTGGGCCTGTATTTTAAAAACACTCTAACACGGAGTATGCATGTACAGATCGCTTCTGGGACACAAAATATCGAATTTTCGGAGTTTTGAGCCTGAATTTGAGATATAAACGAGTACAGAAGATGCATGCACATATCGAATTTGGGCACCTAAAATATCGATTTTCAGCATGTTTTGGGGATATATTTTGAAAATATTCTAGCACTGAGAAGGCATGTACAGATCGCTTTTGGGACCCAAAAATATCGAATTTTTGGGTGTTTTGAGCCTGAATTTGGGATATAACCGGGTACAGAAGATGCATGCACATATCGACTTTTGCAGCCAAAATATCGATTTTTAGTATGTTTTGGGCCTATATTTTGAAAATATTCTAGCACTGAGTAGGCATGTACAGAATGCTCCTGGGATTCATAAATATTGAATTTTCGGGTGTTTTGAGCCTGAATTTGAGATATAAACGGGTACAGAAGATGCATGCACATACCGACTTTGGGCACCCAAAATATCGATTTTTAGCCTGTTGTGAGCCTCTATTTTGAAAACATTCTAGCACTGACTAGGCATGTACAGATCGCTTCTGGGACCCAAAAATATTGAATTTTCAGGTGTTTTGAGCATGAATTTGAGATATAACCGGGTACAGAAAATGCATACACATATTGACTTTGTTCACCTAAAATATCAATTTTTAGCATGTTTTAGGCCTGTATTTTAAAAACACTCTAACACGGAGTATGCATGTACAGATCGCTTCTGGGACACAAAATATCGAATTTTCGGAGTTTTGAGCCAGAATTTGAGATATAAATGGGTACAGAAGATGCATGCACATATCGAATTTGGGCACCTAAAATATCGATTTTGAGCATCTTTTGGGCCTGTATTTTGAAAATACTCAAATACGGTGTAGACATGTACAGATCGCTTCTGGGACACAAAAATATCGATTTTTTGGGTGTTTTGAGCCTGAATTTGAGATATAAACGGGTACAGAAGATGCATGCACATATCGACTTTGGCACCCAAAATATCGATTTTTAGTATGTTTTGGGCGTATAATATGAAAATATTCTAGCACTGAGTAGGCATGTACAGATCGATTCTGGGACCCAAATAAATCGAATTTTCGGGTGTTCTGAGCCCGAATTTGAGATATGACCGGGTACAGAAGATGCATGCACATATCGACTTTGGGCACCTTAAATATCGATTTTTAGCATGTTTTGGGCCTGTAATTTGAAAATACTTTACCCCGGAGTAGACATGTACAGATCGCTTCTTGGACCCAAAAATATTGAGTTTTCAGGTGTTTTGAGCCTGAATTTGAGATATAAACGGGTACAGAAGATGCATGCACATATCGACTTTGGACACCTAAAATATCGATTTTTAGCATGTTTTGAGCCTATATTTTAAAAACATTCTAGTACTGAGTATGCATGTACAGATCGCTTAAGGGACCCAAAAATATGGAATTTTCCAGTGTTTTGAGCCTGAATTTGATATATAAACGGGTACAGAAGATGCATGCACATATCGACTTTTTGCACCTAAAATATCATTTTTGATCATGTTTTGGGTCTGTATCTTGAAAAAATTCTAGCTAGGAGTAGGCATGTACAGATCGCTTCTGGGACCCAAAAATATCGAATTCTCGGGTGTTTTGAGCATGAATTTGAGATATAGGCGGATACAGAAGATGCATGCACATATCGACTTTGGGCACCTAAAATATTGATTTTGAGCATGTTTTGGGCCTGTATTTTGAAAATACTCTAACACGGAATAGGCATGTACAGATCGCTTCGGGGACCCTTAAATATCGAATTTTCGGGTGTTTTGAGCCTGAATTTGAGATATAAACGGGTACAGAAGATGCATGCACATATCGACTTTTTGCACCTAAAATATCGATTTTGAGCATGTTTTGGGTCTGTATCTTGAAAACATTCTAGCAAGAATTAGGCCTGTACAGATCGCTTCTGGGACCCAAAAATATCGAATTTTCGGGTGTTTTAAGCATGAATTTGACATATAAACGGGTACAGAAGATGCATGCACATATCGACTTTGGGCACCTAAAATATCGATTTTGAGCATCTTTTGGGCCTGTATTTTGAAAATACTCAAACACGGTGTAGACATATACAGATCGCTTCTGGGACACAAAAATATCGATTTTTTGGGTGTTTTGAGCCTGAATTTGAGATATAAACGGGTACAGAAGATGCATGCACATATCGACTTTATCACCCAAAATATCGATTTTTTGTATGTTTTGGGCGCATAATTTGAAAATATTCTAGCACTGAGTAGGCATGTACAGATCGCTCCAGGGATTCAAAAATATCGAATTTTCGGGTGTTTTGAGCCTGAATTTGAGATATAAACGGGTACTGAAGATGCATGCACATATCGACTTTGGGCACCTAAAATATCGATTTTCAGCATGTTTTGGGGATATATTTTGAAAATATTCTAGCACTGAGAAGGCATGCACAGATCGCTTTTGGGACCCAAAATTATCGAATTTTTGGGTGTTTTGAGCCAGAATTTGGGATATAACCGGGTACAGAGGATGCATGCACATATCGACTTTTTGCACCTAAAATATCGATTTTGAGCATGTTTTGGGTTTGTATCTTGAAAACATTCTAGCAAGGAGTAGGCATGTACAGATCGCTTCTGGGACCCAGAAATATCGAATTTTCTGGTGTTTTGAACCAGAATTAGGGATATACACGGGTACAGAAGATGCATACACATATTGACTTTGGGCAGCTAAAATATCGATTTTCAGCATGTTTTAGGCTTGTATTTTGAAAATACTCTGACACGGAGTATGCATGTACAGATGACTTTTGGGACCCAAAAATATCGAATATTCGGGTGTTTTGAGTCTGAATTTGAGATATAAACGGGTACAGAAGATGCATGCACATATCGACTTTGGGCACCCAAAATATCGATTTTTAGCATGTTCTTAGCCTCTATTTTGAAAACATTCTAGCACTGAGTAGGCATGTACAGATCGCTTCTGGGACCCAAAAATATTGAATTTTCGGGTGTTTTGAGCCTGAATTTGAGATAAAACCGGGTACAGAAAATGCATACACATATTGACTTTGTGCACCTAAAATATCAATTTTCAGCATGTTTTGAACCTGTATTTTAAAAACACTCTAACACGGAGTATGCATGTACAGATCGCTTCTGGGACACAAAATATCGAATTTTCGGAGTTTTGAGCCTGAATTTGAGATATAAACGGGTACAGAAGATGCATGCACATATCGACTTTTTGCACCTAAAATATCGATTTTGAGCATGTTTTGGGTCTGTATCTTGAAAACATTCTAGCAAGAAGTAGGCATGTACAGATTGCTTCTGGGACCCAAAAATATCGAATTTTCGAGTGTTTTGAACCTGAATTTGGGATATAGACGGGTACAGAAGATGCATGCACATATCGACTTTGGGCACCTAAAATATCGATTTTGAGCATGTTTTCGGCGTATAAATTGAAAATATTCTAGCACTGAGTAGGCATCTACGGATCGCTTCTGGTACCCAAAAATATCGAATTTTCGAGTGTTCTGAGCCCGAATTTGAGATATAAACGGGTACAGAAGATGCATGCACATATCGACTTTTTGCACTTAAAATATCGATTTTCAGCATGTTTTGGGGATATATTTTGAAAATATTCTAGCACTGAGAAGGCATGCACAGATCGCTTCTGGCACCCAAAAATATTGAATTTTCAGGTGTTTTGAGCCTGAATTCGAGATATAACCGGGTACAGAAAATGCATACACACATTGACTTTGTGCACCTAAAATATCAATTTTCAGCATGTTTTGGGCCTGTATTTTAAAAACACTCTAACACGGAGTATGCATGTACAGATCGCTTCTGGGACACAAAATATCGAATTTTCGGAGTTTTGAGCCTGAATTTGAGATATAAACGAGTACAGAAGATGCATGCACATATCGAATTTGGGCACCTAAAATATCGATTTTCAGCATGTTTTGGGGATATATTTTGAAAATATTCTAGCACTGAGAAGGCATGTACAGATCGCTTTTGGGACCCAAAAATATCGAATTTTTGGGTGTTTTGAGCCTGAATTTGGGATATAACCGGGTACAGAAGATGCATGCACATATCGACTTTTGCAGCCAAAATATCGATTTTTAGTATGTTTTGGGCCTATATTTTGAAAATATTCTAGCACTGAGTAGGCATGTACAGAATGCTCCTGGGATTCATAAATATTGAATTTTCGGGTGTTTTGAGCCTGAATTTGAGATATAAACGGGTACAGAAGATGCATGCACATATCGACTTTGGCACCCAAAATATCGATTTTAAGTATGTTTTGGGCGTATAATTTGAAAATATTCTAGCACTGAGTAGGCATGTACAGATCGCTTCTGGGACCCAAAAATATCGAATTTTCGTGGGTTTTGAGCCAGAATTTGGGATATAACCGGGTACAGAGGATGCATGCACATATCGACTTTTTGCACCTAAAATATCGATTTTGAGCATCTTTTGGGTCTGTATCTTGTAAAACATTCTAGCAAGAAGTAGGTATGTACAGATCGCTTCTGGGACCAAAAAATACCGAATATTCTCTCGTTTTGAACCGGAATTTGGGATATAGACGGGTACAGAAGATGCATACACATATTGACTTTGGGCACCTAAAATATAGATTTTCAGCATGTTTTGGGCCTGTATTTTGAAAATACTTTAACACGGAGTAGGCATGTACAGATCGCTTCTGGGACCCAAAAATATCGAATTTTCGGATGTTTTGAGCCTGAATTTGAGATATAAACGGGTACAGAAGATGCATGCACATTTCGACTTTGGACACCTAAAATATCGATTTATAGCATGTTTTAAGCCTGTATTTTAAAAACATTCTAGCACTGAGTAGGCATGTGCAGATTGCTTAAGGGACCCAAATAAATCGAATTTTCGGGTGTTCTGAGCCTGAATTTGAGATATGAACGGGTACAGAAGATGCATGCACATATCGACTTTGGGCACCTAAAATATCGATTTTGATCATGTTTTGGGCCTGTAATTTGAAAATACTTTACCCCGGAGTAGAAATGTACAGATCGCTTCTGGGACCCAAAAATATTGAATTTTCGCGTGTTTTGAGCCTGAATTTGAGATATAAACGGGTACAGAAGATGCATGCACATATCGACTTTGGACACCTAAAATATCGATTTTTAGCATGTTTTGAGCCTATATTTTAAAATCATTCTAGTACTGAGTATGCATGTACAGATGGCTTTTGGGACCCAAAAATATCGAATATTCGGGTGTTTTGAGTCTGAATTTGAGATATAAACAGGTACAGAAGATGCATGCACATATCGACTTTGGGCACCCAAAATATCGATTTTGAGCATGTTTTGGGCCTGTATTTTTAAAATACTCTAACACGGAGTAGACACGTACAGATCGCTTCTGGGACAAAAAAATATCGAATTTTTGGGTGTTCTGAGCCTGAATTTGAGATATAAACGGGTACAGAAGATGCATGCACATACCGACTTTGGGCACCCAAAATATCGATTTTTAGCCTGTTGTGAGCCTCTATTTTGAAAACATTCTAGCACTGAGTAGGCATGTACAGATCGCTTCTGGGACCCAAAAATATTGAATTTTCAGGTGTTTTGAGCCTGAATTTGAGATATAACCGGGTACAGAAAATGCATACACATATTGACTTTGTTCACCTAAAATATCAATTTTTAGCATGTTTTAGGCCTGTATTTTAAAAACACTCTAACACGGAGTATGCATGTACAGATCGCTTCTGGGACACAAAATATCGAATTTTCGGAGTTTTGAGCCAGAATTTGAGATATAAATGGGTACAGAAGATGCATGCACATATCGAATTTGGGCACCTAAAATATCGATTTTGAGCATCTTTTGGGCCTGTATTTTGAAAATACTCAAATACGGTGTAGACATGTACAGATCGCTTCTGGGACACAAAAATATCGATTTTTTGGGTGTTTTGAGCCTGAATTTGAGATATAAACGGGTACAGAAGATGCATGCACATATCGACTTTGGCACACAAAATATCGATTTTTAGTATGTTTTGGGCGTATAATATGAAAATATTCTAGCACTGAGTAGGCATGTACAGATCGATTCTGGGACCCAAATAAATCGAATTTTCGGGTGTTCTGAGCCCGAATTTGAGATATGACCGGGTACAGAAGATGCATGCACATATCGACTTTGGGCACCTTAAATATCGATTTTTAGCATGTTTTGGGCCTGTAATTTGAAAATACTTTACCCCGGAGTAGACATGTACAGATCGCTTCTTGGACCCAAAAATATTGAGTTTTCAGGTGTTTTGAGCCTGAATTTGAGATATAAACGGGTACAGAAGATGCATGCACATATCGACTTTGGACACCTAAAATATCGATTTTTAGCATGTTTTGAGCCTATATTTTAAAAACATTCTAGTACTGAGTATGCATGTACAGATCGCTTAAGGGACCCAAAAATATGGAATTTTCCAGTGTTTTGAGCCTGAATTTGATATATAAACGGGTACAGAAGATGCATGCACATATCGACTTTTTGCACCTAAAATATCATTTTTGATCATGTTTTGGGTCTGTATCTTGAAAAAATTCTAGCTAGGAGTAGGCATGTACAGATCGCTTCTGGGACCCAAAAATATCGAATTCTCGGGTGTTTTGAGCATGAATTTGAGATATAGGCGGATACAGAAGATGCATGCACATATCGACTTTGGGCACCTAAAATATTGATTTTGAGCATGTTTTGGGCCTGTATTTTGAAAATACTCTAACACGGAATAGGCATGTACAGATCGCTTCGGGGACCCTTAAATATCGAATTTTCGGGTGTTTTGAGCCTGAATTTGAGATATAAACGGGTACAGAAGATGCATGCACATATCGACTTTTTGCACCTAAAATATCGATTTTGAGCATGTTTTGGGTCTGTATCTTGAAAACATTCTAGCAAGAATTAGGCCTGTACAGATCGCTTCTGGGACCCAAAAATATCGAATTTTCGGGTGTTTTAAGCATGAATTTGACATATAAACGGGTACAGAAGATGCATGCACATATCGACTTTGGGCACCTAAAATATCGATTTTGAGCATCTTTTGGGCCTGTATTTTGAAAATACTCAAACACGGTGTAGACATATACAGATCGCTTCTGGGACACAAAAATATCGATTTTTTGGGTGTTTTGAGCCTGAATTTGAGATATAAACGGGTACAGAAGATGCATGCACATATCGACTTTATCACCCAAAATATCGATTTTTTGTATGTTTTGGGCGCATAATTTGAAAATATTCTAGCACTGAGTAGGCATGTACAGATCGCTCCAGGGATTCAAAAATATCGAATTTTCGGGTGTTTTGAGCCTGAATTTGAGATATAAACGGGTACTGAAGATGCATGCACATATCGACTTTGGGCACCTAAAATATCGATTTTCAGCATGTTTTGGGGATATATTTTGAAAATATTCTAGCACTGAGAAGGCATGCACAGATCGCTTTTGGGACCCAAAATTATCGAATTTTTGGGTGTTTTGAGCCAGAATTTGGGATATAACCGGGTACAGAGGATGCATGCACATATCGACTTTTTGCACCTAAAATATCGATTTTGAGCATGTTTTGGGTTTGTATCTTGAAAACATTCTAGCAAGGAGTAGGCATGTACAGATCGCTTCTGGGACCCAGAAATATCGAATTTTCTGGTGTTTTGAACCAGAATTAGGGATATACACGGGTACAGAAGATGCATACACATATTGACTTTGGGCAGCTAAAATATCGATTTTCAGCATGTTTTAGGCTTGTATTTTGAAAATACTCTGACACGGAGTATGCATGTACAGATGACTTTTGGGACCCAAAAATATCGAATATTCGGGTGTTTTGAGTCTGAATTTGAGATATAAACGGGTACAGAAGATGCATGCACATATCGACTTTGGGCACCCAAAATATCGATTTTTAGCATGTTCTTAGCCTCTATTTTGAAAACATTCTAGCACTGAGTAGGCATGTACAGATCGCTTCTGGGACCCAAAAATATTGAATTTTCGGGTGTTTTGAGCCTGAATTTGAGATAAAACCGGGTACAGAAAATGCATACACATATTGACTTTGTGCACCTAAAATATCAATTTTCAGCATGTTTTGAACCTGTATTTTAAAAACACTCTAACACGGAGTATGCATGTACAGATCGCTTCTGGGACACAAAATATCGAATTTTCGGAGTTTTGAGCCTGAATTTGAGATATAAACGGGTACAGAAGATGCATGCACATATCGACTTTTTGCACCTAAAATATCGATTTTGAGCATGTTTTGGGTCTGTATCTTGAAAACATTCTAGCAAGAAGTAGGCATGTACAGATTGCTTCTGGGACCCAAAAATATCGAATTTTCGAGTGTTTTGAACCTGAATTTGGGATATAGACGGGTACAGAAGATGCATGCACATATCGACTTTGGGCACCTAATATATCGATTTTGAGCATGTTTTCGGCGTATAAATTGAAAATATTCTAGCACTGAGTAGGCATCTACGGATCGCTTCTGGTACCCAAAAATATCGAATTTTCGAGTGTTCTGAGCCCGAATTTGAGATATAAACGGGTACAGAAGATGCATGCACATATCGACTTTGGCACCCAAAATATCGATTTTCAGCATGTTTTGGGGATATATTTTGAAAATATTCTAGCACTGAGAAGGCATGCACAGATCGCTTTTGGGACCCAAAAATATCGAATTTTTGGGTGTTTTGAGCCTGAATTTGGGATATAACCGGGTACAGAGGATGCATGCACATATCAACTTTTTGCACCTAAAATATCGATTTTGAGCATGTTTTGGGTTTGTATCTTGAAAACATTCTAGCAAGGAGTAGGCATGTACAGATCGCTTCTGGGACCCAAAAATATCGAATTTTCTGGTGTTTTGAACCAGAATTAGGGATATACACGGGTACAGAAGATGCATACACATATTGACTTTGGGCACATAAAATATCGATTTTCAGCATGTTTTGGGCCTGTATTTTAAAAAACACTCTAACACGGAGTATGCACGTACAGATCGCTTCTGGGACCCAAAAACATTGAATTTTCGGGTGTTTTGAGCATGAATTTGAGATATAAACGGGTACAGAAGATGCATGCACATATCGACTTTGGGTACCTAAAATATCGATTTTGAGCATCTTTTGGGCCTGTATTTTGAAAATACTCAAACACGGTGTAGACATGTACAGATCGCTTCTGGGACACAAAAATATCGATTTTTTGGGTGTTTTGAGCGTGAATTTGAGATATAAACGGGTACAGAAGATGCATGCACATATCGACTTTGGCACCCAAAATATCGATTTTTAGTATGTTTTGGGCGCATAATTTGAAAATATTCTAGCACTGAGTAGGCATGTACAGATCGCTTCTGGGACCCAAAAATATCGAATTTTCGGGTGTTTTGAGCTTGAATTTGGGATATAACCGGGTACAAAGGATGCATGCACATATCGACTTTTTGCACCTAAAATATCGATTTTTGAGCATGTTTTGGGTGTGTATCTTGAAAACATTCTAGCAAGGAGTAGGCATCTACAGATCGCTTCAGGGACCCAAAAATACCGAATTTTCTGGTGTTTTGAACCTGAATTTGTGATATACACGGGTACAGAAGATGCATACACATATTGACTTTTTGCACCTAAAATATAGATTTTCAGCATGTTTTGAGCCTGTATTTTGAAAATACTTTAACACGGAGAATGCATGTACAGATAGCTTCTGGGACCCAAAAATATCGAATTTTCGGTTGTTTTGAGTCTGAATTTGAGATATAAACGGGTACAGAAGATGCATGCACATATCGACTTTTTGCACCTAAAATATCGATTTTGAGAATGTTTTGGGACTGTATCTTGAAAACATTCTAGCAAGAAGTAGGCATGTACAGATCGCTTCTGGGACCCAAAAATATCGAATTTTCGAATGTTTTGAACCTAAATTTGGGATATAGACGGGTACAGAAGATGCATACACATATTGACTTTGGGCAGCTAAAATATCGATTTTCAGCATGTTTTAGGCTTGTATATTGATAATACTCTGACACGGAGTATGCATGTACAGATGACTTTTGGGACCCAAAAATATCGAATATTCGGGTGTTTTGAGTCTGAATTTGAGATATAAACGGGTACAGAAGATGCATGCACATATCGACTTTGGGCACCCAAAATATCAATTTTCAGCATGTTTTGAACCTGTATTTTAAAAACACTCTAACACGGAGTATGCATGTACAGATCGCATCTGGGACACAAAATATCGAATTTTCGGAGTTTTGAGCCTGAATTTGAGATATAAACGGGTACAGAAGATGCATGCACATATCGACTTTGGGCACCTAAAATATCGATTTTGAGCATGTTTTCGGCGTATAAATTGAAAATATTCTAGCACTGAGTAGTCATCTACGGATCGCTTCTGGTACCCAAAAATATCGAATTTTCGAGTGTTTTGAGACCGAATTTGAGATATAAACGGGTACAGAAGATGCATGCACATATCGACTTTGGCACCCAAAATATCGATTTTTAGTATGTTTTGGGCCTGTAATTTGAAAATACTTTACCCCGGAGTAGACATGTACAGATCGCTTCTTGGACCCAAAAATATTGAGTTTTCAGGTGTTTTGAGCCTGAATTTGAGATATAAACGGGTACAGAAGATGCATGCACATATCGACTTTGGACACCTAAAATATCGATTTTTAGCATGTTTTGAGCCTATATTTTAAAAACATTCTAGTACTGAGTATGCATGTACAGATCGCTTAAGGGACCCAAAAATATGGAATTTTCCAGTGTTTTGAGCCTGAATTTGATATATAAACGGGTACAGAAGATGCATGCACATATCGACTTTTTGCACCTAAAATATCATTTTTGATCATGTTTTGGGTCTGTATCTTGAAAAAATTCTAGCTAGGAGTAGGCATGTACAGATCGCTTCTGGGACCCAAAAATATCGAATTCTCGGGTGTTTTGAACCTGAATTTGGGATATAGGCGGATACAGAAGATGCATGCACATATCGACTTTGGGCACCTAAAATATTGATTTTGAGCATGTTTTGGGCCTGTATTTTGAAAATACTCTAACACGGAATAGGCATGTACAGATCGCTTCGGGGACCCTTAAATATCGAATTTTCGGGTGTTTTGAGCCTGAATTTGAGATATAAACGGGTACAGAAGATGCATGCACATATCGACTTTTTGCACCTAAAATATCGATTTTGAGCATGTTTTGGGTCTGTATCTTGAAAACATTCTAGCAAGAATTAGGCCTGTACAGATCGCTTCTGGGACCCAAAAATATCGAATTTTCGGGTGTTTTAAGCATGAATTTGACATATAAACGGGTACAGAAGATGCATGCACATATCGACTTTGGGCACCTAAAATATCGATTTTGAGCATCTTTTGGGCCTGTATTTTGAAAATACTCAAACACGGTGTAGACATATACAGATCGCTTCTGGGACACAAAAATATCGATTTTTTGGGTGTTTTGAGCCTGAATTTGAGATATAAACGGGTACAGAAGATGCATGCACATATCGACTTTATCACCCAAAATATCGATTTTTTGTATGTTTTGGGCGCATAATTTGAAAATATTCTAGCACTGAGTAGGCATGTACAGATCGCTCCAGGGATTCAAAAATATCGAATTTTCGGGTGTTTTGAGCCTGAATTTGAGATATAAACGGGTACTGAAGATGCATGCACATATCGACTTTGGGCACCTAAAATATCGATTTTCAGCATGTTTTGGGGATATATTTTGAAAATATTCTAGCACTGAGAAGGCATGCACAGATCGCTTTTGGGACCCAAAATTATCGAATTTTTGGGTGTTTTGAGCCTGAATTTGGGATATAACCGGGTACAGAGGATGCATGCACATATCGACTTTTTGCACCTAAAATATCGATTTTGAGCATGTTTTGGGTTTATATCTTGAAAACATTCTAGCAAGGAGTAGGCATGTACAGATCGCTTCTGGGACCCAGAAATATCGAATTTTCATGTGTTTTGAACTAGAATTAGGGATATACACGGGTACAGAAGATGCATACACATATTGACTTTGGGCAGCTAAAATATCGATTTTCAGCATGTTTTAGGCTTGTATTTTGAAAATACTCTGACACGGAGTATGCATGTACAGATGACTTTTGGGACCCAAAAATATCGAATATTCGGGTGTTTTGAGTCTGAATTTGAGATATAAACGGGTACAGAAGATGCATGCACATATCGACTTTGGGCACCCAAAATATCGATTTTTAGCATGTTCTTAGCCTCTATTTTGAAAACATTCTAGTACTGAGTATGCATGTACAGATCGCTTAAGGGACCCAAAAATATGGAATTTTCCAGTGTTTTGAGCCTGAATTTGATATATAAACGGGTACAGAAGATGCATGCACATATCGACTTTTTGCACCTAAAATATCATTTTTGATCATGTTTTGGGTCTGTATCTTGAAAAAATTCTAGCTAGGAGTAGGCATGTACAGATCGCTTCTGGGACCCAAAAATATCGAATTCTCGGGTGTTTTGAACCTGAATTTGGGATATAGGCGGATACAGAAGATGCATGCACATATCGACTTTGGGCACCTAAAATATTGATTTTGAGCATGTTTTGGGCCTGTATTTTGAAAATACTCTAACACGGAATAGGCATGTACAGATCGCTTCGGGGACCCTTAAATATCGAATTTTCGGGTGTTTTGAGCCTGAATTTGAGATATAAACGGGTACAGAAGATGCATGCACATATCGACTTTTTGCACCTAAAATATCGATTTTGAGCATGTTTTGGGTCTGTATCTTGAAAACATTCTAGCAAGAATTAGGCCTCTACAGATCGCTTCTGGGACCCAAAAATATCGAATTTTCGGGTGTTTTAAGCATGAATTTGACATATAAACGGGTACAGAAGATGCATGCACATATCGACTTTGGGCACCTAAAATATCGATTTTGAGCATCTTTTGGGCCTGTATTTTGAAAATACTCAAACACGGTGTAGACATATACAGATCGCTTCTGGGACACAAAAATATCGATTTTTTGGGTGTTTTGAGCCTGAATTTGAGATATAAACGGGTACAGAAGATGCATGCACATATCGACTTTATCACCCAAAATATCGATTTTTTGTATGTTTTGGGCGCATAATTTGAAAATATTCTAGCACTGAGTAGGCATGTACAGATCGCTCCAGGGATTCAAAAATATCGAATTTTCGGGTGTTTTGAGCCTGAATTTGAGATACAAACGGGTACTGAAGATGCATGCACATATCGACTTTGGGCACCTAAAATATCGATTTTCAGCATGTTTTGGGGATATATTTTGAAAATATTCTAGCACTGAGAAGGCATGCACAGATCGCTTTTGGGACCCAAAATTATCGAATTTTTGGGTGTTTTGAGCCTGAATTTGGGATATAACCGGGTACAGAGGATGCATGCACATATCGACTTTTTGCACCTAAAATATCGATTTTGAGCATGTTTTGGGTTTATATCTTGAAAACATTCTAGCAAGGAGTAGGCATGTACAGATCGCTTCTGGGACCCAGAAATATCGAATTTTCTGGTGTTTTGAACCAGAATTAGGGATATACACGGGTACAGAAGATGCATACACATATTGACTTTGGGCAGCTAAAATATCGATTTTCAGCATGTTTTAGGCTTGTATTTTGAAAATACTCTGACACGGAGTATGCATGTACAGATGACTTTTGGGACCCAAAAATATCGAATATTCGGGTGTTTTGAGTCTGAATTTGAGATATAAACGGGTACAGAAGATGCATGCACATATCGACTTTGGGCACCCAAAATATCGATTTTTAGCATGTTCTTAGCCTCTATTTTGAAAACATTCTAGCACTGAGTAGGCATGTACAGATCGCTTCTGGGACCCAAAAATATTGAATTTTCGGGTGTTTTGAGCCTGAATTTGAGATATAACCGGGTACAGAAAATGCATACACATATTGACTTTGTGCAACTAAAATATCAATTTTCAGCATGTTTTGAACCTGTATTTTAAAAACACTCTAACACGGAGTATGCATGTACAGATCGCTTCTGGGACACAAAATATCGAATTTTCGGAGTTTTGAGCCTGAATTTGAGATATAAACGGGTACAGAAGATGCATGCACATATCGACTTTTTGCACCTAAAATATCGATTTTGAGCATGTTTTGGGTCTGTATCTTGAAAACATTCTAGCAAGAAGTAGGCATGTACAGATTGCTTCTGGGACCCAAAAATATCGAATTTTCGAGTGTTTTGAACCTGAATTTGGGATATAGACGGGTACAGAAGATGCATGCACATATCGACTTTGGGCACCTAAAATATCGATTTTGAGCATGTTTTCGGCGTATAAATTGAAAATATTCTAGCACTGAGTAGGCATCTACGGATCGCTTCTGGTACCCAAAAATATCGAATTTTCGAGTGTTCTGAGCCCGAATTTGAGATATAAACGGGTACAGAAGATGCATGCACATATCGACTTTGGGTACCTAAAATATCGATTTTGAGCATCTTTTGGGCCTGTATTTTGAAAATACTCAAACACGGTGTAGACATGTACAGATCGCTTCTGGGACACAAAAATATCGATTTTTTGGGTGTTTTGAGCGTGAATTTGAGATATAAACGGGTACAGAAGATGCATACACATATTGACTTTGGGCACATAAAATATCGATTTTCAGCATGTTTTGGGCCTGTATTTTAAAAAACACTCTAACACGGAGTATGCACGTACAGATCGCTTCTGGGACCCAAAAACATTGAATTTTCAGGTGTTTTGAGCATGAATTTGAGATATAAACGGGTACAGAAGATGCATGCACATATCGACTTTGGGTACCTAAAATATCGATTTTGAGCATCTTTTGGGCCTGTATTTTGAAAATACTCAAACACGGTGTAGACATGTACAGATCGCTTCTGGGACACAAAAATATCGATTTTTTGGGTGTTTTGAGCGTGAATTTGAGATATAAACGGGTACAGAAGATGCATGCACATATCGACTTTGGCACCCAAAATATCGATTTTTAGTATGTTTTGGGCGCATAATTTGAAAATATTCTAGCACTGAGTAGGCATCTACGGATCGCTTCTGGTACCCAAAAATATCGAATTTTCGAGTGTTTTGAGACCGAATTTGAGATATAAACGGGTACAGAAGATGCATGCACATATCGACTTTGGCACCCAAAATATCGATTTTTAGTATGTTTTGGGCCTATATATTGAAAATATGCTAGCACTGAGTAGGCATGTACATATCGCTCCTGGGATTCAAAAATATTGAATTTTCGGGTGTTTTGAGCCTGAATTTGAGATATAAACAGGTACTGAAGATGCATGCACATATCGACTTTGGGCACCTAAAATATCGATTTTCAGCATGTTTTGGGGATATATTTTGAAAATATTCTAGCACTGAGAAGGCATGTACAGATCGCTTTTGGGACCCAAAAATATCGAATTTTTGGGTGTTTTGAGCCTGAATTTGGGATATAACCGGGTACAGAGGATGCATGCACATATCAACTTTTTGCACCTAAAATATCGATTTTGAGCATGTTTTGGGTTTGTATCTTGAAAACATTCTAGCAAGGAGTAGGCATGTACAGATCGCTTCTGGGACCCAAAAATATCGAATTTTCTGGTATTTTGAACCAGAATTAGGGATATAGACGGGTACAGAAGATGCATACACATATTGACTTTGGGCACATAAAATATCGATTTTCAGCATGTTTTGGGCCTGTATTTTAAAAACACTCTAACACGGAGTATGCACGTACAGATCGCTTCTGGGACCCAAAAACATTGAATTTTCGGGTGTTTTGAGCATGAATTTGAGATATAAACGGGTACAGAAGATGCATGCACATATCGACTGTGGGCACCTAAAATATCGATTTTGAGCATCTTTTGGGCCTGTATTTTGAAAATACTCAAACACGGTGTAGACATGTACAGATCGCTTCTGGGACACAAAAATATCGATTTTTTGGGTGTTTTGAGCCTGAATTTGAGATATAAACGGGTACAGAAGATGCATGCACATATCGACTTTGGCACCCAAAATATCGATTTTTAGTATGTTTTGGGCGTATAATTTGAAAATATTCTAGCACTGAGTAGGCATGTACAGATTGCTTCTGAGACCCAAAAATAACGAATTTTCGGGTGTTTTGAGCCTGAATTTGGGATATAACCGGGTACATAGGATGCATGCACATATCGACTTTGGGCACCTAAAATATCGATTTTGAGCATGTTTTGGTTCTGTATCTTGAAAACATTCTAGCAAGAAGTAGGCATGTACAGATTGCTTCTGGGACCCAAAAATATCGAATTTTCGAATGTTTTGAACCTGAATTTGGGATATAGACGGGTCCAGAAGATGCATACACATATTGACTTTGGGAAGCTAAAATATCGATTTTCAGCATGTTTTAGGCTTGTATTTTGAAAATACTCTGACACGGAGTATGCATGTACAGATGGCTTTTGGGACCCAAAAATATCGAATATTCTGGTGTTTTGAGTCTGAATTTGAGATATAAACGGGTGCAGAAGATGCATGCACATATCGACTTTGGGCACCCAAAATATCGATTTTTAGCATGTTCTGAGCCTCTATTTTGAAAACATTCTAGCACTGAGTAGGCATGTACAGATCGCTTCTGGGACCCAAAAATATTGAATTTTCGGGTGTTTTGAGCCTGAATTTGAGATATAACCGGGTACAGAAAATGCATACACATATTGACTTTGTGCACCTAAAATATCAATTTTCAGCATGTTTTGGGCCTGTATTTTAAAAACACTCTAACACGGAGTATGCATGTACAGATCGCTTCTGGGACACAAAATATCGAATTTTCGGAGTTTTGAGCCTGAATTTAAAATATAAACGGGTACAGAAGATGCATGCACATATCGACTTTGGGCACCTAAAATATCGATTTTGAGCATCTTTTGGGCCTGTATTTTGAAAATACTCAAACACGGTGTAGACATATACAGATCGCTTCTGGGACACAAAAATATCGATTTTTTGGGTGTTTTGAGCCTGAATTTGAGATATAAACGGGTACAGAAGATGCATGCACATATCGACTTTATCACCCAAAATATCGATTTTTTGTATGTTTTGGGCGCATAATTTGAAAATATTCTAGCACTGAGTAGGCATGTACAGATCGCTCCAGGGATTCAAAAATATCGAATTTTCGGGTGTTTTGAGCCTGAATTTGAGATACAAACGGGTACTGAAGATGCATGCACATATCGACTTTGGGCACCTAAAATATCGATTTTCAGCATGTTTTGGTTCTGTATCTTGAAAACATTCTAGCAAGAAGTAGGCATGTACAGATTGCTTCTGGGACCCAGAAATATCGAATTTTCGAATGTTTTGAACCTGAATTTGGGATATAGACGGGTCCAGAAGATGCATACACATATTGACTTTGGGAAGCTAAAATATCGATTTTCAGCATGTTTTAGGCTTGTATTTTGAAAATACTCTGACACGGAGTATGCATGTACAGATGGCTTTTGGGACCCAAAAATATCGAATATTCTGGTGTTTTGAGTCTGAATTTGAGATATAAACGGGTGCAGAAGATGCATGCACATATCGACTTTGGGCACCCAAAATATCGATTTTTAGCATGTTCTGAGCCTCTATTTTGAAAACATTCTAGCACTGAGTAGGCATGTACAGATCGCTTCTGGGACCCAAAAATATTGAATTTTCGGGTGTTTTGAGCCTGAATTTGAGATATAACCGGGTACAGAAAATGCATACACATATTGACTTTGTGCACCTAAAATATCAATTTTCAGCATGTTTTGGGCCTGTATTTTAAAAACACTCTAACACGGAGTATGCATGTACAGATCGCTTCTGGGACACAAAATATCGAATTTTCGGAGTTTTGAGCCTGAATTTGAAATATAAACGGGTACAGAAGATGCATGCACATATCGACTTTGGCACCCAAAATATCGATTTTTAGTATGTTTTGGGCGTATAATTTGAAAATATTCTAGCACTGAGTAGGCATGTACAGATCGCTTCTGGGACCCAAAAATATCGAATTTTCAGGTGTTTTGAGCCTGAATTTGGGATATAACCGGGTACAGATAATGCATGCACATATCGACTTTTTGCACCTAAAATATCGATTTTGAGCATGTTTTGGGTCTGTATCTTGAAAACATTCTAGCAAGGAGTAGGCATGTACAGATCGCTTCTGGGACCCAAAAATACCGAATTTTCTGGTGTTTTGAACCTGAATTTGGGATATACACGGGTACAGAAGATGCATACACATATTGACATTGGGCACCTAAAATATAGATTTTCAGCATGTTTTGAGCCTTTATTTTGAAAATACTTTAACACGGAGAAGACATGTACAGATGGCTTCTGAGACCCAAAAATATCGAATTTTCGAATGTTTTGAACCTGAATTTGAGATATAAACGGGTACAGAAGATGCATGCACATATCGACTGTGGGCACCTAAAATATCGATTTTGAGCATCTTTTGGGCCTGTATTTTGAAAATACTCAAACACGGTGTAGACATGTACAGATCGCTTCTGGGACACAAAAATATCGATTTTTTGGGTGTTTTGAGCCTGAATTTGAGATATAAACGGGTACAGAAGATGCATGCACATATCGACTTTGGCACCCAAAATATCGATTTTTAGTATGTTTTGGGCGTATAATTTGAAAATATTCTAGCACTGAGTAGGCATGTACAGATTGCTTCTGAGACCCAAAAATAACGAATTTTCGGGTGTTTTGAGCCTGAATTTGGGATATAACCGGGTACATAGGATGCATGCACATATCGACTTTGGGCACCTAAAATATCGATTTTGAGCATGTTTTGGTTCTGTATCTTGAAAACATTCTAGCAAGAAGTAGGCATGTACAGATTGCTTCTGGGACCCAAAAATATCGAATTTTCGAATGTTTTGAACCTGAATTTGGGATATAGACGGGTCCAGAAGATGCATACACATATTGACTTTGGGAAGCTAAAATATCGATTTTCAGCATGTTTTAGGCTTGTATTTTGAAAATACTCTGACACGGAGTATGCATGTACAGATGGCTTTTGGGACCCAAAAATATCGAATATTCTGGTGTTTTGAGTCTGAATTTGAGATATAAACGGGTGCAGAAGATGCATGCACATATCGACTTTGGGCACCCAAAATATCGATTTTTAGCATGTTCTGAGCCTCTATTTTGAAAACATTCTAGCACTGAGTAGGCATGTACAGATCGCTTCTGGGACCCAAAAATATTGAATTTTCGGGTGTTTTGAGCCTGAATTTGAGATATAACCGGGTACAGAAAATGCATACACATATTGACTTTGTGCACCTAAAATATCAATTTTCAGCATGTTTTGGGCCTGTATTTTAAAAACACTCTAACACGGAGTATGCATGTACAGATCGCTTCTGGGACACAAAATATCGAATTTTCGGAGTTTTGAGCCTGAATTTAAAATATAAACGGGTACAGAAGATGCATGCACATATCGACTTTGGGCACCTAAAATATCGATTTTGAGCATCTTTTGGGCCTGTATTTTGAAAATACTCAAACACGGTGTAGACATATACAGATCGCTTCTGGGACACAAAAATATCGATTTTTTGGGTGTTTTGAGCCTGAATTTGAGATATAAACGGGTACAGAAGATGCATGCACATATCGACTTTATCACCCAAAATATCGATTTTTTGTATGTTTTGGGCGCATAATTTGAAAATATTCTAGCACTGAGTAGGCATGTACAGATCGCTCCAGGGATTCAAAAATATCGAATTTTCGGGTGTTTTGAGCCTGAATTTGAGATACAAACGGGTACTGAAGATGCATGCACATATCGACTTTGGGCACCTAAAATATCGATTTTCAGCATGTTTTGGTTCTGTATCTTGAAAACATTCTAGCAAGAAGTAGGCATGTACAGATTGCTTCTGGGACCCAGAAATATCGAATTTTCGAATGTTTTGAACCTGAATTTGGGATATAGACGGGTCCAGAAGATGCATACACATATTGACTTTGGGAAGCTAAAATATCGATTTTCAGCATGTTTTAGGCTTGTATTTTGAAAATACTCTGACACGGAGTATGCATGTACAGATGGCTTTTGGGACCCAAAAATATCGAATATTCTGGTGTTTTGAGTCTGAATTTGAGATATAAACGGGTGCAGAAGATGCATGCACATATCGACTTTGGGCACCCAAAATATCGATTTTTAGCATGTTCTGAGCCTCTATTTTGAAAACATTCTAGCACTGAGTAGGCATGTACAGATCGCTTCTGGGACCCAAAAATATTGAATTTTCGGGTGTTTTGAGCCTGAATTTGAGATATAACCGGGTACAGAAAATGCATACACATATTGACTTTGTGCACCTAAAATATCAATTTTCAGCATGTTTTGGGCCTGTATTTTAAAAACACTCTAACACGGAGTATGCATGTACAGATCGCTTCTGGGACACAAAATATCGAATTTTCGGAGTTTTGAGCCTGAATTTGAAATATAAACGGGTACAGAAGATGCATGCACATATCGACTTTGGCACCCAAAATATCGATTTTTAGTATGTTTTGGGCGTATAATTTGAAAATATTCTAGCACTGAGTAGGCATGTACAGATCGCTTCTGGGACCCAAAAATATCGAATTTTCAGGTGTTTTGAGCCTGAATTTGGGATATAACCGGGTACAGATAATGCATGCACATATCGACTTTTTGCACCTAAAATATCGATTTTGAGCATGTTTTGGGTCTGTATCTTGAAAACATTCTAGCAAGGAGTAGGCATGTACAGATCGCTTCTGGGACCCAAAAATACCGAATTTTCTGGTGTTTTGAACCTGAATTTGGGATATACACGGGTACAGAAGATGCATACACATATTGACATTGGGCACCTAAAATATAGATTTTCAGCATGTTTTGAGCCTTTATTTTGAAAATACTTTAACACGGAGAAGACATGTACAGATGGCTTCTGAGACCCAAAAATATCGAATTTTCGAATGTTTTGAACCTGAATTTGGGATATAGACGGGTACAGAAGATGCATACACATATTGACTTTGGGCAGCTAAAATATCGTTTTTCAGCATGTTCTGAGCCTATATTTTGAAACCATTCTAGCACTGAGTATGCATGTACAGATCGCTTAAGGGACACAAAATATCGAATTTTCGGAGTTTTGAGCCTGAATTTGAGATATAAACGGGTACAGAAAATGCATGCACATATCGACTTTTTGCACCTAAAATATCGATTTTGAGCATGTTTTGGGTCTGTATCTTGAAAACATTCTAGCAAGAAGTAGGCATGTACAGATTGCTTCTGGGACCCAAAAATATCGAATTTTCGAGTGTTTTGAACCTGAATTTGGGATATAGACGGGTACAGAAGATGCATGCACATATCGACTTTGGGCACCTAAAATATCGATTTTGAACATGTTTTCGGCGTATAAATTGAAAATATTCTAGCACTGAGTAGGCATCTACGGATCGCTTCTGGTACCCAAAAATATCGAATTTTCGAGTGTTTTGAGCCTGAATTTGAGATATAAACGGGTACAGAAGATGCATGCACATATCGACTTTGGCACCCAAAATATCGATTTTTAGTATGTTTTGGGCCTATATATTGAAAATATTCTAGCACTGAGTAGGCATGTACAGATCGCTCCTGGGATTCAAAAATATTGAATTTTCGGGTGTTTTGAGCCTGAATTTGAGATATAAACGGGTACTGAAGATGCATGCACATATCGACTTTGGGCACCTAAAATATCGATTTTCAGCATGTTTTGGGGATATATTTTGAAAATATTCTAGCACTGCGAAGGCATGTACAGATCGCTTTTGGGACCCAAAAATATCGAATTTTTGGGTGTTTTGAGCCTGAATTTGGGATATAACCGGGTACAGAGGATGCATGCACATATCAACTTTTTGCACCTAAACTATCGATTTTGAGCATGTTTTGGGTGTGTATCTTGAAAACATTCTAGCAAGGAGTAGGCATGTACAGATCGCTTCTGGGACCCAAAAATACCGAATTTTCTGGTGTTTTGAACCTGAATTTGTGATATACACGGGTACAGAAGATGCATACACATATTGACTTTGGGCACCTAAAATATAGATTTTCAGCATGTTTTGAGCCTGTATTTTGAAAATACTTTAACACGGAGAATGCATGTACAGATCGCTTCTGGGACCCAAAAATATCGAATTTTTCGAATGTTTTGAACCTGAATTTGGGATATAGACGGGTACAGAAGATGCATACACATATTGACTTTGTGCACCTAAAATATCAATTTTCAGCATGTTTTGAATCTGTATTTTAAAAACACTCTAACACGGAGTATGCATGTACAGATCGCTTCTGGGAAACAAAATATCGAATTTTCGGAGTTTTGAGCCTGAATTTGAGATATAAACGGGTACAGAAGATACATGCACATATCGACTTTTTGCACCTAAAATATCGATTTTCAGCATGTTTTGGGGATATATTTTGAAAATATTCTAGCACTGAGAAGGCATGTACAGATCGCTTTTGGGACCCAAAAATATCGAATTTTTGGGTGTTTTGAGCCTGAATTTGGGATATAACCGGGTACAGAGGATGCATGCACATATCGACTTTGGGCACCTAAAATATCGATATTGAGCATGTTTTGGTTCTGTATCTTGAAAACATTCTAGCAAGAAGTAGGCATGTACAGATTGCTTCTGGGACCCAAAAATATCGAATTTTCGAATGTTTTGAACCTGAATTTGGGATATAGACGGGTACAGAAGATGCATACACATATTGAATTTGGGAAGCTAAAATATCGATTTTCAGCATGTTTTTGGCTTGTATTTTGAAAATACTCTGACACGGAGTATGCATGTACAGATCGCTTTTGGGACCCAAAAATATCGAATATTCTGGTGTTTTGAGTCTGAATTTGAGATATAAACGGGTGCAGAAGATGCATGCACATATCGACTTTGGGCACCCAAGATATCGATTTTTAGCATGTTCTGAGCCTCTATTTTGAAAACATTCTAGCACTGAGTAGGCATGTACAGATCGCTTCTGAGACCCAAAAATATTGAATTTTCGGGTGTTTTGAGCCTGAATTTGAGATATAACCGGGTACAGAAAATGCATACACATATTGACTTTGTGCACCTAAAATATAGATTTTCAGCATGTTTTGAGCCTTTATTTTGAAAATACTTTAACACGGAGAAGACATGTACAGATCGCTTATGGGACCCCAAAATATCGAATTTTCGAATGTTTTGAACCAGAATTTGAGATATTGACGGGTACAGAAGATGCATACACATATTGACTTTGGGCAGCTAAAATATCGATTTTCAGCATGTTCTGAGCATATATTTTGAAACCATTCTAGCACTGAGTATGCATGTACAGATCGCTTAAGGGACCCAATAATATGGAATTTTCCAATGTTTTGAGCCTGAATTTGAGATATAAACGGGTACAGAAGATGCATGCACATAACGATTTTTTGCACCTAAAATATCAATTTTGATCATGTTTTGGGTCTGTATCTTGAAAAAATTCTAGCAAGGAGTAGGCATGTACAGATCGCTTCTAAGACCCAAAAATATCGAATTTTCGGGTGTTTTGAACCTGAATTTGGGATATAGACGGATACAGAAGATGCATGCACATATCGACTTTGGGCACCTAAAATATTGATTTTGAGCATGTTTTGGGCCTGTATTTTGAAAATACTCTAACACGGAGTAGGCATGTACAGATCGCTTCTGGGACCCAAAAATATCGAATTTTCAGGTGTTTTGAGCCTGAATTTGGGATATAACCGGGTACAGAGGATGCATGCACATATCGACTTTGGGCACCTAAAATATCGATTTTGAGCATGTTTTGGTTCTGTATCTTGAAAACATTCTAGCAAGAAGTAGGCATTTACAGATTGCTTCTGGGACCCAAAAATATCGAATTTTCGAATGTTTTGAACCTGAATTTGGGATATAGACTGGTACAGAAGATGCATACACATATTGACTTTGGGAAGCTAAAATATCGATTTTCAGCATGTTTTAGTCTTGTATTTTGAAAATACTCTGACACGGATAATGCATGTACAGATGGCTTTTGGGACTCAAAAATATCGAATATTCTGGGTTTTGAGTTTGAATTTGAGATATAAACGGGTGCAGAAGATGCATGCACATATCGACTTTGGGCACCCAAGATATCGATTTTTAGCATGTTCTGAGCCTCTATTTTGAAAACATTCTAGCACTGAGTAGGCATGTACAGATCGCTTCTGGGACCCAAAAATATTGAATTTTCGGGTGTTTTGAGCCTGAATTTGAGATATAACCGGGTACAGAAAATGCATACACATATTGACTTTGTGCACCTAAAATATCAATTTTCAGCATGTTTTGGGCCTGTATTTTAAAAACACTCTAACACGGAGTATGCATGTACAGATCGCTTCTGGGACACAAAATATCGAATTTTCGGAGTTTTGAGCCTGAATTTGAGATATAAACGGGTACAGAAGATGCATGCACATATCGACTTTGGCAACCAAAATATCGATTTTTAGTATGTTTTGGGCGTATAATTTGAAAATATTCTAGCACTGAGTAGGCATGTACAGATCGCTTCTGGGACCCAAAAATATCGAATTTTCAGGTGTTTTGAGCCTGAATTTGGGATATAACCGGGTACAGATAATGCATGCACATATCGACTTTTTGCACCTAAAATATCGATTTTGAGCATGTTTTGGGTCTGTATCTTGAAAACATTCTAGCAAGGAGTAGGCATGTACAGATCGCTTCTGTGACCCAAAATTACCGAATTTTCTGGTGTTTTGAACCTGAATTAGGGATATACACGGGTACAGAAGATGCATACACATATTGACTTTGGGCACCTAAAATATAGATTTTCAGCATGTTTTGAGCCTTTATTTTGAAAATACTTTAACACGGAGAAGACATGTACAGAATGCTTCTGGGACCCAAAAATATCGAATTTTCGAATGTTTTGAACCTGAATTTGGGATATTGACGGGTACAGAAGATGCATACACATATTGACTTTGGGCAGCTAAAATATCGATTTTCAGCATGTTCTGAGCCTATATTTTGAAACCATTCTAGCACTGAGTATGCATGTACAGATCGCTTAAGGGACCCAATAATATGGAATTTTCCAGTGTTTTGAGCCTGAATTTGAGATATAAACGGGTACAGAAGATGCATGCACATAACGACTTTTTGCACCTAAAATATCAATTTTGATCATGTTTTGGGTCTGTATCTTGAAAAAATTCTAGCAAGGAGTAGGCATGTACAGATCGCTTCTAAGACCCAAAAATATCGAATTTTCGGGTGTTTTGAACCTGAATTTGGGATATAGACGGATACAGAAGATGCATGCACATATCGACTTTGGGCACCTAAAATATTGATTTTGAGCATGTTTTGGGCCTGTATTTTGAAAATACTCTAACACGAAGTAGGCATGTACAGATTGCTACTGGGACCCAAAAATATCGAATTTTCGAGTGTTTTGAACCTGAATTTGGGATATAGACGGGTACAGAAGATGCATACACATATTGACTTTGGGAACCCAAAATATCGATTTTGAGCATGTTTTGGACCTGTATTTTTAAAATACTCTAACACGGAGTAGACACGTACAGATCGCTTCTGGGACACAAAAATATCGAATTTTTGGGTGTTTTGAGCCTGAATTTGAGATATAAACGGGTACAGAAGATGCATGCGCATATCGACTTTGGGCACCCAAAATATCGATTTTTAGCATGTTTTCGGCGTATAAATTGAAAATATTCTAGCACTGAGTAGGCATCTACGGATCGCTTCTGGTACCCAAAAATATCGAATTTTCGAGTGTTTTGAGACCGAATTTGAGATATAAACGGGTACAGAAGATGCATGCACATATCGACTTTGGCACCCAAAATATCGATTTTTAGTATGTTTTGGGCCTATATATTGAAAATATTCTAGCACTGAGTAGGCATGTACAGATCGCTCCTGGGATTCAAAAATATTGAAGTTTCGGGTGTTTTGAGCCTGAATTTGAGATATAAACGGGTACTGAAGATGCATGCACATATCGACTTTGGGCACCTAAAATATCGATTTTCAGCATGTTTTGGGGATATATTTTGAAAATATTCTAGCACTGAGAAGGCATGTACAGATCGCTTTTGGGACCCAAAAATATCGAATTTTTGGGTGTTTTGAGCCTGAATTTGGGATATAACCGGGTACAGAGGATGCATGCACATATCAACTTTTTGCACATAAAATATCGATTTTCAGCATGTTTTGGGCCTGTATTTTGAAAACACTCTAACACGGAGTATGCACGTACAGATCGCTTCTGGGACCCAAAAACATTGAATTTTTGGGTGTTTTGAGCATGAATTTGAGATATAAACGGGTACAGAAGATGCATGCACATATCGACTTTGGGTACCTAAAATATCGATTTTGAGCATCTTTTGGGCCTGTATTTTGAAAATACTCAAACACGGTGTAGACATGTACAGATCGCTTCTGGGACACAAAAATATCGATTTTTTGGGTGTTTTGAGCGTGAATATGAGATATAAACGGGTACAGAAGATGCATGCACATATCGACTTTGGCACCCAAAATATCGATTTTTAGTATGTTTTGGGCGCATAATTTGAAAATATTCTAGCACTGAGTAGGCATGTACAGATCGCTTCTGTTACCCAAAAATATCGAATTTTCGGGTGTTTTGAGCCTGAATTTGGGATATAACCGGGTACAAAGGATACATACACATATCGACTTTTTGCACCTAAAATATCGATTTTGAGCATGTTTTGGGTGTGTATCTTGAAAACATTCTAGCAAGGAGTAGGCATGTACAGATCGCTTCTGGGACCCAAAAATACCGAATTTTCTGGTGTTTTGAACCTGAATTTGTGATATACACGGGTACAGAAGATGCATACACATATTGACTTTGGGCACCTAAAATATAGATTTTCAGCATGTTTTGAGCCTGTATTTTGAAAATACTTTAACACGGAGAATGCATGTACAGACCACTTCTGGGACCCAAAAATATCGAATTTTCGGTTGTTTTGAGTCTGAATTTGAGATATAAACGGGTACAGAAGATGCATGCACATATCGACTTTTTGCACCTAAAATATCGATTTTGAGCATGTTTTGGGACTGTATCTTGAAAACATTCTAGCAAGAAGTAGGCATGTACAGATCGCTTCTGGGACCCAAAAATATCGAATTTTCGAGTGTTTTGAACCTGAATTTGGGATATAGACGGGTACAGAAGATGCATACACATATTGACTTTGGGAACCCAAAATATCGATTTTGAGCATGTTTTGGACCTGTATTTTTAAAATACTCTAACACGGAGTAGACACGTACAGATCGCTTCTGGGACACAAAAATATCGAATTTTTGGGTGTTTTGAGCCTGAATTTGAGATATAAATGGGTACAGAAGATGCATGCGCATATCGACTTTGGGCACCCAAAATATCGATTTTTAGCATGTTTTCGGAGTATAAATTGAAAATATTCTAGCACTGAGTAGGCATCTACGGATCGCTTCTGGTACCCAAAAATATCGAATTTTCGAGTGTTTTGAGCCCGAATTTGAGATATAAACGGGTACAGAAGATGCATGCACATATCGACTTTGGCACCCAAAATATCGATTTTTAGTATGTTTTGGGCCTATATATTGAAAATATTCTAGCACTGAGTAGGCATGTACAGATCGCTCCTGGGATTCAAAAATATTGAAGTTTCGGGTGTTTTGAGCCTGAATTTGAGATATAAACGGGTACTGAAGATGCATGCACATATCGACTTTGGGCACCTAAAATATCGATTTTCAGCATGTTTTGGGGATATATTTTGAAAATATTCTAGCACTGAGAAGGCATGTACAGATCGCTTTTGGGACCCAAAAATATCGAATTTTTGGGTGTTTTGAGCCTGAATTTGGGATATAACCGGGTACAGAGGATGCATGCACATATCAACTTTTTGCACCTAAAATATCGATTTTGAGCATGTTTTGGGTTTGTATCTTGAAAACATTCTAGCAAGGAGTAGGCATGTACAGATCGCTTCTGGGACCCAAAAATATCGAATTTTCTGGTGTTTTGAACCAGAATTAGGGATATACACGGGTGCAGAAGATGCATACACATATTGACTTTGGGCACATAAAATATCGATTTTCAGCATGTTTTGGGCCTGTATTTTAAAAACACTCTAACACGGAGTATGCACGTACAGATCGCTTCTGGGACCCAAAAATATTGAATTTTCGGGTGTTTTGAGCATGAATTTGAGATATAAACGGGTACAGAAGATGCATGCACATATCAACTTTGGGTACCTAAAATATCGATTTTGAGCATCTTTTGGGCCTGTATTTTGAAAATACTCAAACACGGTGTAGACATGTACAGATCGCTTCTGGGACACAAAAATATCGATTTTTTGGGTGTTTTGAGCGTGAATTTGAGATATAAACGGGTACAGAAGATGCATGCACATATCGACTTTGGCACCCAAAATATCGATTTTTAGTATGTTTTGGGCGCATAATTTGAAAATATTCTAGCACTGAGTAGGCATGTACAGATCGCTTCTGGGACCCAAAAATATCGAATTTTCGGGTGTTTTGAGCCTGAATTTGGGATATAACCGGGTACAAAGGATGCATGCACATATCGACTTTTTGCACCTAAAATATCGATTTTTAGCATGTTTTGGGTGTGTATCTTGAAAACATTCTAGCAAGGAGTAGGCATGTACAGATCGCTTCTGGGACCCAAAAATACCGAATTTTCTGGTGTTTTGAACCTGAATTTGTGATATACACGGGTACAGAAGATGCATACACATATTGACTTTGGGCACCTAAAATATAGATTTTCAGCATGTTTTGAGCCTGTATTTTGAAAATACTTTAACACGGAGAATGCATGTACAGATCGCTTCTGGGACCCAAAAATATCGAATTTTCGATTGTTTTGAGTCTGAATTTGAGATATAAACGGGTACAGAAGATGCATGCACATATCGACTTTTTGCACCTAAAATATCGATTTTCAGCATGTTTTGGGACTGTATCATGAAAACATTCTAGCAAGAAGTAGGCATGTACAGATCGCTTCTGGGACCAAAAAATATCGAATTTTTCGAATGTTTTGAACCTGAATTTGGGATATAGACGGGTACAGAAGATGCATACACATATTGACTTTGTGCACCTAAAATATCAATTTTCAGCATGTTTTGAATCTGTATTTTAAAAACACTCTAACACGGAGTATGCATGTACAGATCGCTTCTGGGAAACAAAATATCGAATTTTCGGAGTTTTGAGCCTGAATTTGAGATATAAACGGGTACAGAAGATACATGCACATATCAACTTTTTGCACCTAAAATATCGATTTTGAGCATGTTTTGGGTTTGTATCTTGAAAACATTCTAGCTAGGAGTAAGCATGTACAGATCGCTTCTGGGACCCAAAAATATCGAATTTTCTGGTGTTTTGAACCAGAATTAGGGATATAACCGGGTACAGAAGATGCATACACATATTGACTTTGGGCACATAAAATATCGATTTTCAGCATGTTTTTGGCCTGTATTTTAAAAACTCTCTAACACGGAGTATGCACGTACAGATCGCTTCTGGGACCCAAAAACATTGAATTTTCGGGTGTTTTGAGCATGAATTTGAGATATAAACGGGTACAGAAGATGCATGCACATATCGACTGTGGGCACCTAAAATATCGATTTCGAGCATGTTTTGGTTCTGTATCTTGAAAACATTCTAGCAAGAAGTAGGCATGTACAGATTGCTTCTGGGACCCAAAAATATCGAATTTTCGAATGTTTTGAACCTGAATTTGGGATATAGACGGGTACAGAAGATGCATACACATATTGACTTTGGGAAGCTAAAATATCGATTTTCAGCATGTTTTAGTCTTGTATTTTGAAAATACTCTGACACGGATAATGCATGTACAGATGGCTTTTGGGACTCAAAAATATCGAATATTCTGGGTTTTGAGTTTGAATTTGAGATATAAACGGGTGCAGAAGATGCATGCACATATCGACTTTGGGCACCCAAGATATCGATTTTTAGCATGTTCTGAGCCTCTATTTTGAAAACATTCTAGCACTGAGTAGGCATGTACAGATCGCTTCTGGGACCCAAAAATATTGAATTTTCGGGTGTTTTGAGCCTGAATTTGAGATATAACCGGGTACAGAAAATGCATACACATATTGACTTTGTGCACCTAAAATATCAATTTTCAGCATGTTTTGGGCCTGTATTTTAAAAACACTCTAACATGGAGTATGCATGTACAGATCGCTTCTGGGACACAAAATATCGAATTTTCGGAGTTTTGAGCCTGAATTTGAGATATAAACGGGTACAGAAGATGCATGCACATATCGACTTTGGCAACCAAAATATCGATTTTTAGTATGTTTTGGGCGTATAATTTGAAAATATTCTAGCACTGAGTAGGCATGTACAGATCGCTTCTGGGACCCAAAAATATCGAATTTTCAGGTGTTTTGAGCCTGAATTTGGGATATAACCGGGTACAGATAATGCATGCACATATCGACTTTTTGCACCTAAAATATCGATTTTGAGCATGTTTTGGGTCTGTATCTTGAAAACATTCTAGCAAGGAGTAGGCATGTACAGATCGCTTCTGTGACCCAAAATTACCGAATTTTCTGGTGTTTTGAACCTGAATTAGGGATATACACGGGTACAGAAGATGCATACACATATTGACATTGGGCACCTAAAATATAGATTTTCAGCATGTTTTGAGCCTTTATTTTGAAAATACTTTAACACGGAGAAGACATGTACAGAATGCTTCTGGGACCCAAAAATATCGAATTTTCGAATGTTTTGAACCTGAATTTGGGATATTGACGGGTACAGAAGATGCATACACATATTGACTTTGGGCAGCTAAAATATCGATTTTCAGCATGTTCTGAGCCTATATTTTGAAACCATTCTAGCACTGAGTATGCATGTACAGATCGCTTAAGGGACCCAATAATATGGAATTTTCCAGTGTTTTGAGCCTGAATTTGAGATATAAACGGGTACAGAAGATGCATGCACATAAAGACTTTTTGCACCTAAAATATCAATTTTGATCATGTTTTGGGTCTGTATCTTGAAAAAATTCTAGCAAGGAGTAGGCATGTACAGATCGCTTCTAAGACCCAAAAATATCGAATTTTCGGGTGTTTTGAACCTGAATTTGGGATATAGACGGATACAGAAGATGCATGCACATATCGACTTTGGGCACCTAAAATATTGATTTTGAGCATGTTTTGAGCCTGTATTTTGAAAATACTTTAACACGGAGAATGCATGTACAGATCACTTCTGGGACCCAAAAATATCGAATTTTCGGTTGTTTTGAGTCTGAATTTGAGATATAAACGGGTACAGAAGATGCATGCACATATCGACTTTTTGCACCTAAAATATCGATTTTGAGCATGTTTTGGGACTGTATCTTGAAAACATTCTAGCAAGAAGTAGGCATGTACAGATCGCTTCTGTTACCCAAAAATATCGAATTTTCGGGTGTTTTGAGCCTTTATTTGGGATATAACCGGGTACAAAGGATGCATGCACATATCGACTTTTTGCACCTAAAATATCGATTTTGAGCATGTTTTGGGTGTGTATCTTGAAAACATTCTAGCAAGGAGTAGGCATGTACAGATCGCTTCTGGGACACAAAAATACCGAATTTTCTGGTGTTTTGAACCTGAATTTGAGATATAAACGGGTACAGAAGATGCATGCAAATATCGACTTTGGGAACCCAAAATATCGATTTTTAGTATGTTTTGGGCGTATAATTTGAAAATATTCTAGCACTGAGTAGGCATGTACAGATTGCTTCTGAGACCCAAAAATAACGAATTTTCGGGTGTTTTGAGCCTGAATTTGGGATATAGACGGGTACAGAAGATGCATACACATATTGACTTTGGGAAGCTAAAATATCGATTTTCAGCATGTTTTAGGCTTGTATTTTGAAAATACTCTGACACGGAGTATGCATGTACAGATGGCTTTTGGGACCCGAAAATATCGAATATTCTGGTGTTTTGAGCCTGAATTTGAGATATAACCGGGTACAGAAAATGCATACACATATTGACTTTGTGCACCTAAAATATCAATTTTCAGCATGTTTTGGGCATGTATTTTAAAAACACTCTAACACGGAGTATGCATGTACAGATCGCTTCTGGGACACAAAATATCGAATTTTCGGAGTTTTGAGCCTGAATTTGAGATATAAACGGGTACAGAAGATGCATGCACATATCGACTTTGGCACCCAAAATATCGATTTTTAGTATGTTTTGGGCGTATAATTTGAAAATATTCTAGCACAGATCGCTTCTGGGACCCAAAAATATCGAATTTTCAGGTGTTTTGAGCCTGAATTTGGGATATAACCGGGTACAGATAATGCATGCACATATCGACTTTTTGCACCTAAAATATCGATTTTGAGCATGTTTTGGGTGTGTATCTTGAAAACATTCTAGCAAGGAGTAGGCATGTACAGATCGCTTCTGGGACCCAAAAATATCGAATTTTCTGGTGTTTTGAACCAGAATTAGGGATATACACGGGTAAAGAAGATGCATACACATATTGACTTTGGGCACATAAAATATCGATTTTCAGCATGTTTTGGGCCTGTATTTTAAAAACACTCTAACACGGAGTATGCACGTACAGATCGCTTCTGGGACCCAAAAACATTGAATTTTCGGGTGTTTTGAGCATGAATTTAAAATATAGACGGGTACAGAAGATGCATGCACATATCGACTTTGGGCATCTAAAATATGGATTTTGAGCATCTTTTGGGCCTGTATTTTGAAAATACTCAAACACGGTGTAGACATGTACAGATCGCTTCTGGGACACAAAAATATCGATTTTTTGGGTGTTTTGAGCGTGAATTTAAAATATAGACGGGTACAGAAGATGCATAAACATATTGACTTTGAGCACCTAAAATATAGATTTTCAGCATGTTTTAAGCCTGTATTTTGAAAATACTTTAACACGGAGAAGGCATGTACAGATCGCTTCTGGGACCCAAAAATATCGAATTTTCGGGTGTTTTGAGCCTGAATTTGAGATATAAACGGATACAGAAGATGCATGCACATATCGACTTTAGGCACCTAAAATATTGATTTTGAGCATGTTTTGGGCCTGTATTTTGAAAATACTGTACCACGGAGTAGGCATGTACAGATCGCTTCTGGGACACAAAAATATGGATTTTTTGGGTGTTTTGAGCATGAATTTGAGATGTAGACGGGTACAGAAGATGCATGCACATATCGACTTTGGACACCTAAAATATCGATTTTTAGTATGTTTTGGGCCTGTATTTTAAAAATACTCTAACACGGAGTAGACATGTACAGATCGCTTTTGGGACCCAAAAATATCGAATTTTCGGGTGTTTTGAGCCTGAATTTGAGATATAAATGGGTACAGAAGATGCATGCACATATCGACTTTTTGCACCTAAAATATCGATTTTGATCTTGTTTTGGGTCTGTATCTTCAAAAAATTCTAGCAAGGAGTAGGCATGTACAGATCGCTTCTGGGACCCAAAAATATCGAATTTTCGGGGGTTTTGAGCCAGAATATGAGATATAACCGGGTACAGAGGATGCATACACATATCGACTTTTTGCACCTAAAATATCGATTTTGAGCATGTTTTGGGTCTGTATCTTGAAAACATTCTAGCAAGGAGTAGGCATGTACAGATCGCTTCTGGGACCCAAAAATATAGAATTTTCTGCGGTTTTGAACCTGAATTTGGGATATAGACGGGTACAGAAGATGCATACACATATTGACTTTGGGCACCTAAAATATAGATTTTCAGCATGTTTTGGGCCTGTATTTTGAAAATACTTTCACACGGAGTAGGCATGTACAGATTGCTTCTGGGACCCAAAAATATCGATTATTTGGGTGTTTTGAGTCTGAATTTAAGATATAAACGGGTACAGGAGATGCATGCACATATCGACTTTGGGCACCCAATATATCGATTTTGAGCATGTTTTGGGTATGTATTTTTAAAATACTCTAACACAGAGTAGACATGTACAGATCACTTCTGGGATACAAAAATATCGATTATTCGGGTGTTTTGAGTCTGAATTTAAGATATAAACGGGTACAGAAGATGCATGCACATATCGACTTTGGGCACCCAATATATCGATTTTGAGCATGTTTTGGGCCTGTATTTTTAAAATACTCTAACACGGAGTAGACACGTACAAATCGCTTCTGGGACACAAAAATATCGAATTTTTGGGTGTTTTGAGCCTGAATTTGAGATATAAACGGGTACAGAAGATGCATGCACTTATCGACTTTGGGCACCCAAAATATCGATTTTTAGCATGTTCTGAGCCTATATTTTGAAAACATTCTAGCACTGAGTAGGCATGTACAGATCGCTTCTGGGACCCAAAAATATTGAATTTTCGGGTGTTTTGAGCCTGAATTTGAGATATACCCGGGTACAGAGAATGCATACACATATTGACTTTGTGCACCTAAAATATCAATTTTGAGCATTTTTTGGGCCTGTATTTTAAAAACACTCTAACACGGAGTAGGCATGTACAGATCGCTTCTGGGACCCAAATACATCGAATTTTCTGGTGTTTTGAACCAGAATTAGGGATATACACGGGTACAGAAGATACATACACATATTGACTTTGGGCACATAAAATATAGATTTTCAGCATGTTTTGGGCCTGTATTTTAAAAACACTCTAACACGGAGTATGCACGTACAGATCGCTTCTGGGACCCAAAAATATTGAATTTTCGGGTGTTTTGAGCCTGAATTTGAGATATAACCGGGTACAGAGAATACATACACATATTGACTTAGTGCACCTAAAATATCAATTTTCAGCATGTTTTGGGCCTGTATTTTAAAAACACTCTAACACGGAGTAGGCATGTACAGATCGCTTCTGGGACCCAAAAACATCGAATTTTCTGGTGTTTTGAGCCTGAATTTGAGATATAAACGGGTACAGAAGATGCATGCACATATCGACTTTGGCACTCAAAATATCGATTTTTAGTATGTTTTGGGCGTATAATTTGAAAATATTCTAGCACTGAGTAGGCATGTACAGATCGCTTCTGGGACCCAAAAATATCGAATTTTCGGGGGTTTTGAGCCAGAATTTGGGATATAACCGGGTACAGAGGATGCATACACATATTGACTTTGGGCACATAAAATATCGATTTTCAGCATGTTTTGGGTATGTATTTTTAAAATACTCTAACACAGAGTAGACACGTACAGATCGCTTCTGGGACCCAAAAATATCGATTATTCGGGTGTTTTGAGTCTGAATTTAAGATATAAACGGGTACAGAAGATGCATGCACATATCGACTTTGGGCACCTAAAATATCGATTTTGAGCATGTTTTGGGCTTGTATTTTGAAAATACTGTAACACGGAGTAGGCATGTACAGATCGCTTCTGAGACCCAAAAATATCGATTTTTTGTGTGTTTTGAGTCTGAATTTAAGATATAAACGGGTACAGAAGATGCATGCACATATAGACTTTGGGCACCCAATATATCGATTTAATGCATGTTTTAAGCCTGTTTTTTAAAAACATTCTAGCACTGAGTAGGCATGTGCAGATTGCTTAAGGTACCCAAAAATATCGAATTTTCGGAGTTTTGAGCCTGAATTTGAGATATAAACGGGTACAGAAGATGCATGCACATATCGACTTTTTGCACTTAAAATATCGATTTTGAGCATGTTTTGGGTCTGTATCTTGAAAACATTCTAGCAAGGAGTAGGCATGTACAGATCGCTTCTGGGACCCAAAAATATCGAATTTTCTGGTGTTTTGAACCTGAATTAGGGATATACACGGGTACAGAAGATGCATACACATATTGACTTTGGGCACATAAAATATCGATTTATAGCATGTTTTGGGTCTGTATCTTGAAAATACTCAAAGACGGTGTAGACATGTTTAGATCGCTTCTGGGACACAAAAACATCGATTTTTTGGGTGTTTTGAGCCTGAATTTGAGATATAAGCGGGTACAGAAGATGCATGCACATATCGACTTTGGCACCCAATATATTGATTTTTAGTATGTTTTGGGCGTATAATTTGAAAATATTCTAGCACTGAGTAGGCATGTACAGATCGCTTCTGGGACCCAAAAATATCGAATTTTCAGGGGTTTTGAGCCAGAATTTGAGATATAACCGGGTACGGAGGATGCATGCACATATCGACTTTGGGCACCTAAAATATCGATTTTGAGCATGTTTTGGGCCTGTATTTTGAAAATACTGTAACACGGAGTAGGCATGTACAGATCGCTTCTGGGACACAAAAATATCGATTTTTTGGGTGTTTTTAGCCTGAATTTGATATATAAACGGGTACAGAAGATGCATGCACATATCGACTTTTTGCACTTAAAATATCGATTTTGAGCATGTTTTGGGTCTGTATCTTGAAAACATTCTAGCAAGGAGTAGGCATGTACAGATCGCTTCTGGGACCCAAAAATATTGAATTTTCGGGTGTTTTGAGCCTGAATTTGAGATATAAACGGGTACAGAAGATGCATGCACATATCGACTTTTTGCACTTAAAATATCGATTTTGAGCATGTTTTGGGTCTGTGTCTTGAAAATACTCAAACACGGTGTAGACATGTACAGATCGCTTCTGGGACACAAAAATATCGATTTTTTGGGTGTTTTGAGCCTGAATTTGAGATATAAACGGGTACAGAAGATGCATACACATATCGACTTTGGCACCCAAAATATCGATTTTTAGTATGTTTTGGGCGTATAATTTGAAAATATTCTAGCACTGAGTAGGCATGTACAGATCGCTTCTGGGACCCAAAAATATCGAATTTTCAGGGATTTTGAACCAGAATTTGGGATATAACCGGGTACGGAGGATGCATGCACATATCGACTTTTTGCACCTAAAATATCGATTTTGAGCATGTTTTGGGTCTGTATCTTGAAAACATTCTAGCAAGGAGTAGGCATGTACAGATCGCTTCTGGGACCCGAAAATATCGAATTTTTGGGTGTTTTGAACCTGAATTTAGGATATAGACGGGTACAGAAGATGCATACACATATTGACTTTGGGAACCTAAAATATAGATTTTCAGCATGTTTTGGGCCTGTATTTTAAAAATACTTTAACACGGAGTAGGCATGTACAGATCGCTTCTGGGACCCAAAAATATCGAATATTCGGGTGTTTTGAGCCTGAATTAGGGATATAAACGGGTACAGAAGATGCATGCACATATCGACTTTGGACACCTAATATATCGATTTTGAGCATGTTTTGGGCCTGTATTTTAAAAATACTCTAACACGAAGTAGACATGTAAAGGTGGCTTCTGGGACACAAAAATATCGAATTTTTGGGTGTTTTGAGCCTGAATTTGAGATATAAACGGGTACAGAAGATGCATGCACATATCGACTTTGGGCACCCAAAATATCGATTTTTAGCATGTTCTGAGCCTATATTTTGAAAACATTCTAGCACTGAGTAGGCATGTACAGATCGCTTCTGGGACCCAAAAATATTAAATTTTTGGGTGTTTTGAGCCTGAATTTGAGATATACACGGGTACAGAGAATGCATACACATATTGACTTTGTGCACCTAAAATATCAATTTTCAGCATGTTTTGGACCTGTATTTTAATAACACTCTAACACGGAGTAGGCATGTACAGATCGCTTCTCGGACCCAAAAACATCGAATTTTCTGGTGTTTTGAACCAGAATTAGGGATATACACGGGTACAGAAGATGCATACACATATTGATTTTGGGCACATAAAATATAGATTTTCAGCATGGTTTAGGCATGTATTTTGAAAGTAGTCTAACACGGAGTAGGCATCTACAGATGGCTTTTGGGACACAAAAATATCGAATTTTCGGGTGTTTTGAGCCTGAATTTGGGATATAAACGGGTACAAAAGATGTATGCACATATCGACTTTTTGCACCTAAAATATCGATTTTGAGCATGTTTTGGGTCTGTATTTTGAAAACATTCTAGCATAGAGTAGGCATGTACAGATCGCTTTTGAAACCCGAGAATATCGAATTTTCGGGTGTTTTGAGCCTGAATTTGAGATATAAACGTGTACTGAAGATGCATGCAGATATCGACATTTAGCACCTAAAATATCGATTTATAGCATGTTTTGGGCCTATATTTTAAAAATATTCTAGGACTGAGTAGGCATGTACAGATCGATTCTGGGACCCAAAAATATCGAATTTTCGGGTGTTTTTAGCCTGAATTTTGGATATAAACGGGTATAGAAGATGCATACACATATTGACTTTGGGAACCTAAAATATCGATTGTGAGCATGTTTTGGGCCTGTATTTTGAAAATACTCTAACACGGAGTAGGCATGTAAAGATCGCTTCTGGGACCAAAAGTTATCGAATTTTCGGGTGTTTTGAGACTGAATTTGAGATATAAACCGGTACAGAAAATACATGCTCATATCGACATTTAGCACCTAAAATATCGATTTTTAGCATGTTTTGGGCCTATATTTTAAAAATATTCTAGGACTGAGTAGGCATGTACATATCGCTTCTGGAACCTAAAAATATCGAATTTTCGGGTGTTTTGAGCCTGAATATGAGATATAAACGGGTACAGAAGATGCATTCACATATCGACTTTGGGCACCCAAAATATCGAATTTTAGTATGTTTTGGGCCAAAATTTTGAAAATATTCTATCACTGAGTAGACATGTACAGATTGCTTCTGGGACCCAGAAATATCGAATTTTCGGGTGTTTTGAGCCTGAATTTGGGATATAAACAAGTACAAAAAATGTATTCACATATCGAATTTGGACACCTAAAATATCGAATTTTAGCATGTTTTAGGCCTATATTTTAAAAACATTCTAGCACTAAGTAGACATGTACAGATTGCTTCTGGGACACAAAAATATCGAATTTTCGGGTGTTTTAAGCCTGAATTTGGGATATAAACTGGTACAAAAGATGTATGCACATATCTACTTTTTGCCCCTAAAATATCGATTTTGAGCATGTTTTGGGTCTGTATTTTGAAAACATTCTATCACTGAGTAGACATGTACAGATTGCTTCTGGGACCCAGAAATATCGAATTTTCGGGTGTTTTGAGCCTGAATTTGGGATATAAACAAGTACAAAAAATGTATTCACATATCGAATTTGGACACCTAAAATATCGAATTTTAGCATGTTTTAGGCCTATATTTTAAAAACATTCTAGCACTAAGTAGACATGTACAGATTGCTTCTGGGACACAAAAATATCGAATTTTCGGGTGTTTTAAGCCTGAATTTGGGATATAAACGGGTACAAAAGATATATGCACATATCTACTTTTTGCCCCTAAAATATCGATTTTGAGCATGTTTTTGGCATCTATTTTGAAAATACTCTACTACGAAGTAGGCATGTACAGATCGCTTCTGGGACACAAAAACATCGAATTTTTGGGTGTTTTCAGCCTGAATTTCAGATATATTCGGGTGCAGAAGATGCATGCACATATCGACTGTGGACACCTAAATTATAGATTTTTAGCATGTTTTGAGCCTATATTTTGAAAACTTTCTAGCACTGAGTAGGCATGTACAGATCGCTTATGGAACCCAAAAATATTGAATTTTCCGTTGTTTTGAGCCTGAATTTGAGATATAAACGGGTACTGAAGATGCATGCAGATATCGACTTTGGGCACCCAAAATATCGATTTTTAGCATGTTTTGGGCCTATATTTTGAAAGTATTCTAGCAATGAGTAGGCATGTACAGAACGCTTCTGGGACTCAAAAATATCGAATTTTCGGGTGTTTTGAGCCTGAATTTGAGATGTAAACGGGTACAAAAGAAACATACACATATTGACATTGGGCACTTAAAATATCGATTTTCAGTATGTTTTGTGCCTGTATTTTGAAATTAGTCTAACACGGAGTTGGCATTTACCGATCGCTTCTGGGACACAAAAACATTGAATTTTCGGGTGTTTTGAGCCTGAATTTGAGATATAAACGGGTACTGAAGATGCATGCACATATCGACTTTTTGCACCTAAAATATCGATTTTGAGCATGTTCTGGGTCTGTATCTTGTAAACATTCTATCAAGGAGTAGGCATGTACAGATCGCTTCTGGGACACAAAAATATCGAATTTTCGGAAGTTTTGAGCCCGAAATTGAGATATAAACGGGTACAGATGATGCATGCACATATCGACTTTGGGCACCTAAAATATCGATTTTCATTATGTTTTGGGCCTATAGTTTGAAAATACTCTAACACGGAATAGGCATGTACAGATCTCTTTTGGGTCCCAAAAATATCGAATTTTAAGGTGTTTTGAGCTTGAATTTGGGATATAAACGGGTACAGAAGATGCATGCACATATCAACTTTTGGGAACCTAAAAGATCAATTTTCAGAATGTTTTGGGCCTGTAGTTTGAAAATACTCTAACACGGAGTATGCATGTACAAATCGCTTCTGGGCCCCAATAAAATCGAATATTTGGGTGTTTTGAGCCTGAATTTGGGATAAAAACGGGTACAAAAGATGCATACACATATCGACTTTGGGTACCCAAAATATCGATTTTTAGCATGTTTTGGGCCTATATTTTGAAAATATTCTAGCACTGAGTAGACATGTACAGATCGCTTCTGGGACCCAAAATTATCGAATTTTAGGTATTTTAAGCCTGAATTTGAGATATAAACGGGTGTAGAAGATGCATACAGATATTAACTATAGGCACCTAAGATATTGATTTTTAGCATGTTTTGGGACTATATTTTCATAATATTCTAACACGGAGTTGGCATATACAGATTGCTTCTGGGACTCAAAAATATCGAATTTTCGGGTGTTTTGAGCCTGAATTTGAGATATAAACGGGTACAGAAGATTGATACACATATTGACTTTGGGCACCTCAAATATCAATTTTCAGCATGTTTGGGGCCTATATTTTGAAAATACTCTAACACGGAGTAGGCATGTACAGATCGCTTTTTGGACCCAAAAATATCGAATTTTTAGGTGTCTTGAGCTTGAATTTGGGATATTAACGGGTACAGAAGATTGATACACATATTGACTTTGGGCACCTCAAATATCGATTTTCAGCATGTTTAGGGCCTATATTTTGAAAATATTCTAACACTGAGTAGGCATGTACAGATCGCTTCTGGGACTCAAAATATCGAATTTTCGGGTGTTTTGAGCCTTAATTTGAGATATAAACGTGTACAGAAGATGCATGCACATATCGACTTTGGGCACCCAAAATATCGATTTTTAGCATATTTTGGTCCTATATTTTAAAAATATTCTGACACTGTGTAGGCATGTACCGATCGCTTTTGGGACCCAAAAACATTGAATTTTCGGGTGTCTTGAGCCTGAATTTGAGATGTAAACGGGTACTGAAGATGCACGCACATATCGACTTTGGACACCTAAAATATCGATTTTTAGCAGGTATTGAGCCTATATTTTGAAAACATTCTAGCACTGAGTAGTAATGTACAGATCGCTTCTGGGACCCAAAAATATTGAATTTTTGGGTGTATTGAACATGAATTTGAGATATAAACGGGTACTGAAGATGAATTCACATATCGACTTTTTGCACCTGAAATATCGATTTTTAACATGTTTTGGGTCTGTATCTTGAAAACATTCTAGCAAGGAGTAGGCATGTACAGATCCCTTCTGGGACCCAAAAATATCGAATTTTCGGGTGTTTTGAGCCTGAATTTGGGATATAAACGGCTACAGAAGATAAATACACATATTGACTTTGGGCACCCAAAATATCGATTTTGAGCATGTTTTGAGCCTGTATTTTGAAAATACTCTAACACGGAGTAGGCATGTACAGATCGCTTCTGGGACCCCAAAAAATCGAATTTTCGGGTGATTTGAGCCTTAATTTGAGATATAAACGTGTACAGAATATGAATGCACATATCGACTTTAAGCACCTAAAATATCGATTTTGAGCATGTTTTTGGGTCTGTATTTTGAAAGTACTCTAACACGGAGTAGGCATGTACAGATCGCTTTTGGGACCCAATTATTTTGAATTTTCGAGTGTTTTGAGCCTAAATTTGGGATATACACGGGTACAGAAGATACATACACATATTGACTTTGGGCACCTAAAATATCGATTTTCAGCTTGTTTTGGGCAAGTATTTTGAAAATACTCTAACACTAAGTAGGCATGTACAGATCGCTTCTGGGACCCAAAAATATCGAATTTTCGGGTGTTTTGAGGCTGAATTTGAGATATAAACGGGTACAGAAGATGCATGCATATATCGTCTTTGGGCACCCAAAATATCGATTTTGAGCATGTTTTGGGCCTGTATTTTGAAAATACTCTAACACGGAGTAGGCATGTACAGATCGCTTTTGGGACATTAAAATATCGAATTTTCTGGTGTTATGAGGCTGAATTTGAGATATAAACAGGTACAAAAAATGCATGCACATATCGACTTTGAGCACCCAAATTATCTATTTTTAACATGTTTTAGGCCTATATTTTGAAAATATTCTAGCACTGGGTAGGCATGCACAGATCGCTTCTGGGACACAAAAATATCGAATTTTCGGGTGTTTTGAGCCTTAATTTGAGATATAAACGTGTACAGATGATGCATGCACATATCAACTTTGGGCACCCAAAATATCGATTTCTAGCATATTTTGGGCCTAAATTTTAAAATATTCTGACACTGTGTAGGCATGTACAGATCGCTTCTGGGACCCAAAAATGTCGAATTTTCGGGTGTTTTGAGCCTGAATTTTGGATATAAACGGGTACAGAAGATAAATACACATATTGACTTTGGGCACCTAAAATATCAATTTTGAACATGTTTGGGGCCTATATTTTGAAAATACTCTAACACGGAGTAGGCATGTACAGATCCCTTTGGGACATGAAAATATCGAATTTTCAGGTGTTTTGAGCCTGAATTTGAGATATAAACGGTTACAGAAGATGCATGCACATATTTACTTTTTGCACCTAAAATATCGATTTTGAGCATGTTTTTGGTCTGTATCTTAAAAACATTCTAGCAAGGAGTAAGCATGTACAGATCGCTTCTGGGACCCAAAAATATCGAATTTTCGGGTGTTTTGAGCCTGAATTTGAGATATAAACGGGTACAAAAGATGCATGCACATATCGTCTTTTGCACCCAAAATATCGATTTTGAGCATGTTATGGGCCTGTATTTTGCAAATACTCTAACACGGAGTAGGCATGTACAGATCGCATCTGGAATCCAAAAATATCGAATTTTCGGGTGTTTTGAGCCTGAATTTGAGATATAAACGGGTACAAAAGATGCATGCACATATCGACTTTGGACACCTAAAATATCGATTTTTAGCATGTTTTAATTGCATTTCAACATATCAAAAGCATACTAAAGTAATCCCTTAAGGGGGTACGGGAATAGAGGGACAGACTTGGGGGTTCGAGGGGTGCAGGAGTAGGGGGACAGGCTTGGGGAGGGGGGGTTAGGGGGGTGCGGGAATATGGGACAGGCTTTCTACCCACCCCAAGCCTGTCCCCCTATTCCCGCACTCCCCTAGTCCCCACCC